>VDFB02193867.1:128826269-128955229 GCA_007258455.2 Sequoia sempervirens | reverse complement strand
AATATTATGGTTATTCTTATATATTGTGAGTTTTAAAAGTTGTTAGCATTTTTCTTTTCAATAATAAGATGATTATTTATTATTTCCATACTATCTTTTATGCAGTACACACCTTCAGATACTTATACTTAGGTATGAATATATGCTCAAAAGATGTATATATGTATTTGTGGGAAAAATAAATAAATAAGATATAAGATAATAGAATGAAATGAAATGAAATATAATAAATTAGAATTTAATAGAAGGTCGATTGAGAAGTGGATATTGTATAATATATGATGAACATAATATATCACTAGTTGATTTGTCATATATGATGTATTATGTGATTTAATGTGCATGTAAACAGTTGTATATTATTAATTTTACTTATCTTTATTATTAAAATATTCTAGAATACATCACATACCTTCAACCTTTCTATTATTATTAATGTTCAGATATAAATACAAAATCTTAAGAGACATAAGCACAAACCCTATATCTATAACCATTCTTGCCAACACATGGAAACTATAAATTTAGGTGACAAACCAACAAAGGACTTGATATTTCAATATTCACATTCCATAATCTGTATAAAAAGACCCTTTTCTGATAAACATGAGTATAATTTTGAGAATAAATCTATTTGAAAATTAAAAAAAATTGTTATACTAAATTTAGCATTTACACCTGTTTGAGCAAGAAAGGGCATATAAATTTCTATCATTACAATGCTCCTTGGTAGTTGCAAATGGAATCACAATAAATCATCAATGGAGATGATCATACAAATATTTTTCAACAAAGAATAATGATTGAGCAATTTTTCAAAACCTAGATATACTTTCAGTATAAAAGAAAAAGACAATAGTATATAATTCAAAACAAAACTCCTTTAATTCAAATGAACTATAGACCAAAATGAAAATTAGAAACAAAAGAATCTAACCCACAAAACATTAAACAACAAAATTAATCCCAATTCAAAAAAAATCTTAATTCCAAATAATTTTTTCACTTTCAAAATTTCTATTAACTATTCTACCTTATACCCACAATATTAAGTATAGCTGATTTCCATACATGCATACCTTTCATTTCAGAGTTGGCTTTATGAGCTGGACCTAGTAAGGTGACTGGGTACTGGATAACTTGGCTAATAAAGTGATCGGCATCATCGTCTTTCTGTGGAGAAGCTTTAAATGCTTTTCGAATGACATTCTTGTCCAGTGCTAAAACAAAGTTGATTTCACATGCTTTAAGTACCGTGTTTAAGGACTGCAACACCTGTGTTACACGGGTAATGAAACTTATTTTATTTATTACGAAGTAATATAAATGTACAAATACGAATTAATATAAACAGCATACCTGCACAATATGTGAGTCTTCATAACGGTCGAGGTCATTCAGAAAGGCTACTATACGGAGCTGCTCGTGTGGAGCTGATCCATATTTGGGAACAGGAGTATCCTTAATCTTTTCCTCCAGCAAACCACACCAATATTTCAATTTTTCACCTGCCAAAAAAGGGAAAAAAGGCCAGGGTTTTCTTCCGCATTCTTTCTTCAAAAATTTGATCTTTGAAATAACCGTCTGTTGATGGCCATACTCATCTGACTTGTGAGAACTGAAATGACGACTCACAAATTCGCTCACTTGCTCCCAGTTAAAAACATTTACAAATTTCTTGAGTACAGACGTACCAACTGCTATTGCACTTGCAGCTGAAGATCCAATTTTTAGATTTGTGACATTAAAATAGTCTAGAAACGCAGAGGCTAACAAGGCCAGCGCATATACTAGAGCAAAAAAAAGCAAATCAAATTTGTCGCAAAACCTTTGGCGGTTATGTCTGCAGCGAGTGGTCCACCGCTGGGCGCGAGTCATAGACATCTCGATTGCTTCTGTTATTTCAACTACAAGACCATCAGAAGCTTCGAGCGTTCCCATGTAATCTCGAGCACTGAATTTTACAATTAAAACCCTAGGAATTTCCAGTGATTTCTCCTTGCTCTGTTGTTCTGGATCTTTGCCCTAGAGAGCTCGCAACGAACAGAGACATATATTTTAGAACCTTAATATTAAAAAAATAATTAAACAAAATCAAAGAATCATTCATGTATGTTTTTTCTGCACATCTCTCACCAGTTTGTTCAAGTCCATGCATGCCAAAGATTTGTAAAGGGCTTCATGCTTTGGTTCATATTCCTCCAGAAATTTGACCAGTGGCTCATTCGAGTCCGGTGGCTTTTTCGAATCCTTTTCGATTAAAATAGTCGGGCAACAGTTCTGATCTCGAAAACACAACGAAAACACAAGGTTAACAGGTCCACCAGTTCAAACAGAAACAAAGGCCCATCAGAAAACAGCACCAAACATACATTTAAATTCTTATTATAGATGAAAATTTACAATCTGTTCCACAGCTTGATCTTACTTGTTCTTTTGCTTCGTATTCTCCTGAATTTTGCTTGGCCAATAAATTGGCAACTCCCTTCTCAATTCTTCTACCTTGTTCACTGAGGGCTCTGGTAATCCACATTCCATTGAAATCCTTGTGTAGAAACGCTGCTTGACCAGCTGTGAGGAGTAGATGAGATTCTATCTGGAAGCACACATTGTCCAGTGCAATTTTAAAACATATACATAATCAACTCTTTTAGGGAGACGGGAAGAGTTTTATCTAAACATTATTTAATTCGTTAATAAATTTTGGTGGAAGTTAACACAATTTATAAGTAAAATAATTGTTAAAAAGCAATAATTTATTTTTACTAAATTATAATAAAATATTAAGTGAAAATTTTGAAATAATGTATTTAAAACGTTGCATTATTAAAATAGTTATTTATTGGATTTTTTTTTTTTTTAAATGTATTTTTTTAATTTGTCCATTTCTTATTAATATTTTTTATTAAAAAATAGTTATGTATTTAAACAACTGACATAAATATGTTTAAATACATTTATTTAAAAGATGTTAAATATATTAGTCAATATAAAAGAATGAGAATTCTTGAATCTTTTATATAGATGTATTGAAGATATCTAAATTAATTAAACTTTATTCAATTTAACAATATATTATGGTGAAAGTATAACATGTATCCCTTAGGAGACATGAATTTTCAAGATTCCATGAAGTTAGTAGAGAGTGTAGAGAGTGATTTTAGAACTATAGATCATTGAATGATTCATCATGTCGAGGAGAGTGATTTTAGTTTGTCATCTCATTTTTAGATAGTGTAGATAGTGTGTGTGCACACACACACATACACATATGAGTTTCCAAACATATTGTAGAAGAAATTTAACACTCATAAATATTAATAAGTCTATTTAAATATCTTGTTCAATATCAATATATAATATCTAGTTTATTTGCAAAATTATGAAATTCATTATTAAAGTATTATAATAAAAACAATATAAATAGCATCTATCTTAATTTATTTTGTTTTAAATATTTTTTATAAAATTTAAATGGGGTGTTAACAAAATATCTTTAATTTAAATTTGGCATTGGTATACATGTTAAATTATAACTATTTAATAATAAAAATACTACCACTAATGTCTTATTTCATCAATTGGAATAAAATGAAATAAAATAGTTGTTTAAGTAAATATTAAAATAAATACTTCTTATGTGTTTTTTATATATCTAATTATCTTTTTTTTTGCATACATATATTTGTTAATTTAATTAAAAAGGATATTCATATAAAAATAAAACAACTCTTAAAATAAAACTTGGAGTATTTTTTCATTTATCTATTAAAAACTTATTTATTGAATTATCAATGAAATATAGCCACCTCACCCACATGATTGATAGATAGATTTGTTAGTATACTTCTTAAATTTAATTTTAAGAATTATTTATTTTTTACAATAAAAAAATAACACAAAAATGTAAACAATTATTAAATAGTTAAATTAAGAACAATTCAAATACCAAATTTTTAATATTTTCTTTTATACTTGGTAATTGTTAATGTTGTGTTGTTTTATTTTTAACTTTAATATTTAATTACATTGGCATCAAGGTCAAGGACAAACATGTCCTAGTTATGTTAGGAAAAAATCCATTTAGATCTGACATTTTTTAAAACCAAAAATTTTATAAAATTGTTCTAAGTAAATAAAATAGTTCCAAATTGACTATGTACATAAAAACTAAAACATAACTCACATATATTTGATAAAAAAAAAAAACTTAAAGTATAATATAAATCTTCAAAGAAATAAAATAATGTATGAGTATCATGGCTGTCAACTTTGAATTAAAATATTTTTATTAGCACACTAAGATCATTAGGATAGATCTTTATGATTGTAATTAAGTCTCTCAACATAATTAATATTGTTTTAACAAATAAGAATAACTCTTCTTAAACATTATCCAATTTACAAACATATTGTAGTAAAAGTTTGTAACAATTAAAAACATTAAACTTTTACAAAATACTAGAAAACAGTTAGTGTAATGTACACCATTATTGCAGCCCAATCCTCAACCTAAGCAATGGTTCTGACAACCACTACTCCCTCTCTTTGCATCGACCTATGCATCTTTCTTACTCCCACGATGAGGTTAAAATTAGTGTCTTCTAGAGGTTATTTGTATTTGCTATAGGAACAATAGTGAGAAGAATATACATTTGTGAGTAGTTGTTGATATAGATACAGCTGCAAATATATTTGTATGAGAATTATTGATTCTAGATTTAATACAGAGAGTTATCCCCTACTCAAAGTGGATGTAGTCATTTGGTGAACCACATTAAAAAAAATTGGCTCTTCTCTCTTGCTTTTGTTTCGTGATAGTTTATGTGTTTGATTATTATATGCTTTTGTCTATATTGTTTTTCTTTTGTTCAACAATTGGTATTAGAGCTTTGGTGAAGAAGCTCGGTGAGGAAGCTCGATGATGAAGCAAGAAAGCTCGGCGAGGAAGCTAGTTGAAATTCGGTGAAGAATTTCTAGAAGTATGGATGGCACAAACAAATAGAAGATTGAGAAATCCACAGTCAGAAAAGGGAAAAGTTCTCTATTGGACGAAGAGTGGGAGAAATTGGATAAGAAAGCAAGGGAAATTATTTTTATTTTGCTGTCCAACAAGGTGCTATTCAATGTTTTAGTTGAGAAGATAATGCAAGAGCTTTGGGATAAACTTTCTTCAATGTGTGAGATGGCTTCGACATCGAACAAGGTATAGTTTTTTCATAATAAATACCTTGTTTGATGTCGAAGCCATCTCGTACATTGAAGAAAGTTTATCCCAAAGCTCTTGCGTTGTCTTCCCAGCTAAAACATTGAATAGCACATTGCTGGACAACGAAAGAAAAATAGTTGCCCTTGTTTTCTTATCCAATTTCTCCCACTTTTCGTATGATAGAGAACCTTTCCCTTTGAATTTCCCTAGTAGTGTGTTTGAGAGATCCTGCTTAATTATCAATGATTCAATTTGAACCTTCCACAATCTGAAGTTTTAGCCTATGAACTTTTCAATCTTCCATTTTTCTGCATTGTCCATACTTCTAGAAATTCTTCACCGAATTTCAACTAGCTTCCTCACCGAGCTTCCTCAATTCACCACCGAGCTTCCTCGCCGAGCTTCTTTACCAAAGCTTTGATACCAATTGTTGACAATTGAAAGAACAGTACAGACCAAAATCAAATATCCACCCAAAACCCACACCCTTTTTCGGTGGTGAAATATCCACCCTAGTTAGATTGTGAGTGATTCCACAGCAAGAATCACATAGAGCTTCACAAAGTTCGATTCAAGTGATTGAAAAAAGAAGATTTATCAATACTTTTGAGAATTTTTTGGTGTGTTTTGCTTGCTTTCAATTTGGTGTGGCTTTATGAAGATTTTGGCATGTTTCATATCATTTTCTCGGTAATACTTTGCTAGACCTAAATCCAGGTTTTTACTCATAGCTTTGAGATGGACTGAGAGATCAAAATGGGTATTGATTCATTGAAAGACTCATCTCCAGCCGATTCCAATGAGTACAAGTTTGTAATTTTTTAATGAGATTTGAAATTTTAAGAGCAGGTCGAACTTTGGCTGGGAACACCCTTGTTTGTGTCAAGAAACTTATGTTGTGACCTACACATGAGGAGGTGACTATTGTTGTGTTTGGAGGCCTATTTGGTAAGCGTAGGGTGTTTGAAAACAAGGAGTTTGGAACCAAAAATAATGCTGCAGTTTGATGTACTTTGGAAGCTTTAATTCTACCTTATGCTACCTTGCTAGGTTTGAAAGTTGCTATCTATTTTCTGATATTTGTCTTGTAAAACTGAACTTAATGATAATGAAATCAGATTGTTTATGAAGGCAAAAATCTCTCTTTCTTGTAAGTAATCTAGTTGTTTCTCTTTGAAATCTGTTATGTATATCTTGGCATGTCACAAACTTGAATGACTTATGAGAAACCATTAAACAAGCAAGCTCAGAAAACATTGAATCAACAATTGGAAAAAAACGAAAAAAAGAATCAGGGGTGTATGTTACAGTGGCATAATCAGTACAAGTTTAACACTTACAAGTATAAAAATTAATTTTCCTCAAACAAATAGTAAATAAAATTTGAAGTTGGGTAATAGTTTTGACATGAAACTTGAACCTTTTACTTTGAAAACAGTTCTATCAATTCTTGTATCAGCTTATACCTACAAAAATAATAAATAATCATCCTAATCTAAAAATAAAAAATAAAAAATGATATTTAACCATTGAGTAGAGTAAGCACAGCTTGCTGGCAGAGAGATCTCAAATGAAAACCGAATATAATAATAATAACTGTTGCACACCTTGTCCATGAGTTTGGTCGCTATTTCACCAGATCCACATTCACCAGCAATGCCTACAGTGATTGGAGTTTGTATATCTGGATTTAGGAATTGTTCAGCTATGCGTTTTGCCAGATCATCGATGCCTATTTGAATTGTATATAGAAAATTGCATACATACCAGACATTAGTATCAGATCTTACTAAACCAATTAAATTGAAAAAAGCTTCAAACAATCTCAGAACCAAAAATATTACACACTTACATGGAATTTTTGATCTGGGCATTTGTCCATCAACTACCATATTCTTTTCCAAGTTGCAGTGTTTGTCAAGAGTGGGTAATTCTTGAATATTGGCCCTTGCTATTTGTGGAAGAAAATACTCTTTTAATAGAGATATTCTGAATTAAAAAGCAATTTAGTAGTCAAATCTGATACTGTAGAAGGATGCTTTGTGCTTCCCACTAAACAAAACTATAACTATTAACGACGGAGCTAAATGTGACGGCTACAGAGCAACAGATTTTCCACTAAATAAAACTATCTATCAGTGGTACGGCAAATTGTTTGTCAAGAAGCAAAAGCAGCGAATTATTGAAGATTATTCTCGTACACAGAGATATTCAAAATAAAGGCATGGGCCGAATGGGAATCTCATATTTCATGAGTTGTAAGCCACTAAGGCGATTTGAGAAAAGAAACACCAAAGTTGTCGTTGGTGTGTTATGCAATCGCATCATTGATTGTAATATTACAGACAGGCATGCATTGATCTTCCACTAAACAAAAATAAATGTCAATTATGGGGCTAAATGTGACGTTAGACATGGGGTTCACTCTGACGTCAAGGATGAGGCTAAATGTTACGACTGCAATGTTATAGATTCCCCACTAAATAAAACATCTATCAATCCTATAACGGCAAATGCCATGATATGTACTAACCTTGAATGAAATGAAGCTAAAGGAAGACCATCGTTTCGAAGTCTTTTAAGAAAGTTACGACTTTTTGTACTGTCCCAAGCCAAAAAGAATAGCACAAATCTGATTTCAACCTTCCACAAATACTTATTATTTGAATAACAATATTATTGGGTCTTAGCATTCAGTTAGATCTTAGACAGTTCAGACTAAAATTACTGTCTATACATCAGCAATATCATTATATTTCAAACAACAAATGCTAAATATAAGTCTCATTTATATAATACGTAGAAAATAATAATTGTAAATATATATTTTTTTATTATAATAATGTGTATTACATTAAAATGGTTATACAATACTAATAACTATAATAGAATTATTAATCGATGGTGTTGTGTGGGAGGTGAGCTCTAGCAACGGCTAGCGTATGACAGTGTTAGGCTCATCGCTGCCTTATTTCCCCCATGTTGGCTGCTACGTGGTTTGGTGGGTGTTGGGTGTGGTCAAGGATTTTTTTTTCTGTGTGAAGTGGGTTTATACAAATTTGTGGGGATTTTCGGGATCTAGAGTGTGGTGGAGTTGGAGTGGGGGAGTTGTTGAAGGTGTCTATGGGGGTTTTCTTTTTCTCTTTGGTTGTTTTGTCAGCTGCTTATGGTGTCAAGTGAAGGCTTGGGGGGTTTTTGAGAAAATATATTTTTTTGAGGTTTTGATGAGGGTAGACCCACCCCCTTCTAACCATGCCAAAGCTTCAATTTTTTTTTTTAAGAAATGTCATAAATGGGGTGAGATCATCTTGAGTGTAACATCCAACTATTCTATGGTTACGAAGGTTTAACTGGTAACTACCTTCAGCTGAATTGTAACTAATTGTTTTCATGAGTTTTAGAGTTTTCCAACATTTCTAACTGATTTTTCAGAAACAGTTCATAATATCATGGAATAAATAACTACCATTCTAGGGTTTTCTTACAACGGTTATCTTAATCTTTTACAACTAACTTGCAGAATTCAACTATACAGTAAACTTTAACAATAACTAACATGTAACGGTAATTTCAGCTAAAAACAGAATTCACATTACAAGATGAATATTATTTCAATAAATAGTACACAATCAGATCTTTGTACCTGGAAATAGAGCGAGAAGAAAGATTCTGCATTGAACACCATCTTCATTGGCAATATTGTTTAGAAAGGAAAAGAAATCATCATCAGGGGCTTTACCGCCCAACCAAGACCTGCTGGTCTCCCGAGTTTCTTCAACTGAAGAACCCGCCCTTCACGAGGTCAATTAACAAGGTTCAATTGTTATCAGTTCTCTGAGCCTGATGTCCACGAACCTATACCACTGATCGATCCTCCCTCTATAGGTACCTCCTATCAGAAGAATCATCCTGATCAGGGTATATCTGGTCATGGAAGCTGACATTGCCAAACGGGCATCTACCTTGGCCAAGGATTTTTAAATTAATTAATTTGTGGCATCACTGTGCCGTCAGCACGCATCCTTGCTCGTTAAGTTTGTACTAAGTATGTTTCAGGTTTCTATATTCAAGAATAACAAATATTCAAGTTCAAGTTCTCACTGTTAATATTAATTTCATTGGTTCTAATAAGAATATATCGCTTATCCTTCAGGAAGAGATAATGTTCAAATCTGATAGACTTATCCTATTAGTCTCCATAATAGTTCGGTTTTAGCATCTTATGCTTGCAAGAAGGCAATTACCCACGAAAGATTCTATTCAAATATTTAAGTGTTTATAACAATACTGAAATCTTCTAGGAGAGTGAACAATTTGAAATGATATGGACGTTCCTCATCTGTTTCGAATTTATTTAACTTTAAATTATAAGCTGGACATTTTCTGAATGACTTTCATCATTTATTAACTAAACCCTACTACTGGTAAAGATTGAAGTTCTGCCCAGGTGTACTGATTCGAAAATCAAGGAATATAGAATAGAAGAATACAGAAATCGCTTCATGGTTCGAGAACAGTTTACCAGAAATAAGGAAGGAAATCTCCCTAGGCCGCATTGCATGAGAAGAATATTGCAAGATTACGAAGAGGAAAAGAGAAACAATCTGCCTCAGATTTACTCTTGAAGGTAAGACCCCCCTCCCGATTGGAAAAATCAGACGGCATTTATATTACACAAAGGTTTCGGTTCGGACAGGGAAAAACTAGAAACCCACATTAAAATCTCATAGCAGGAATAAGATTAAGAAGCAACCGGCATAAAATATAATCAGAAAATCATTCATTCACATGTTCCTTGAAGAAGAAAATGATTGCTTAAGGAATTCGTCGCATAAGAGAAAGAAGGAGAAAGAATTATAAGACGTGCCTGATGGTATTGGTTGCCACGAACCCCGAATTCTACTCTGTTTGCCGCCCGAGATGAGACTCGTGAGCCGCTGGAGGATTTTTCCGCGAACAGAGGAAGAGAGAAAATCGTATGAAGACACCCTTGCTTGCCGCCCGAGTCCCAGAGAGGAGTAAACAAATAATAGAAGAAAAGAACGAACCCTAACCTTGGCGGAAAATACTGGTATTTCGAAAAACGAAACCCCAAAAGAGAAAAACGAATGCTTTGATCGAATGCCTTTTTCCAGACGGGGTCGACATTTAAATGAATGCCCTTTCGCATTCTCCATCGGGCCTTCTTGAATGCATACGTTACATGCAACTCGATGCCCTGTGATGCGTTTCAGACTTTCATACATCGGCTCCCTCTCTCTCTCTTTTTACCCCGCGCCAATTACTACTCATGCGTTTCTTTCATTTGACCGCTTCACTATATTCGCCTTAATCAAATTCGGGCTTTATTTTATTTCTTTTAAGTCTTTTAAAGTTGTCAACATAATATTTATTATTTCTTATAAAGTGAAATAAATATCAAGAGTTTTCTTTTTAAGGTTTATTATCTATTATTTATTTTTCCAAGGCCAAGATCATTTGTGACCTCGTTTGATTCCCAGAGCTTGATAACAATCGAATCCTCGTCAACCGTGTCCTCTCCCTGATGACGGTCCCTTTTCTTTTCTTGCGTTGATGGTCCTGCAATCACTTGACACCAAAAGCCAGAGTTAGACTATTCTTAACATATTGTTTCTCATTGATATACGTAACAACATCATCTATAGTTGTATTTACGCAATTAGATAATCATCCATCATTTCATTCATTTGCCAAGAAATAAAATAAACCAGAACAATTATTAAATCCTTTAATTCATATTCATAAGAAGGATAATGCTTCAATAACGGAAATAACGACCATGTCATCAATATCATAACTTATTAAGTTCTAGGGAGGGTTGTGACATACTCCTCCCCTTATGAATCATCGTCCTCGATGATTACTTATTTATATATTCAAGTTCTAAAATCAAAATTCCATATGGTTTGAAAATAAATAAGGAAAATTCCGAAGGACTTCATCATAGTCCTCCCAGGTGGCATTCTCTTCTGAGTACTGGTCCCACTGGACCTTACATTGAACCACCTCTCGATTACGTAAGTGCAACTTACGCGTTTCGAGCACTCGAATTGGTTCTAAAGCAATCACCCCTGGATCCTGCACCTGCAAAGATTTCCAGTCAATCATATGTTCAAAATTTGCAAAATATTTCTTAAGGTAAGATACATGAAACACATTGTGCAATCGGGCGAGAGCTGGTGGTAGAGCAATTCTGTAAGCAACGGGATTGATAACTTCCAGTACTTCAAAAGGTCCCACATATCTTGGGGCTAGCTTTGAAGTCTTTCCAAATTTAATAGAGCTTTTATGAGGTTTGACACGCAAAAGAACTTTGTCTCCCACAACGAATTGTCTAGGAATTCTCTTTGCATCAGCATAACTCTTTTGGCGATCATTAGCTTCTTTCAACCTTTGCCTAATTAGCTTGACCTGTTCTTCCATTTCTTGGAGCATCTCTGGTCCTAAAATGACCCTGTCTTCTAATCTATTCCAACTAATAGGGGTCCTGCATTTTCTGCCATATAGAGCTTCAAATGGTGCCATTTTGATAGCTGACTGATATGAATTATTGTAAGCAAATTCTACCAAGGGTAAATATTCCTCCCACTTATGTTGCTGATCCATACAATACATTCTTAGTAGGTCTTCTAAGATCTGATTAACCCTTTCGGTTTGGCCATCCGTTTCAGGATGATAAGCTGTGCTGATATTTAGTTGTGTCCCTAATGCAGAAAATAATGTCTGCCAAAATCTAGATGTTATCCTTGCATCTCTGTCAGAAATGATTTTCTCGGGTACGCCATGTAGACGAAATATTTCTTGCACAAATTTTCGCGCAACTATAGAAGCTCCATCTGTCAAATTTCCTGGTATGAAATGAGCCACTTTGGTGAGTCGGTCTACTACCACTAAGATAGTGTTATGTCTATTTCTTGTCATTGGCAACCCTTGCACAAAATCCATACTGATAATTTGCCACTTCCAATCTGGTATGCTATGGGATTGTAGTAACCCTGCTGGATGTTGATGTTCAGCTTTAACCCTCTGACATTCGAAGCATCCTGCGACAAACCTAGCTGCATCCTTCTTCATTCCCTTCCAAAAATATAGAGGTTTCACATCTGCCAACATTTTGGTTATTCCGGGATGGCCTGAGTACGGTGCGGTGTGAATTTCTCTCCAAATGGTTTTCCTTAATTCTGGTGAGTCTGGAATGTACATCCTGCCTTTAAATCTCAAAAGTCCATCTTCTTCTATCTGGAATCCCTCATAATTAGGGTCCTGAGAGTTTGCCAGGAGGGCTTCTCGTATTTGATTATAGTAGGTATCCTCTTTTAGTTTTTGCAGAACTTGCGTTTTGAAGTCGGTGTGGATAGTTGCCATAGCAGATATGTGTCTTCGCCGACTTAGGGCATCAGCTACTTTGTTCTCCTTGCCCTTTATATAGCTAATCTCGAAGTCATAGTCGGATATCAATTCCATCCATCTTCTTTGTCGTGCATTTAGGTTGGGCTGAGTAAATAGGTATTTCAACCCTTGATGATCCGACTTAAGCTCAAAGGTCTTTCCCAGTAAATAATGTCGCCACATTTGTAGAGCATGTACTATCGCTGCTAGCTCGAGGTCATGCGGTGCGTAATTCTGTTCATATTGTTTCAGCTTCCTAGATTCATAGGCCACCACCTTTCCTTCCTGCATTAATACTCCTCCCAGTCCATCTCCAGACGCATCTGTTATTACTACAAATTGCCCATTCGGATCTGGTACGATTAAGATTGGTGCAGTCGTCAATTTTTCCTTCAGGGTGTCAAATGCTTCCTGGCACTTCGCTGTCCATTCGAACCTTTTTCCTTTTCTTTGGAGAGACGTGATGGGATGGGCGATTCTAGAAAAATCTTTGACATATCTCCGATAATAGCCTACCAATCCCATAAAGCTTCTAACCTCATGAACATTTTTAGGTTCTGGCCAACTCTCAATTACTTCTATTTTTGCTGGGTCTACTGCGATTCCCTTAGCAGAGATTATATGCCCTAGGTACTGCACTTCTTTCTGGAAGAAGGTACATTTTGATAGTTTTCCATAGAGTTTATTATCTCTTAGCCGCTGAAGAACTATTTGAAGGTGCCGAAGATGCTCTTCCTCATTTTTAGAATAGATGAGTATATCATCAAGGAAAACCAATACAAATTTATCTAGACAATCTCAGAATATGATGTTCATCAGATTCATAAATGCAGCCGGAGCATTGGTAAGTCCAAAAGGCAGTACTCTAAACTCGTAATGTCCATATCTGGTTCGGAAGGCCGTCTTATGAACATCTTCCTCTTTTAGCCTGAGTTGATGGTACCCTGATCTTAGGTCTATCTTGGAGAACACTGCTGCCCCTTTCATCTGATCAAATAGGTCGTCTATACGAGGTAGTGGGTATTTATTTCGGATGGTAAGCTTGTTTAGCATCCTATAATCTATACACAGGCGAAGAGTTCCATCCTTTTTCTTCACAAATATGACTGGAGCACCCCAAGGTGAAACACTGGGTCGTATTAAACCTTTATCCAACAATTCCTATAATTGAGTTTTTAGCTCCATCAACTCCACAGTAGTCATCCGATAAGGTGCCTTAGAGACTGGTTCGGCTCCCGGAACCAAGTCGATGGTGAAATCAAACACTCTTCTAGGTGGTAACCCAGGTAGCTCTTCAGGAAACACGTCTTGGTATTCCCAAAGGTAAGGATACTTATCAACAAAAGTTTCTTCTTTGAAATCAATTTCCATTTCCCCTTTCTAACTCTGGGCTTGCATTATCATATCATCATGGTATGTACTTTCTTGATATTCCCTAACTTCTTCCATTTTGACCGCAAATATTTGGCATCCTTTCCTCTTGTTTCTTTTGAGTTGCATGGCTGATATTTGTCGCGTTTTGACTCCTCGTTGTACCCCATGTATTTTTGCAGAATTTCCCAAATCATCCATACATTCTACAATTTTGGTATAACAGTCTACCTTTGCCCTGTGCTCCCTTAGCCAATTCATCCCAATGATTATATCGTAGGATCCTAGAGGCGCTACATACAGGTTAACCTCTGTAGTGAAGCCTGGAAGTTCTACCCTAGCTTCAAACAGACACTGCTCTACCCGAGCTCTCGTCTGATTAGCGTATTCTACTACCCAAGAGTTAGCCATGTACCCAGTTCTTTTTGGAAATTTATACAATATCTTGGGTGATATAAAACTTTCTGTGGCTCCTGTATCAATTAAGATGGTTACGGGGTTCCCATATAGCATACCTGGAGTCTCTATCGGTGTAGCTTGATACTCAGCTTGACGATTGTCAACTGCGGCATGAATTCGTTGCTGAAAGGCCGTTTGTTGAGGTGGTAAGGGCTTTCGCTGTTGCTGTCCTTGCGGGTTCTTGAGGGGGCACTGGTTGGCGTAATGCTCGCCTCCACAATTAAAACAACCTCCTGGTGGCCCTTTCTTTTCGGATCCCTTATTGACAGTGTTCTCATCCTTCTTGCCATTATTATTGAAATTGTTCCTTTTGTCTCTTTTGGCTTCAAATCTGTTATGGTTATGACCCTTCTTTTTGAAATTTTGATGTGACGTTTCCCACTTGCCTTTATTGCGCTTCTTGTCCCGAAAAGAATCATCTTTCTTTAGCCTCTGTTCTTGTCTAACTGCCTTTTCATAGGCCTCATCCATTGTTCGTGGGGCCAGAACATCTACTTGACCTCCTATCCGATTATTCAATCCCATTATAAACTTCCGAACTCGAAAGTTTTCATCTTGCTGATACAGGGGAACATACTTCAACAGACGAGTGAACTTCTCCCAATATTCATTAACTGATAGGACTCCCTGCCTCAAATTCTCAAAGTCTAGCAACTTTTGGTCATAATATGTCTGCGAAAGCCATCTTTGATGAAATAATCGTACAAACTGCTCCCACGACACCTCAGCTGCTGCCATATCCATTTCCGCCCTTTTGTTTTCCCACCAGGTGGCAACCTCTCCTGCTAACTGATAGGCCGCACAAGCTGCTTTTGAATTATCCGAATAATCTCTTAACTCAAAGTATTTTTCCATCTCCGTCAACCACGCCTCTGCGGAATCACCCGATACAGAGCCCTCAAACTTAGGGGGTTTGATTTTCTTCATATCTTGGGCTAATTCATCAGCCAATTTATTTTTCTTGTTTTCTAGTGTCAAGGTTTTCGAAGTTTCCCCTTGCTGTTCGCTTTGGTTTTCCATTCTCTCATCACTTGCCACGTGATGCCCTTCCACTTTTCTTTCCAAGTTAGCTAACCGATTCTGGGTTGCATTCATCAAGGCCAATAATTGATCCAGTTTAGCCATGGGGTTATCATTTTGGTCCTCTCTTATTCCATTTCCGGGATTTTCCATTATAATGATATCCTGAAGATACATTAATGACTCTAATTAGTCTTATTGTTTATTTATTTTAGACTTAATTATTTGCACAACTCATCTAGTTTTCCAGTCATCAAGACACATTTGCATTTTTTAAAAGTAATTTTACAAAATTCGATTGATGCAAACAAAAAAAAATTATTTATTGCTTAAATATGGATCCTCACGTCCTGTACTTGATCCTTACAAAATTTTTCTCTATCACATCATGTGATTTACTTATACAAAATTCTCTATCGCATCCTGCGATAATTCTTTTTATTTAAATAGTACAAAATTTCCATCATTCCGATGGTAGATTCCTGATAAGGATTACAAAATGTTTAGTACTTCCATAAATGTCTCAGCTCCATGACTAAGGTTCAGTTTCACTAGCTCGCTTGGACTTCCTTTGATCATGGAGTCCGGTGTGCGGAAGAGGTCTGTAACCCGAGGTTGGAGTTGTCTCAAGTTGGGTTTTCAGTTGAGCATATTTCTCAATATTGGTTTTGATCATTTCAACCAATATTTTGACTTTCAGTTTTTCTTTTCTCAAGACCGTCCATTTCTTCCTCTCCTTACGGAGTCTTTTTAGGGCTTCAGCCATCGTCTCAGTATCCGATGGGAGAGAACAGTCTGAATAGTCGTAAGATAATTTGATCTTCCACATACGGATGGATATCGGGTCACGGACCTTCTTCCGAGGTGTTTGTCGTATCAACACCATCCTAGAACAACATCAACAATTGTTTTAGTTCCCTAAATCTGCATGCTGAGCCCGAGGTTCAGTGGCGAACCCGGTTGCTCTGATACCACGTGTAACATCCAACTATTCTACGGTTACGAAGGTTTAACTGGTAACTACCTTCAGCTGAATTGTAACTAATTGTTTTCATGAGTTTTAGAGTTTTCCAACGTTTCTAACTGATTTTTCAGAAACAGTTCATAATATCATGGAATAAATAACTACCATTCTAGGGTTTTCTTACAACGGTTATCTTAATCTTTTACAACTAACTTGCAGAATTCAACTATACAGTAAACTTTAACAATAACTAACATGTAACGGTAATTTCAGCTAAAAACAGAATTCACATTACAAGATGAATATTATTTCAATAAATAGTACACAATCAGATCTTTGTACCTGGAAATAGAGCGAGAAGAAAGATTTAGCATTGAACACCATCTTCATTGGCAATATTGTTCAGAAAGGAAAAGAAATCATCATCGAGAACTGATAACAATTGAACCTTGTTAATTGACCTCGTGAAGGGCGGGTTCTTCAGTTGAAGAAACTCGGGAGACCAGCAGGTCTTGGTTGGGCGGTAAAGCCCCTGATGATGATTTCTTTTCCTTTCTGAACAATATTGCCAATGAAGATGGTGTTCAATGCAGAATCTTTCTTCTCGCTCTATTTCCAGGTACAAAGATCTGATTGTGTACTATTTATTGAAATAATATTCATCTTGTAATGTAAATTCTGTTTTTAGCTGAAATTACCGTTACATGTTAGTTATTGTTAAAGTTTACTGTATAGTTGAATTCTGCAAGTTAGTTGTAAAAGATTAAGATAACCGTTGTAAGAAAACCCTAGAATGGTAGTTATTTATTCCATGATATTATGAACTGTTTCTGAAAAATCAGTTAGAAACGTTGGAAAACTCTAAAACTCATGAAAACAATTAGTTACAATTCAGCTGAAGGAACCTTCGTAACCGTAGAATAGTTGGATGTTAAAGTGGTCAGGTATTTTTTTTTGCTGTGTGAAGTGGGTTTATACAAAATTGCGGGGATTTTCAGGATCTAGAGTGTGGTGGAGTTGGAGTGGGGGAGTTGTTGAAGGTGTCTATGGGGGTTTTCTTTTTCTCTTTGGTTGTTTTGTCAGCTGCTTATGGTGTCAAGTGAAGGCTTGGAGGGTTTTTGAGAAAATATATTTTTTTGAGGTTTTGATGAGGGTAGACCCACCCCCTTCTGACCATGCCAAAGCTTCAATTTTTTTTTTAAGAAATGTCATAAATGGGGTGAGATCATCTTGAGTTTGGAGGTCTTGGGCTTTGAAAGTGATTGTATGTCTACAAAGGATTATTTCTCGACCGATGGTGGTAATTCAACTGGAATCAATAGTTGAGGATGTTAGTTAATTGAGTAATTATGCTTTAATTTATAAGTTTATGGGGATTCGAGTCCCTCTTACTGAACCATAGATTTTTGGCACCCTAATCCTTTCTAGCGCTTCTAGGGCTTTTCACCAAAAAGGAGAAAGAAGAGTCAAAAGTCAAGGTAGGTTCACTCAAATTATGTAATGTATGATGTTATTTAGACTAAATGGAATGATATAAGTGCAATTAAATGAACTATTTGAGAGATTATGAATGCAAAACCTAAGAACAATGCAATGTTTAAAAACACAATGAGATATGCAAACATGAACAAATGCAAAATAGAAAGGAAGGAGGCTGATTCAGAGTGCACCTGGAGGTTTGATGAAGATTCTGGAATATATTAATGCTGTCAAAAATCACTGAAAATCACCAGTGGGACTCATTCGCCATTGATGGAGAATCGGTCCTGCTTTTGAGGAAAACTGTCAGAAACTGGTTTCTAATTGTTGGGATCCAAAATCTGAAAAAATCTAGATTTCTAGCCTAAAGATGGGACTCATCTGCCACTAATGGCAAATCAGTCCACTCCCAAAATTTTGAGAAATCAAGGGACAATTCTGCAACACCATATCTAAGATTGTTTGCTTGTCGAGTTGACGAAGTTAATTCTATAGAAAATGGACATAATGTCTTCTCCAAGCTTGAAATAAGTTATGATTGACTTGAAACACTTTGTTGACTTCTTCCCATTTTTCAACACCTAAATGCTTGAAAATTCTGCATACAACACATGCACAAAGGGAAAAAATGGTTAAGGGTTAGGGCAAAGGGATTTTCCTTGGTCAAATCCCACTTTGGTATTCAAACCCTAAATGAAATGATGAAATGGAAGAGAATGATAATCAAATAATATGCAAATTCTATCAACTTACCAAACCCTTGTTGAAGAAAATTTGAAGATGTATCAATGGTTTCCTTTGAATGCTTGATTGATGCTTGATTAAATGATGCAAAGTGCTCAAATGCTAATTAAATGGAAATATTGCTTCAATGAGTTAGGAGACTATCAGGGGATATAAAATGAGGTGAAAAACACTTATTTATACACACTTGTGCCTTAATAACCCAATGATACCTCATCACAGGCTGACATAAGGTGATTTTAAACAAAAACCCGAAAGGAAATTTGAAATATTTTGAATTTTGAGCCAAGAGGGACTCATTCGTCACCCATTGAAAATGGGCCCCACCTTGGACTTGAATGTGGGTGTCAGGAATTAAGTCACCTTTAATGTTGTTTATTAGGTTTACATTGAAAAACACACTTAATTAAGCCTTATAAGGGCATAAAGGGGTCAAATAAAGAATAAGAAAGGTGTAAATAGTGAAGTTATGCCAAGAAAAGTGCAAAGTCTTGTTATAAGACTTTAGAACACTTCAAAATAGGACTTGATGATGAATAAAAGGATGATTTTTAGGTGAATTGTAATGAATAAAGTCTAGAAAACTATAGAAATGTTTTACAACACTTCACAACACCTTCACAAGATGCCATAATTGGAATTTTAAGGACCTAATGTGAATGTTTAAGCCACATTAAAACAATAAATCAAAGAAAAAAAACCAAGCATCGAGAGGAAAGGCCTAAAAGACCATGAAAATGTCAAGGGACCATTTTTCTATGGTGCATTTAGCCCCCACTTTAGTGAGAGGATGAACTTGCTTCACACTCACACTAAAGTAGCCATGAATATCAAGAGAGAGGTCTCATTGGACTTACATTAGCAAGATGGAATGTTAGCAATCAAGAGGGATGATCAAGCCACCAGGATGAAGATCCCATGGCAAACTAAACATAAGAACAAAGGAACACACAAGATTATGAAAAAGGAATGAAAGCTTTGATCGTCTATCCAACTATTTGTGGATAAGATCTAGGCCGTTTGTTTGAAAAATAAAATGCATACTCACACTGGGGCGACATAACTCATGGTGGTTCGTTGGGTGAGAAAACCCAAAAAGTGAAGTACATACACTAGTTGCCATGCACTCACAAACACAAATGTGGCTATGGGGAAATTTGTGCTACTAAATGGGCTTCCTGCTCAACCATATCAAAGTTATACCTCTTGATAAGTTTAACAAGGTGCCACAAGAAAAAAATGATGGTTTGTGCTTCATGAGACAAGAAAAGCTTTATATGCTTAGAACTCATGAACAAATAGAAAGGTACCACAAGCATGCAAGTTGCATTATGCAAGGTGGAAAGAATGTAAAATACAAAAATGTAACATGTAAAATGTAAAAGGAAATGCAAAGTGTAAAAGGTGTTCAAAGGAGTCATGTTAAGTTCATGCAAGGTCTATCACTTAGGGAACATTGTGTCTAATGTCTGTAAGAGATGACCAATCAAATAATAGAAAATCACAACTTAGGGGATGCATTGTGTTGCATCAGGCCACTAAGAGGAATGTAATATGCTAAGATAGATCACACTTATGAAGAACATCACACCCAATGTCATCCACAAAATGACAAACGCAACGCACGAAGTGACAAGGCTACACCAAGAACCAAAAATGTAAATGAAATGATGCCAATGTATGCCCCCCACTTTAAAGGAATTACTACACATTGTTCTAAGAGAAATTTCTTTAAAGTAGCAAAGAGAAGAATGCAAACAAGACATGAGAGCCAACTTGGAAATCCCCCATGCCAAGTCATATGTTTCTGAGTTAGGCTACGTCATGTAAAGGAAAAAGAGAACAAAAGAAAAGGGAGTTGCCCCCCAGAAAAGAACACACCAAACACATAAGGGATCTATGGATTTGGGGTTAGTATGTTCATTGCTACAATGTTTTTATGAAAGAGGTTAGAACTGTCATCATTCCCCGAATACATAGAACTGGAGAATGACACAAAGAGAGTGAAAATAAAAGAAAAACAAAGTCCATTTTGGATCAACATAGAAGAGACATTTTGGTCTCAACACTTTTTATCATCCCCAAAAGGAGAACACAAGAGAAAAGAAAACAAAAAGGAAAAAGAAAAGGAAAAGTTTTTGGGTCAACATGAAGGAGACATTTCAGTCTCAATACTTTATGTCATCCCCAAAAGGAAAAACACAAGAAAAGGAAAAGTGAAAGGAAAAGGGACTGTTTGGGTCAACATGGAAGAGACATATGGGGTCTCTACGCTTTCTATCATCTCAAAAATGAGAACACAAAATAAAAGCGAAAAATAACCTTTTGGGTCAACATAGAAGAGACATAGGGTGTCTCAATGCTTTGCATCATCCCCAAAAGGAGAACACAAAACAAAAGAAAAAACAACTTTTGAGGTCAACATGGAAGAGACATAGGGTGTCTCAATGTTTTGAATCATCCCCAAAAGGAGAACACAAAACAAAAGCAAAAAATACAATGCACGACAAAGAGAATAATAGAGGTACAAATAGAAGAAGTGTACAAAGAGAGGGAGCATCAAACGCACGATACAATGTAACATGATATGAATAGAAAAGAAAATGAATATAAAAGGCTAGTAAGGAAAATGCGAGTCAACCATCTAACAAGTCATTTGCCTCCCAATGATGTATAGTATATTGCGAGGTTGATTGATTGTCCAAAGGAAGAATTGCAAGTGCGGAACTAGGAGATGTACCAAGTTCTTCACTTGGTGGAAAAGGTTTATCAGTTAAGCTCATGGTAGATGGAAACTAAGAGTTTAGGTCATTATGCACTTCTTCATCTATTTTTGTGATCTCCTCATTCTCATCATCATCAAGGTTGATTATGATGGGAGGACGAAGGGTAATCTCCAAGGAGGGATGTATCAAAAGTTGTGGGTGTTGGATTGGTTCATTTTGAACTGTGAGTGTTGGACTGTGTTATCTTGTGGTGGATCAAGTGAAAGAGGGTGGTCATATATTGCTTTTGTCATAGGTAGAGGTTGGGTTTCTTTATTTTCTTCCATTTGAGACTGACGAGCAAGGAGACGACGACAACACCTATGCTCCCTAGCACCGCGGTTGTGTTTTATTTTATTTTGAAGTTGTTGAGGGGTAAGAGCAGGTTGATCCATCATAGGTTCATTTTCTTCTAGAGGGAGAAGAATGGAAGGGTATGTGCAGGATCATCATGGAAACAATAGGCCCTTAAGTGGCAAAATTTTTAGAAAAATAAGAGTTAGGCAACTTGACGTAAAGATTTGAATAAGTTATCTATATTATTTCAAAAATATGTAAGAATAGAATCTATAGAAAATTGAATGTATTTTCTAAACTACTAGGTTTATATAAAAAAAGTAAAAATCTATTTGGTGAAAATTTTAAATTTCAATGCAGTAGTACTTAAATTTTAGGGAAAAAATAAAAAGTAGGTGTCTGTCTAACCACCCTAACCATAATAAAATGATAATATTTTTTTATAATATTTTAGATATAAGTAGAGGACTCATATCCCAATGTGATGGATATGTTTTTGTAATTTTGTTTCTAAGTAAATAATTAATTATGAATTTTTTATTACAACTTTTAAAAAATATAAAAACTTGTATGAATGACCACCTTAACTTGGTCAAAAATTCATGAAATTCATTTTTTCTTTTTTTAATCATATAGTATGCAAAGCATAGAATGTGACACATGTTTCAGATTCAAAAAATGTGATACCAATTGAAAGCTATAGATGTTTTTCAATCAACCTATCAATCATGACTTTAGTTGTAATTTAAATAGAAAATGAATAATAATAATTTATTAAATTCAAAGTAAAGCATAATTTATATTGGTGGAAAGTTGAGAATATCTTTAAAAAATCATTTTCATTTCATCAATTTTAGGTAAAAAAAAGTCGTCAGCCACATATCCTACACATACACATCATATCGCCACTTTTTTGGCCCATCATGATCCTACACATACCCAGAAGAAACTTAAGAAGACAGGTGAATCACTTTCTCTTTAGCTTTATACACTTGTTTAATATGAGGAGGCATGACATGATTTGTTTCATTTTCTCTTTGGCATTTAAACGATGGAGTGGAAGTGTCTATGGTTGGTTGTGTTGTGCCCTTAGCACACACGCCTCGTTCAGAACGGGGACCCTCTTTTCTTTCACCCCGTCGAGTCTTTTGGGGCCACCTCATTTTGTGTGCCCCTCTTTCTTGATTCCGCATGGTCGATGTTGCTCCAAGGTTTCATCATAAATCGACCATGCCTCTGCTTTTGGTCTTTTGCTGCCCTCCAGGGCCTTGCGGTTTTGCTTTGGCATTTTGGCACTAGAACGGCCCTGCACCCTTCCGGGACCGGGCGTCCGGAGTTCCCTTTTCGAGCTTCCCTGTCGCCTTCACCATCCTCTGCGGCATTCTGCGGGCGTCTTTCCGCCCCTCAGGGCCCGCAATACCGTCTTCCGTTTAAAATCCGGCGAAAATCCCTCTGGTGGCCACCTGCCCCTCGGGCCCTGGGATGCTGCTCGCCGCCGCCGTCACTCAAGCAGCACCAAGAAAACCTTCGACGGTGAATTCCTTCCTGCCGCCCCACCTTTCGGGCCCGGCCGTCTGGAGTTCCATCCTCAGAGCTCCGTGATAGTTCTGTCGTCGTCGACGGTGGACCTTCGCCTGCTGTCCCCCTCCGGGCCCCGAGGCTCTCTCCGCCATGGCCGTTCAAAAGCTCACGAAAATCAAACGGCGGCCATCGCTCCGTGTCTTTTCGGCCGTCGAGTCTTAGAGTCTCTGCCGCCACCGCCGCTGACTCATTTGAAATCTCACCAAATTTTGGCGCGGCCGTATGAGCAATAAATAAGCGTATTAATGGCGGCTGGGTATATAATGCCCGACTCGCCAATGTAATTTTCACAATCTGGATTCTGGAAAATTACACAAGACAGCATCAGGAGCCCACTGCCTTCAACTACAGCGTCTTGATCGTCACCATCAAGCTCACTCTGACGATCCCCGATGGGTCCCACGCCTCCACGCTTCACATTTTTGAGGTAGGCCATCCCTGTTTGCCCTCCTGTGTTTTTTCGTCATTTTGGGGAATTCAAATGAATTAAATAACTGGTTAAAATGAAACAAATAGAAGAGCACTCAATTGCGCTCATTACCCATGCCTTGAAATTCGCCAAACCTAACGAAGCCGCCCTCGCTGCCAATCCAGAACTTTTCGGTCGTGCGACTGTTCTTCACGCAGGGCGATCCGCTACCCCGGGTCCGAACCCCCTTGTCGCCGTCAAACTCAAACTCCAAACTCTTGCCAATGGCAATCCTCCTCCCAGGGCCCAGTCCGTTGGATTTCCTCCCTCGGGTTTCTATGTTCCTTTCGTTGAGCTTGAACTACCAATTCGTCACGCCTCCCCGGCTGCCGGATCCCGATGCTAGCTCCGCCGTGAGAATTTGAAACTGCTCCTGCCCCCTTTGACCGCCCCGGGCCCGAACCCCTAGAGTTCTACCTCCGGCATTCCGCAAGGAGCTCGCCCTTTTTTGAAACCCTTGGCGAATTTGATCCATCCATGCCCCTCCGGGCCCTGGCTAGCGGGCTTCCCTTTTAGGTTTTCTGTGCACCCCGATGAACACTCTTTGGGCACTGACATTGGAGCTCTCCAGACCTCGAAGCCCGCCTTCCCCTCCGCCGTCAGCGTTGTTTTTTCGTGCCTCAGCCATCCGCCTCCTGGGTCCCGACTCACGAACCTTCGTCTACGGAAGTCCGGCTCTCTCCCCTGCCAAATCTCTTCACAGTCGTGGGACACTCCGGGTCCGGCCGTCCAGAGTTCTGTCTCCAGAACTCTGTGATGGTTCCACCGTCTTCGACGGCAGACCCCTGCCGGCTCCCCGCCTCTTGCACCCCGGGCCTCCCTTCACCGCCGCCGTTCAAATCATTGCTGAAAATCTCGCGACGGCCATTGCGTCGTGTCTTCCCGGGCTCCGGGACCCGCCACGCTACAAGCCTCGAAGCCCGAACCATAACCTCGTGATGGCCGCCTTCTGGTGCTCCGGGCCCCAGGCCTCAGACCTCCGCCCTTGGATTTCTACCTACCCTCCACCATTGCCAGCAGCCGCCTCCTGGCAGCTTCCCAGCCTAAAATCTTTGATACCTCTTAGATCGATCCAAACCAACTTTAATCCAGAATCTAACTCCAACCCATGTCCTAAGAT
Organism: Sequoia sempervirens; assembly: GCA_007258455.2. Lineage (NCBI taxonomy): Eukaryota > Viridiplantae > Streptophyta > Pinopsida > Cupressales > Cupressaceae > Sequoia > Sequoia sempervirens. Next base: position 128,930,341 of record VDFB02193867.1, on the reverse strand, counting down.
TCGCCGTTCTCCATCATGAGCCTCTTGAAGCATTAAAATTTGGCCAAGGGTCTCTGGGAGCTTTCGACCGTGTTTTCCCTTTCGGGCAGCATTCCTGCCAGGGAAGTCCGGCCCTCCGGGCCCGGATTGCCCAAACGCCCTGAAACGAAGATCGATACCATCTAAGGATAAAATTTATGATATACTTAATGATTATTTAGGTGTTATCTTTGAAATATGGACTAACATGAATGCTTTTGATGTTTGTTGCACTAACTTTGCCTGTAGAATATATGGAATCGGCTGAAGGAACTTCAGGGGCCTCCGCCAAAAAGGATAAGGGCAAGAAATCAGGGAGGGCCGCTCGGGGAAAAGAAGATAAAGATCAGATGAAATTTTAGTTTCAGGGTGAGCCTCTCCAGTCAAAGGTCTAGACAGACTGGAAAGATATCTCGGATACCAATATCGGCCAAGTGGACATAGATGAGTTCACTTAGAGGGTCAAGGTCGACCCTACAACAAAGAATGCCAGACTAATACGTCAAAGTGGAATCGCCAAGGCTGTCGATTTTCCTCCCTTTCTCAAAACACCTGAACTAGTAATGGCTAGCCAAGAAGCCTACCAAACGGACACCAGGACAATCATGGATAAAGAGGGGAACATCCTCGTCGACATGTCGCCCGAAGGAATCACAAAAAAATTTCACATACCCATGTTCTCACATATGGAGGTCCCCTCATTGGAACAATGCCAGGCAGCATGGGATGCCAATCCGTTAGGGTGCAAGAAATCAATCAACCTCTACTAGCTTAAGGAGAAACGGGGCAACGCTGCAAAAGTTCCCCAAGAGCTGTTCCATAGCGACTTCCACGAAGACTACCATGACCTAGTAACTATGCTGAGCAGGGTTATGGGTCTCCCAGCAGCCGCCTACTTCCAAGAATGGATGGCCTACTACATTGAACAAATCCTGCGGGGGAATGGGGATGTGAACACTAAGGTCTCATTCGACTGGGGAGGCATCATCAGCAACTACTTCCATGAGCAGTTTGTCAACGTCAAGAAGAGCTCAAAGTTCTATATGACCTCTTACCTGGTATACTCCCTGGCAGGCCAAAGACAATACAGCGGGTTATTTGTGGCACCAGATCAGGGGCATAAGCGAGGGCTAAAGCCATTTGATAAGTACCCTCAACTCTAATACCGCAACTTCAAGAAGGAGTACTACCGGGTCAATGACGCCTTTACTGGCCATATCATTAGACTGATCGTCGGAGACTTCGAAAGGAGGGTTTCCCATAGCGTCAAGGCGCTCTTAAAAGAATATGCTTTCCTATATATCCAATTCCCCAAATTTACCTACATCCGAGCCCGGGGTTTCACGGAGCGGCCAAATAAGTTGCCGCGGTATCCAAATGATAGGATCATCCTCGTTGAGCTTTCTCGGCAGCTCCAACACATCCAGACAGTCTTCGGAAACAAGCACGTAGTAGGGATCCCCTATCCCATGACCCTCGGCCAGGGCCTGTATCGACTACAGACATCTCAATGCATGGGAAACTCTAAGAAAGAGCTTAAGGAATATAATTTTGACTGGTACATGACTCGCCCGTAAATGGACCTACATGGCCATGTCAGGAAGGCACTAGGGCCGGCCTATGCCCACCAATACCGCATTGAAGACTTATGGGCAGACTACAAAGATGACAAGGAGGTCCGCGCAAGGCACTACATGCACATGACCGTATAATTCCTAAGAAGAGTACAACTGTTCCAAGTGTCTGACCAACTCGAAGAGGACAAGTCCATGATAATACACCCGAGGTACCCTGCAGTTGCCAACCTGGCGATCCCCTCTATTGATTGGGATGAGCAAGAGGTTGATGACCTAGATACCATCACCCAGCTGATCATAACTCACACTAAGGAGTGGGTCGATGGGTGGGTGGTGTAACTAAAGCAACAAGGGGTGGTCCTAACATATGAGGCGCTCAAGAGCGAGCCAAGCACCACAGAGGACGTTGCCGCCACCACGTTAACTGGTGAGACTTCCAAGTCTCCCCCCATCACTAGGTCTCAAAAGAGGAAAGGAACAGAGACGACGCAATCTGCGGACCCCAAGGAGCAAGTGAAGAAAGACACGGGAGGCTCATCTCCCAAGAAGCTCAAGCAGACAGTGACTACAACAGAAGTATAGCCTCCCTTGCTCCTCCCTCCCCCGACTAGTGCACCGCCCGCCTCTCAGGCCGCAATCACCTCATCTCCGTAGGCAGTGGACATTTCTGTCCATCTTGCCTCTTCGCCCCCGGCCAGATCAATAATTAACATCGATTCCTCTTCTGGCATGACCACTTCTCCTTCCTCTACCACCATGTCTCCAATTACATCCCTCCCGTTGGCAACAATAGCATCGCCTGTTCCCCTTTCCACTATACCCGAGGCTATCACGCGGCATCTGCAAAGTCTTCCCCCTGAGCTCTCGTAGATCCTAATGGACCCCGCACTCCAAGCAGCCCTCGCCTAAGCCCTCACAACAGCTCAGCCTTCACAACTGCCAACAGGGCCGCCAGCCATGGAAGCCACGATGCAAATCTTGAAAGAGTTGGAGGAGCGAGAGTAGGAAGCCTCAAGGTCTATGGAGGAAGAGGGTGATGAATATCATGAACACCCCGAGTACGAGCATCGAACCATCGACAAGGTGGTCTATGAGGGGGAAGAGATAGGCTCTTTCGAGAACGGGGATGAGGAGGATGGCTCAGCTACCAAGGAGATCATCCAAACATTTGATGAGGACCTCAAGGAGGAATTGGCACAGCAACTAAAGAATGTTGGGGAGGAAGCAGAAAGGTCACCACATGGTGAAGAGAGGCAGCTGCCAGAGGAAAAACCCGAAAAGGATATCACTGAGGCTGAGACCCATGTTGTAGAGAGCCCTGAGGCCGAGGTAGCTGAAGGAAAGAAAAAAGAAGAAACAGCAATAGAAGAAGATCCCACCCAACAATTATCCACCAAGCTGCCCGTTAAACACCTCGTGTTTATTCACGACTCTGACGAAGAGGAGGACACTACAAAAGAAAAAGAGCAGCCCCAAAAGGAAAAGGAAGCAGAAGTCTTGTCTCTGACTGAGAAAGATGAGGGCAGTGATGATGCACTCAAAGACAAACTTCCTATGCCCGACTGGTTGGAGAAACAACTAGAGAAGACAACCCCAGTGCTAAAAGACCCAAGGGCGAGATTAGAGGCCATCTTGGCTCGATCACTGACCACAACAAAGAAGGAGAAGAAGCCCAAGGTCCATTCCAAAATAACGATGGATGCTTTCGGCTCCCGGGCGGCACAAATAGCAACGCCGACTATTGGCCAGGCAGGGGTGAGTTACAGTGTCTCCACCATTGACTTAGGGACAGCGACTAGAGAGCAGAAGGTTGAACATCTGGAAGAGTCAGTGGCCACAGTAGTGCACTTGATCAAATAGGATAAGGTATCCAAGGACGAGCTCAAAGCGCGGGTTGCTGCCTTAACAGACTATATCCAGCAGTGGTCCTCAGTGGACGACCTGCCCACCACCTCCATAGTAGCACCACAGTTGCTCTCCAAGGAGCAGATTGACAAGATGGAGAGGAGGAAGAACTTAGAGAAAACGACCGAGGATTGGTTTTGACGAGTCATATACGTCAGAAACATGGGAATCAACAGGGCTATGAGGACAGCCAATAAGTTCTTGGACTTGATCCAATCCCTGGAAAGCACGAGGAGGCTCTGCACTAATTTCCCTACAACATATGACTCTCCCTTCCCAAGAATTGAAGCCATCCTCCAGATGCTTGAGGACACGTGGGAGGAGAAGCTAGAGCTGAAGAAAGAGGATCATTGGCTCATGGATGTGTGGCATAGAGACCTCATCAACCGGAGGGAGAGGATGGAGCAAATCATGAGCAAGGTGGATCTAGATATTGAGTGGATCAAGGAAATCCAGGCGGAATGCGCTGAGTATCTCAAGCTGATGACAGGCTATGATATGCCCATGGTACAAATGGATGCTGAGAAGATTAAGTCATACTTCAAGGAGAAGATGAAGGATGGGACAGCTAGAGAAATCACAATGGAATTCCTAAGTTTTGCTGCCCGTGCCTTCGATCTGTCAGAGCTATTCAGAGATCAGGGCTTGAAGTATGACGAGGATTGGAAGCGGCTAAAAGAAAACGCTAAAAAATGGAGCTACCAAGCATTAATATGCGAGATCTTCAAGATCAATAAGCTCCAAGCGGTCATCCTCAAGTATATAGAGCACGCAGCTTTCGAGGAGCAAGAGGACAGCCTAGCCAAGGAAGAAGACCTCCTTGAAGAGTAGCTACAGCAAAGAGAAAATAGTAATTAGCTACAAGACGAAAGAGCAATATTGCCATCCACTAGATGACGAAATAGGGAAAGAATTTTTTTTTTTTTTAAATTGCAAATCTATTTGGGGGTAGGTGAAACCCTATTTTGTAATGAATCTTGGCCACACAATTGTAATGAATCTTGGCCATTCATTTAACTTTTGCAAAACTATAAATAGAGCACTCCCTCATTTGCAAAAGTGAGAGTTGAGTTGTTGTAAAGGCATGCTGCAGAAATTTATAAGAAATATCATTGACTTGGTGTATTTCCTTGATTTCTCTCATGTCATTTGATTCATTTCTCCAATTTCACATGTTAGCTTAGATCTTATTGCTATTTAGTTAGCTGTTTGTCTTATTTAGTTAAATCTTAGGAATGTTGTTAGGTGATTGTGAAAATTCATGCTTTGTTGATGATCCCTTAGTCCATACTTTTTGCTATTTGCTGAAGGTAGATAGCTATGCAAAGTTAGCCTGGACTTAATTTGAAGGTGCCCCAAACATTCATCTTTAATTCATGCATGTATGTGGTGGATGAAGGATGAAATATTTGCAGCCCTTAGAAGATAGTACAATTTCTATGATACTATGAAATCCCTGGTTAAGTGGGATATTGTTTTGAGGAATTGTCCATTGCAGGAACTCCATTGTCACTATTCATTACAAGCTTCAGACTTAGGAACTTTTCTTTCCCTTCGCTCTTTTTCCCCTTTTTTTAGAAACTGAACAATACCAAGGTTCATTGCACATTGTAAAGCCAAACCCAACAACTAAATGGAGTCCAAGACTGCTGTTTGAACCTACAGCCTATGCATATCAACTTTCCATCTTAAGGACTCCTTTTCAAAGATCCAACTTCATACTTTATGTCCACACTTTGTATTTTTCGTAAGGCCGCCCTGTGATTCCAGCAAATCACATCAACTACTGAGGTATCTAAGCACTGTCATGACCTAACACCCGAGAGACCTTGGGATAGTGTTCTGCAATTCGATTGTGGGAGATTATCTTTCAAGAGAGGTAGTGTGCCTATGCACTGCTTGTGTTGAGAAGTGCATAAAAAAACCATCAACAGAACTGGTGCTAGAAGGAGGGCCAAGTTGGAGATACTAAGTTAAAGGATAAAGCGAAGCTGGATCGGATAAGATCATTCTCCCCAGAAAGGTTTCAAAGAGTTCTATGATCCACACCAAACAAGGGAGAATTTGAAGAATTACAGCCTCCCACGAGGGCAAAGTGAGCACAAGGAAGTAGCGCCGCCTCTTCCTCTTTCTCCATCCCATCCACTCCCATTTCACCCTCACCTTCATTTGGCTAGCCTTCATCTTCCACCCAACCATTTCAAACAGCATTTACACCATCTATCTCCGGCAGCCAAGGGATTGCTCCTCTCCCGGCCCTTTCAGCCCAAGGCACAGCCAAGATAGCCATAGCTCTGGTGCAACCCCACATTGCTGTTGTGTTGCAAATACAACGTCAAATTCCTGTTCTCCAACAGCAAGTGCCACCTCTGCCGCCCTCCATGGCTTGGTTAGCACATAACCTGTCGTTGATACATTTTGCGGTCTAGAATGATATGCCTAAGAATCTGGAAGGATTTTGTTCGAAGTTCCATCCACGCGACATGCAAAGGACAGCTGAAGAGCATATCAAGATATTCAAAATAGCAATCACCAAAATGCAAGTGGACCATGAGGACGTTGCATGTCACCTCTTTCTACATTTGGTGGGAAAAGAGGCCTTCTACTGGTACATCAACCTACCGAGGGGATCCATCACCTCGTGGAACCTGATGAAGAATGCCTTTCTGCAGAAATACAAGATCTCCATCAACCCCGCGGACCTTTACCAATAGTTCATGTCTATCAGAAGGGAGGTCAACGAACCTATTGGATCCTTCAATGACCGCTTCCATCGGGCTCACATGAGGCTTCAGGATCTGTATGTCCATAATGATGCGGCAGCTCTACCAGTCTACTACATGGCCCTGGATAATCTCACGTCGACCTTGGTGAAGAGGATGTGCCCACCGCCCGCTACCCTACTGGCCGCCTATGTGGAAGCTGTTGTCGCAAGTGCGGACTTAGGGAAAAATATCTCCGACCCGTTGCCCTCTTTGGGGCCGGTAGCACACCCAATGCAGATTTAGGGGCTTAATCAGGCATTTGCTCATCAAACCCCTTTTATGAACCAGGTGCCTTAGTTGCCTATGGTGCCGCATCCGGGGTAGCCGTTGAATTATGCACCTCCCGCGACTTCCTATTTGCAGCCCCAGCAGTAATACAACTATTCCTAGATGGCTCCGCAACAACAAGTGTATTCCCAACAGCCCTAGGCGCCATTGTACTTGTCAGGACCGGACTTTTCTCCAGCCTATCAAAATCAGTCGGCGGCCCCGCCTACTTTTCTTCAAAATTTGGCCCCATCGCCTGGAGGCACGACTAAGAAGGACAAGCTAGAAGAACTAACTGAGATGATCAAGAAGATGTCCACGGAGATGACATATCTAAAGAACCAGAATAATCAGTTGCAGGTCTCCCAACGCAATTTTCAGGCCAACCTTAATAGGGACAATCGAGACAATAGAGACAACAGAGATAATCATGAAGTAGGCACTTCCTCTAGGCAGAATTATGAAAAGGGGTAAAACGCCAATCAAAATGCAGAAGGAAGACCCTCTCAGAGGCAGAATCGTACATGGAACACCAGACCCAACAATGGCGGTGTCCCCACACCATTCGATCAACCATCAAGCAACGACAAAACATCCAGCGGCATGTATCTGGCCAAAGCAGCTTTGTCCAGATGGTGTCAACTTCACAAAACCAATAGACATTCCGAGCTGGATTGTCCCGAGTTCCAGACAGCTGCTGAAATCTTTCAGGTGGAGGTACAAAATGCAGTCGACAATGCCAACTGCAGGGACATCGTCCCGTCTGAGTCCTATGATTCCTCATGTCTGGTGTTCAATCAAGCGTTGTTCCCGCGAGGAAACCGCATCGAGCCCACAGTCGAGCCTACTCCTACTGACGATGAGAACGTGCAAGAGGTAAGTACTGAACAAACATTGGCTCAGCTCTTTGATTCAGTAGATAATGGTCCAGTAGATGAAGAAGAACCATTTGTAGATGAGGTCCACACGTTCCATCAACGGTCGAGTCCTTACTTCCTTAGGAATAGGTAAGTGGGTGGACCCTTTACAACTTCTACCCCACCAAATAATTTTGCCACCCTGCCTGATCAACATGTCAGCAATAACCCTGGGCTCCCTCATATACCCACCCAATATCTCAACAAGAACCAGTCTCAAAACCAGTCACAAAATCAGCCTGAAAGCCAACCCCAAAATCCGCCTGGGAAAACCAAGGTCCAAACCCCTAGTTCTCCCATAGGCCAAGCTTTTAGCTCTGAAATCGAGCAGATGGGTGATTATGTGGCAGAAGAGTTCAAGAAGGTGAAAATCAGTTTGTCAGCCTTCGAATTACTCAAGGTTCTTGCCGTAAGGCACGCTTTCTTTAGGGTTCTGAATGGGACTCCATCCTCTAATATGACACAAGAGACCCCAGCCAAGAGGGTAACCTTTGAGGAACCTAGAAAAGAACCAAAAATGCAGGATAATGCCTGGAAAAGGAGAGATGTTCCTGTGAATCAGTCAATAAGTGAGCAAGTTGAAAAGGAGCTAGAAAGAGCGAATAGGCAGTTTTCTAAGGACCAGCAATTTAAGTAAGCCAAGGATATGGGAAATGATAGGAATAAAGGTCAAATAGCTCAAATAAACACACCTGTGGGCATCCTCCAAGGGAGACCGGAAACTCCCCCTTTCCTGACCACCATCAGGATCTTTAGAAAAAATCTGCATAACTGCTTGCTTGAATCAGGAGCTTCTGCCAACGTCATGCCCTTAGCCATATGCAAGGCTCTTGGCATCACTCCTATGCCTTCAAAGAGAAAGGTGACCCAGCTGGACAAAACATAGATTAACATCATGGGTGAAATAAACTGCATTCCCATGCAGATTGCTGTAGACCCATGGATACAACATGTTATTGATATCGAAGTGGCTGACGTTCCCGATACTTATGGAATTATTTTGGAAAGGGAGTTCACCAAAGCGCTGAATGGATATACCTCCACAGACCTTTCTCATATGTGGTTGTCATGGAAGGGGCTGCCAAATCAGATCCGCATCGATTGTGAACCTCGTATGAAGTATATGATCACAGAATACAATAATCTTAGTGAGGTGTTGTTCGCTGAGACCAACCTGGGGAACTATCGCCCTTTTTCCTACTAAAATGAGCTTGAGCTTCAGGAAGAACGTGTAGATGAAGTGTTGCTGGTGTTGTGCAGTCCCTCGGTCGATTCCACGCAAATGCCCCCAAACACAGAAGTGTTGGCAAAAGTTGATGATGAGCCGAATGAGGATGACAACTGGGGACTACTCAATGGATTCTAGGAGTTCATGGAAAAATGCACAAGAGATCAGCTCAATCTAGGAGCCCGAATGAATTTCTAGGATCTCTTATTGTCGAACTAGTGTAGGGTCCACAATGCTGCTCACTCTGAATTTGATTGTTGCCTATGCAAAGCAGCAGTGGAGCATGTTAAGAAAGTGGCTGCTCCTCAGATAGAAACACCAAAGGAGGCACCAGCGGAAACGCCTGTTGATCATTGCCCCGAACTAGAAAGGCCCCCTAAAATCATAGGGCCCACCGCCCTGCCGAAAGGGAACGGAAGTTCAATCAGACCTGGAGACAAGGAATCCTCCGCATGTTGGACGCTCCGATTTGATGGATCGAAGTCAAGGCAAGGAGTTGGAGCAGGGATTGAACTCATCAGCCCAACGGGTAAAACATTTCTCGCTGCCCACCGATTGCAGTTTTATTGCACTAACAACGTAGCTGAGTATGAGGCTTTAGTCCTTAGCCTTCTTATGGCCTTGAAGAAAAATGTCAAAATATTACAAGTTTTCAGGGATGTTGTGCTCGTAGTTAACCAGGCCAGAAAGTTGTATTCCTGTCATGATCGGAGACTCACTAATTATAGGCACAGGGTTTGGGATCTCTTAGAGGGCCTAGATGCATTCAACATACAATTGATCCCTCGTGCTCAAAATCGCACAACCGATGTCTAGGCTCAAGCAGCTAGCACGTTACAACCCCTCTCTTTGTCTAGGCTCAAGAAATTCACTGTTGAGCTGACATCCACACCATCAGTCCCAGATAATGTCACCCACATGCAAGTCTTCAATAACGATAAGCACATCCTCTAGTTCATCACAAGTTCTGACGTTTTCACTGCCCAAATAATTGATGAAGCTGATCCACAGGAGGCTGAACTGGATATAGAAGGGGTTATTAACCTCAAGACCAACACAATCCCCAGAGGTATGGTTTAGTTGGAACAAATATTTGACTTGGATCAGATTAGGGATCAGGATCAACGAACAAAGGAGGCGGCTATAAGCAACCAGTGTGATACACACAACCTTGGGACAACCAAGGATGTCAGAAATGTTTTTATTGGCAAAGTGTGCACGCCAGAGGAAAGAAGAGGAATCATAGGTGCGTTGCAAAGATACCATGATGTGGTGGCATGGAGCTATGAGGATCTGAAAACTTATGACACTTCTGTCATTACACACACCATCCCTCTCAAGACCGAAGTGAGGCCCTTTCGCTAGTGACAGGGCCCCATCAATGCCTTGCTAGAACCTGTCATTTACAAGGAGGTGCAAAAGCTGCTTTCAGCAAGAATCATTTTTCCCATCAGGCATTCCACATGGGTGGCCAACTTGGTCCCAGTCAGGAAAAAGAATGGAGAGATCAGATTGTGCGTGGATTTTTGCAATCTCAACCGTGCCTCAGAAAAAGACAACTATATGGTGCCTTCGCTGGATGAGGTGCTACAGATCGTCAACAGCTCCCAGATGATGTCGCTCCTCGATGGATACTTTGGGTATAACCAGGTAATGGTGCAATATGAGGATCGTCACAAGACATCGTTCACCACTAAGTAGGGGACGTTCGCATACAAAAGAATGTTGTTCGGGCTCATCTACGCCGGCGCCACTTTCCAACGCACCATGGATATCGCCTTCAAAGACCTGATTGGCAAGTGCATAATCATCTACATGAATGATTTGACCGTATTTCCTAAAAGGTGAGGCGATCACGTCTCTAACTTATACAAAGTATTTCAGAGATGTAGAGAGTTCAGAGTTTCTCTCAATCCTAAGAAGTGCATTTTCAGAGTGACCGAAGGCAGATTGCTCGGGCACATCATCTTAGAGCAAGGAATCTCCATTGATCCTGAGCGCATTGAGTCGTTACTCAAGATTCAACCCCTGGGCAGCAAGAAGGAATTAAATTTTTTTTTTGAAAAGATCAACTTTGTCTAGAAATTCATCACAGGTTTCGCAGAAATTGTCAAACCTCTCAATGCCATGCTCAAACAAGACGCCAAAGTCGAGTGGACGCCGGATGCTAAACAATCCTTCAAAAAAATCAAATGGGCCATTACTGAGGCACCTATGTTAGTTAGCCTGGATTATCTAAAGCCATTCTATATCTACTCATTTGCTTCAGAGAATTCTTGTGCTAGCATGTTGACCCAGAAAGATGACAAAGGAAACGAGCATTTGATCACCTTCATAAATGCTCCCCTCAAAGATGTTGAATTGCATTACCACAACATTGAAAAGCAGGCGTATGCTCTCGTCAGAGGAGTGAAGAAGTTTAGACACTACATTCTACGCAACAAGGTGTTCGCTATTGTCCCCAACCCAGCAGTCAAAACGTTGCTTATGCAGAATGAATTGGGCGAATGAAGGGCTAAGTGGGTTACCCTGCTACAAGAGTATGCTATGGAGATCCAACCAATGAAATTGGTGAGAGGGCAGGCACTCACCCGTACAATTGCCGAAACAGCAGTAAAAGCTAGGCCTGAACTCATGGTACAGTAGTACCAGCTCGAAGATGTCTCCCCGGGAGAATGGTACCAAGATGTCGTTTATTATCTACTGAATCATAAGTGTTTGTCGCATCTGCAAGGAGTCCAAAAAAGAGCCCTGAGGTTGAAAAGTAATGGTTACATGTTGCAGGGTTCTATTCTCTATAAGAAAAATCATGAAAGCATTTACCTGAGATGCCTTGGCAAGGCGGAAGTGGAGCGCGTTTTGAGGGAGTTTCACAATAAATTTGGTACGGGCGTTTCATTCATGTCATGCGTGCTAGACCGCTGCCACCAGGGAGAGGAATGTTTTTGTCCCGCTGCAGCCCGTGCTGGAGGTAAGGCCTTTTGCGCAATAGGGTTTTGACTTCATCGGTCCGGTAAGCCCTCCATCGTCTGCGAGACACAGGTACATTCTTACCGCTACTGATTATTGTACTAGATGGACGGAAGCAATAGTATGTAAGTATTGCACAACTGAAGTAGTTACTGATTTCTTAGAAAGTTTCATTTTAAATCACTTTGGTTGTCCTTATGATTTGGTATGTGATAATGGACCTGCCTTTGCTTCATTAAAATTTGCCAGTTGGGTGTTTGACTATGGGATTGCCCTCAAATTCTCATTTAATTACTACACTCAGGGCAATGGCCTTGCCTAATCCACGAATAAGAATTTGATCACTATGATCAAGAAGCTGCTAGATAGGAATCCCAAGGACTAGCATACCCAGCTCCATTTTGCCCTTTGGGCTAATCACACCCGCCACAAGGCTGCCCTTGGTGATTCTCCGTTCCACCTTGTCTATGGCCTTAAGCCTATATTCCCCATCTATATGAAGATTCCCACTCTTCAGTTCATCAATGATTTTTATGAGGGAGGAGATCGTAGGGAAGCTCAGTTAGCTGAGTTTTTACATTTAGAGGAAGTCTGAAACCGTGCAATAGAAAATTTTGCCAAACATCAGGGCGTAGTTAAGAGATGGTTCGACCGCCGAGCCAAGATCAAGGTCTTTAGAATTTCAGATTTGGTCCTATATTGGGACAAGGCCCATGAGAAGAAAGGGGGACACAACAAATTTGACAAGCTCTGGCTTGGCCCCTTTCAAATAGCTGAGATTTTGGGAGATAATGTCTTCCGCCTGAAGACCTTAACTGGTGAGAATGTCCCATTGCCAGTCAACGAGCAGCACCTGAAGCATTACTTCCAGGCTTGAGCTCCTTTGAGCTCTTTGTTGTGAATACATGTACATAAGTTAGAGTAGTTGCTTTCTTGCTTGTTTGCATTTTGTTCGCGTCGCTTTTGCTTTCTCCCTCCCGACAGTTTTGTTTCGAAAGACGTTTCTTGCTCCTTTGCGATGGCCATGCTTGCCTGACAAGCGGTTCACTTTGCTGTCCGTTCTTTATGTTCTTTGGCTAAACATTCACTCTAGACTATCGGTCTTTGCAAAGCTGTCCGCGAATGATTTCCTTGTTTGAACTCTATTCAAAAATTGACCCTTAACTGGATCTTCTTACCTACATCTTGAATCTCGCACAAAGCACATGATAATAAATTCTGAAGGACTGTACTATGGTTGTTATGACATCCTAGTGAGTGAAAAATCTTAAGTCTACTTCAGTGACCACTGCAGTCTCAAACCCATTATAGGCTTCAATGCTTACCCGGTTGAACTAAATGGTAAAAGAGAAATAAAATATCAAAGCAAAAAAGGAAAAAAGAAACTCTGAAAAAGGAAATAAATGACCGTATGGGTGTTCGGGTAACTCTACCAGGGCTATGGATGCCTGGCCGGCAGTAGAGAAATATCCATGAGATTGTAGCGACAACTCCGTCGGCGCTATGGACGCCTGACTAGCAGCGGAGCAATGTCCAGGTTACTTTTGGTGTTAGGAAATTTATGTAGCTCACTCAGTTGAATTGGTAACCCTGGTCACTATCCCAAAGAAAGGAATGAACTCACTTCACACACGCTTTTGAGATGTCTTGTAAGCTGACCCAATTAAGGATCTCGTTCTCCCGGATTCATCTTTGGAAGCCGCTTTTGGTCTGCAAAAATAGAGATTCTAGGTCCTGAATGAATATTTATCCCTAGAACGCTCTGGAGCGTTCCCCAGCGGAGTCGCCATTTGTTGTGCCCTTAGCACACATGCCCCGTTCGGAACGGGGACCCTCTTTTCTTTCGCACCGTCAGGTCTTTTGGGGCTGCCTCATTTTGCGTGCCCCTCTTTTTTGATTCTGCATGGTTGATGTTGCTCCAAGGTTTCATCATAAATCGACCATGCCTCCGCTTTTGGTCTTTTGCTGCCCTCTGGGCCCTCGTGGTTTTGCTTTGGCACTAGAACGACCCTATGCCCTTCCGAGCCCAGGCATCCAGAGTTCCCTTTTTGGGCTTCCCTGTCGCCTTCGCCGTCCTCTGCAGTGTTCTTTGGGCGTCTTTCCGCCCCTCGGGGCCCGCAATACCATCTTCTGTTTAAAATCCAGCAAAAATCCCTCAGGCAGGCACCCACCGCTCAAGCCCCAGGATGCTGCTTGTCGCCGTCGTCACTCAAGCAGCACGAAGAAAACCTTCAGCAACGAATTCCTTCTTGCCGCCCCACCTTCCGGGCCCGGCCATTCGGAGTTTCGTCCTCGGAGCTCCGTGGTGGTTCCGCCGTCATCGATGGCGGACCTCCGCCTGCTGTCCGCCCTCCGGGCCCCGAGGCTCTCTCCGCCGTGGCCATTCAAAAGCTCGCAAAAATCAAACAGTGGCCATTTCTCCAAGTCTTGCCGGCCACCGGGTCTCGGAGTCTCTGCCACCGCCGCCGACTCATTTGAAATCTCACCAACTTTTGGTGTGGCCATACGAGCAATAAATACATGTATTAATGGCGGTTGGGTATATAATGCCTGGGCCACCAATGTCATTTTCACAATCCAGATTCTGGCAAATTACACAAGACAGCATCAGGAGCCCACCTCCTTCAACTACAGCGTCTTGATCATCACCATCAAGCTCACTCCGACGATCCCCGGTGGGTCCGACACCTCCACGCTTCACGTTTTTGAGGTAGGCCATCCCCGTTTGCCCTCCCATGTTTTTTCATCATTTTGGAGAATTCAAATGAATTAAATAACTGGTTAAAATGAAACAAATAGAAGAGCACTCAGTTGCGCTCATTACCCATGCCTTGAAATTTGCCAAACCTAACGAAGCCGCCCTCGCTGCCAATCTGGAACTTTTCGATCGTGCGGCTATTCTTCATGCAGAGCGATCGGCTACCCCGGGTCTGAACCCCCTTGGGTTTCCGTGTGCCTTTCGCCGAGCTTCAACTACCAATTCGTCCTGCCTCCCCGACTGCCGGGTCTCGATGCTAGCTCCGCCGTGAGAATCTGAAACTGCTCTTGCGCCCTTTGACCGCCCAGGGCCCGAACCCCCAGAGTTCTGCCTCCAGCGTTTCGCAGGGAGCTCGCCCTTTTTTGAAACCCTTGGCGGATTTGATCCATCCATGCCCCTCCGGGCCCCGGCTGGCGGGCTTTGCTGCTGGGTTTTCCGTGCGCCCCGATGAACACTCTTTGGGCACCGACATCGGAGCTCTCCGGACCACGGAGCCCACCTTCCCCTCCGTCGTCGGTGTTGTTTTTTCGTGCCTTGGCCATCCGCCTCCCGGTTCCCGACTCACGGACTTTCATCTACGAAAGTCCGGCTCTCTCCCCTGCCAAATCTCTTCACAGCAGTGGGACCCTCCAGGTTCGGCCTTCTGGAGTTCCGTCTCCGGAACTCTGTGATAGTTCCACTGTCTTTGACGGCAGACCCCTGCTGGCTCCCCGCCTCTCGGGCCCCGGGCCTCCCTTCGCCGCCATTGTTCAAATCATTGCTGAAAATCTCGCGACGGCCAGTGCATCGCGTCTTCCTGGCCTCCGGGCCCCGCCACGCCGCAAGCCTCGAAGCCTAAACCATAACCTCGTGACAGCCACCTTCTGGTGCTCTGAGCCCCGGGCCTCAGATCTCCGCCCCCGGATTTCCGCCTGCCCTTTGCCGTTGCCAGCGACCACCTCCTGGTGGCTTCCTGGCCTAAAATCTCTGATACCTCTTAGATCGATCCAAACCAACTTTAATCTAGAATCTGACTCTGACCCATGTCCTAAGATTCGCCGTTCTCCATCATGAGCCTCTCAAAGCATTAAAATTTGGCCAAGAAGGGTCTCCGGGAACTTTCAACCATGTTTTCCCTTCCGAGCAGCATTCCTGCCAGGGAAGTCCGGCCCTCCGGGCCCGGATTGCCCAAACTCCCTGAAACGAAGATCGATACCATCTAAGGATAAAATTTATGATATACTTAATGATTATTTAGGTGTTATCTTTGAAATATGGACTAACATGAACGCTTTTGATGTTTGTTGCACTAACTTTGCCCTTGCTTGCAGAATATATGGAATCGGCTGCAGGAACTTAAGGGGCCTTCGTCGAAAAGGATAAGGGCAAGAAATTAGGGAGGGCCGCTCGGGGAAAAGAAGATAAAGATCAGATAAAATTTCAGTTTTAGGGTGAGCCTCTCTAGTCAAAGGTCTCAATAGACTAGAAAGAGATTTCGGATACCAACATCGGCCAAGTGGACATAGATGAGTTCACTCAGAGGGTCAAGGTCGACCCTAAAACAAAGAATGTCAGACTAATACATCAAAGTGGAATTGCCAAGGCTGCCAGTTTTCCTCCCTCTCTCATAGCACCTGAACTAGTAATGGCTTGCCGAGAAGCCTACCAAACGGACACCAGGACAATCATGGATAAAGAGGGGAACATCCTCACCGACATGTCGCCTGAAGGAATCACAAAAACATTTCACATACCCACGTTCCCACATATGGACGTCCCCTCATTGGAACAATGCCAGGCGGCGTGGGATGCCAATCTGTTAGGGTGCAAGAAATCAATCAACCTCTACTGGCTTAAGGAGAAACGGGGTAGCGCTACAAAAGTTCCCCAAGAGATGTTCCACAACAACTTCCACGAAGACTACCATGACCTGGTAACTATTCTGAGCAGGGTTATGGGTCTCCCAATAGCCGCCTACTTCCAAGAATGGATGGCCTACTACATTGAATAAATCTTGTGGGGGAATGAGGACATGAACACCAAGGTCTCATTCAACTGGGGAGGCATCATCAGCAACTGCTTCCATGAGCAGTTTTTCAACGTCAAGAAGAGCTCAAAGTTCTATATGACCTCTTACCTGGTATACTCCCTGGCAGGCCAAAGACAATACAGTGGGTTATTTGTGGCACTAGATCAGGGGCATAAACGAGGGCTAAAGCCATTTGACAAGTACCCTCAACTCCAATACTGCAACTTCAAGAAGGAGTACTGCCGGGTCAATGATGCCTTTACTAGCCATATCATCAGACTGATCGCCAGAGACTTCGAAAGGAGGGTTTCCCATAGTGCCATGGCACTCTTAAAAGAATATGCTTTCCTATATATCCAGTTCCCCAAATTTACCTACATTCGAGCCCAAGGTTTCACAGAGCGGCCAAATAAGTTGTCGCAGTATCCAAATGATAGGATCATCCTCCTGGAGCTTTCTCAGTAGCTCCAACACATCCAGACAGTCTTCGGCAACAAGCACGTAGTAGGGATCCCCTATCCCATGACCCTCGGCCAGGGCCTGTATCGACTGCAGACATATCAATGCGCCGGCAACTCTGAGAAAGAGCTTAAGGAATATAATTTTCACTGGTACACGGCTCACCCGCAAATGAACCCACATGGCCATGTCAGGAAGGCATTAGGGCTGGCCTACACCGACCAATACCACATTGAAAACTTCTGGGCAGACTGCAAAGATGACAAGGAGGTTCGCGCAAGGCACTACATGTGCATGACCATACAGTTCCTAAGAAGAGTACAACCGTTCCAAGTGCCTGACCAGCTCAAAGAGGATGAGTCCACGATAATGCACCTGAGGTACCCTGCGGTTGCCAACCTAGTGATCCCCTCCATTGATTTGGATGAGCAAGAGGTCGATGACCTAGATACCATCACCCAGCTGATCATAACTCACACTAAGGAGTGGGTCGATGGGCGGGTGGTGCAACTGAAGCAACAAGGGGTGGTCCTAACATATGAGGTGCTCAAGAGCGAGCCAAGCACCACAGAGGACGTTGCCGCCACCACATCAACTGGTGAGACTTCCAAGTCTCCCCTCGTCACTAGGTCTCAAAAGAGGAAAGGAATAGAAACGGCGCAATCTGCGGACCCAAAGGAGAAAGCGAAGAAAGACACGGGAGGCTCATCTCCCAAGAAGCTCAAGCAGATAGTGACTACAATGGAAGTGCATCCACCCTTGCTCCTCTCTCCCCTGACTGGTGCGCCGCTCGCCTCTCAAGCCGCAATCACCTCATCTCCACAGGCGGTGGACATTTCTGTCCATCTTGCCTCTTCGCCCCCGGCTCGATCAATAATTAACGTCGATTCCTCTTCTGGTATGACCACTTCTCCTTCCTCTACCACCATGTCTCCAATTACATCCCTCCCGCTGGCAACAATAGCATCGCCTGTTCCCCTTTCCACTATACACGAGGCTATCACGCGGCATCTGCAGAGTCTTCCCCCTAAGCTCTCACAGATCCTAATGGACCCCGCACTCCAAGCAGCCCTCGCCCAAGCCCTCGCAACAGCTCAGCCTTCACAACCGCCAACAGGGCCGCCAGCCATGGAAGCCACGATGCAAATCTCGAAAGAGTTGGAGGAGTGAGAGCAAGAATCCTCAAGGTCTATCGAGGAAGAGGCTGATGAATTTCATGAACACCCCGAGTACAAGCATCGAACCATCGACAAGGTGGTTTATGACGGGGAAGAGATAGGCTCTTTCGAGAGCGGGGATGAGGAGGATGGCTCGGCTGCCAAGGAGATCATCCAAACATTTGATGAGGACCTCGAGGAGGAATTGGCACAATAATTAAAGAATGTTGGGGAGGAAGCAGAAAGGTCACCACATGGATAAGAGAGGCAGCCGCCGGAGGAACAACCCGAAAAGGATATCATTGAGGCTGAGACCCATGTTGTAGAGAGCCCTGAGGCCGAGGTAGCTGAAGGGAAGAAAGAAGAAGAAACAGTGATAGAAGAAGAACCCGCCCAACAATTATCCACCAAGCTGCCCGTTAAACACCTTATGTTTATTCGCGACTCTGACGAAGAGGAGGAGGACACTACTAAAGAAAAAGAGCAACCCCAAAAGGAAAATGAGGCAGAAGTCTTGTCTCTGACTGAGAAAGGTGAGGGCAGCGATGATGCACCTAAGCACAAATCTCCTATGCCCGACTGGTTGGAGAAACAAGTAGAGAAGACAACCCCAGTGCTGAAAGACCAAAGGGCAAGATTAGAGGCCATCTCGGCTCGATCACTGACCACAACAAAGAAGGAGAAGAAGCCCAAGGTATGTTCCAAAATAACCATGGATGCTTTCGGCTCTCGGGCGGCACAAATAGCAACACCGACTGTTGGCCAGGTAGGGGTGAGTTACAGTGTCTCCACCATTGACTTGGGGACAGTGACTAGAGAGCAGAAGGTTGAACATCTGGAAGAGTTAGTGGCCACAGTAGTGCACTTGATCAAACAGGATAAGGTATCAAAGGACGAGCTCAAAGCGCAGGTTGCTGCCTTAACAAACTATATCCAGCAGTGGTCCTCAGTGGATGACCTGTCCACCACCTCCACAACAGCACCACTGTTGCTCTCCAAGGAGCAGATTGACAAGATGGAGAGGAGGAAGAACTTAGAGAAAACGACCAAGGATTGGTTCTGATGGGTCATATACGGCAGAAACATGGGAATCAACAGGGTCGTGAGGACAGCCAATAAGTTCTTGGACCTGATCCAATCCCTGGAAAGCATGAGGAGTTTCTGCACCAATTTCCCTACAACATATGACTCCACCTTCCCGAGAATTGAAGCCATCCTCCAGATGCCTGAGGACACGTGGGAGGAGAAGCTAGAGCTGAAGAAAGAGGATCATTGGCTCGTGGATGTGTGGCGCAGAGACCTCATCAACCAGAGGGAGAGGATGGAGCAAATCATGAGCAAGGTGGATCCAGATATTGAGTGGATCAAGGAAATTCAG
This sequence comes from Sequoia sempervirens, assembly GCA_007258455.2. Classification (NCBI taxonomy): domain Eukaryota; kingdom Viridiplantae; phylum Streptophyta; class Pinopsida; order Cupressales; family Cupressaceae; genus Sequoia; species Sequoia sempervirens. The sequence continues at coordinate 128,910,934 of VDFB02193867.1, read as the reverse complement.
GCGGAATGCGTCGAGTATCTCAAGCTGATGACGGGCTATGATATGCCCATGGTACAAATGGATGCTAAGAAGATCAAGCCATACTTTGATGAGAAGATGAAGGACGGGACAGCCGGAGAAATCACAACAGAATTCTTGAGTTTTGTTTCCCATGCCTTCGATCGGTCAGAGCTATTCAGAGATCATGGCTCGAAGTATGACGAGGATTGGAAGCGGCTAGAAGAAAATGCTAAAGAATGGAGCTACCAGGCATTAAGATGCGAGATCCTCAAGATCGACAAGCTCCAAGCGGTCATCCTCAAGTATATATAGCACGCAGCTTCCGAGGAGCAAGAGGACAACCCAGCCAAGGAAGATGACCTCCCTAAAGAGTAGCTACAGCAAAGAGAAAACAACAATTAGCTACAGGATGAAAGAGCAATAGTGCCATCCACTAGATGACAAAATAGGGAAAGGACAAAAAATGTTTTAAAATTGCAAATCTATTTGGGGGTAGGTGAAACCCTATTTTGTAATGAATCTTGGCCACACAATTGTAATGAATCTTGGCCATTCATTTAACTTTTGGAAAACTATAAATAGAGCACTCCCTCATTTGCAAAAGTGAGAGTTGAGTTGTTGTAAAGGCATGCTGTAGAAATTTATAAGAAATATCATTAACTTGGTATATTTCCTTGATTTCTCTCATGTCATTTGATTCATTTCTCCAATTTCACATGTTAGCTTAGATCTTATTGATGTTTAGTTAGTTGTTTGCCTTATTTAGTTAAATCTTAAGAATGTTGTTGGGTGATTGTGAAAATTCCTGCTTTGTTGATGATCCCTTAGTCCATACTTTTTGTTGTTTGCTAAAGGTAGATAGCTGTGCAAAGTTAGCCTGGAGTTAATTTGAAGCTGCCCCAAACATTCATCTTTAATTCATGCATGTATGTGGTGGATGAAGGATGAAATATCTGCAGCCCTTAGAAGATAGCACAATTTCCATGATACTGTGAAATCCCTGGTTAAGTGGGATATTGTTTTGAGGAATTGTCCATTGTAGGAACTCCATTGTCACTATTCATTGCAAGCTTCAGACTTAGGAACTTTTCTTTCCCTTTTCTCTTTTTCCCTTTTTTTTAGAAACTGAACAATACCAAGGTTCATTGCACATTGTAAAGCCAAACCCAACAACTAAATGGAGTCCAAGACTGCTATTTGAACCTACGGCCTATGCATATCAACTTCCCATCCTAAGGACTCCTTTTCAAAGATCCAACTTCATGCTTTATGTCCACACTTTGTATTTTTCGTAAGGCTGCCCTATGATTCCAACAAATCACATCAACTACTGAGGTATCTAAGCACTGTCATGACCTAACACCCGAGAGACCTTGGGATAGTGTTCTGCAATTCGATTGTGGAAGATTGTCTTTCAAGAGAGGTAGTGCACCTATGCACTGCCTATGTTGAGAAGTGCATAAAAACACCATCAACAGGTTGCTCATGAGGTTGTGTGGTTTGTTCAATGTCAGACTCAGGGTGAAGCATGGTTTCATCTAGGATAGGAGGAGTGGAAGTTGATAGGGACATGCAATGAAGAGACAATTTTTCTATGTGTTTAGCTTTTAACTTTTGATAGACTATGAAAAAGAAATCCTTACAAGAGGTGATGGGTTCCACTGGTTCAGGCCAAAAAGCATCTAAGAAAAAATTACCTTTGGATGATAATGGATGAAAACCACTATGGTTGACTTTAAATATTTCATTTCCATGTGGAAACTTCAAACATTTGTGAACAACTGAGGGGACTGCTTTCATCGAACTAAGCCAAGGGTGGCCTAGCCTCAGATGAAATTGATCTGATTGTCAAATAATAGAAAAGGTTACCTCCAAAGTTTTAGGTCCTACTTGTAATCGAAGTACGATCAATCAGATCGTAGGGCATGCAAAACCAGTATGTGTTTTAATCTGCACAGTTGATTTATTGTAATCGTCTTGATACAATTCATGTAATGGGTATGTGCAGGATCATGATGGGCCAAAAAGTGGCAATATGATGAGTATGTGTAAGGTATATGGCTGACGACTTTTGTTTTATCCAAAATTGATGAAATGAAAAGGGTTTTTAAAAGAGATTCTCAGCTTTCTACAAATATAAATTATGCTTTACTTTGAATTTAATAAATAATTATTATTCATTTTCTATTTGAATTAAGACTAAAGTCCCAATTGATAGGCTGATTGAAAAAATCTATAGCTTTCAAACTGTATCACATTTTTTTAATCTAAAACATGCATCACATTCTATGCTTTGCATACTATATGATTAAAAAATAAAATTGAATTTCATGAAGTTTTGACCAAGTTAAGGTGGTCAGACATACGAGTTGTTTATATTTTTTAAAAGTTGTAATAAAAAAATCATAATTAATTATTTGGGTATGTGCAGGATCATCATGCAAAAAATAGGCCCTTAAGTGGCAAAAAATTTAGAAAAATCAGTGTTAGGCAACTTGACGTAAATATTTGAATAAGTTATCTATATTATTTCAAAAATATGTAAGAATAGAATTTGTAGAAAATTGAATGTAGTTTCTAAATACTAGGTTTATTTAAAAATAAATAAAATCTATTTGGTGAAAATTTGAAATTTCAATGCAAGTAGTACTTAAATTTCAGGGAAAAATAAGAAGTAGGTGTCTGTCTGACCACCCTAACCATAATAAAATGATAATATTTTTTGTAACATTTTATATATAAGTAGAGGACTCATGTCTGGATGTGATGCATATTTTTTGTAATTTTTTCTAAGTAAATAATTAATTATGAATTTTTATTACAACTTTTAGAAAATATAAAAACTCGTCTGACCACCTTAACTTGGTCAAACTTCATGAAATTTAATTTTCTTTTTAATCCTATATTATGTGAAGCATAGAATGTGACATATTTTGGATTCAAAAATATGATACCGCTTGAAAGTTATAGATGTTTTTCAATCAGCCTATCGATCAGGACTTTTAGTCGTAATTCTAATAGAAAATGAATAATAATTATTTATTAAATTCAAATTAAATCATAATTTATATTTTTGGAAAGCTGAGAATCTCCTCTAAAACCCTTTTCGTTTCATTGATTTTGGGTGAAAAAAAAGTTAGCCACATACCCTACAAATATTGCCACTTTTGGCACCATGATCCTGCACATACCCATTTACTTGGAAACAAATTACAAAGAATATGCATCACATTGGGACATGAGTCATCTACTTATATCTAAAATATTATAATTTCTTTTTTATTATTCTATTGTGGTTAGGGTGGTCGAACACCTACTCTTATTTTTTCCCTAAAATTTAAGTACTCTTGCATTGAAATTTCAAATTTTCACCAAATAGATTTGTTTTTTTTTTAAAACTAGTAGTTTAGAAACTACATTCAATTTGCTACAGATTTTATTCTTACATATTTTTGAAATAATATAGATAACTTATTCAAATTTTTACGTCAAATTGCCTAACTCTGATTTTCTTGAATTTTTTGCCACTTAAAGATCTATTTTTTTCCATGATGATCCTGCACATACCCTAATACTAAAAATTCTTCTATGATCACATTCTTGCCACAGGCGAGATCTATTAATATGGGCTTATCATAGATTCGGCTAGCTATATAAAGAGGACCATCAGGGAGCTTTTTAAGTATATCTTTGGAAGAAAAAGTGATATCAAGATTTTTTTTGGTTGGACCCTTACGAGGGATAACTTTTATCACACCCAAAAGTTCATCCATAGGAGTAACTTGGGTAACATTTGGAGTTATATCATGTTGTTCATTATTTGTATCAATGTTTATAACATGAGGGTTTGAAGGTTCACTAGCCTTGACAAATGAAACATTGTGTTTAGGCATGGGGTTGGTAAAGATTTTTAAATTATGGTTAGGGGGTGCAATGGACTTATTGCTTGAACCATTGATTTTTGGGGTTCTATGTGCTTCTCTAGCTCTTCTAGGGTTTTTCACCTAAAAGGAGGGAGAGGTCCCAAAAATGCAAAGGGTTCATTCAAATAATGTTATGTGTGATGTTGTGTAAGCTAAATGAAGTAAAATAAATGCAATTGATTGAATTAAATGGATGAAAATGAATGTAAAAGCTATGATTTTAACTATGTTTGAAAACACACTATGATATGCAAACAATGAAGTAAATGAATAGATAATGCAAAACAGAAAGAAATAGGCAGAAACAGAGTGCACCTAGACATTATCTGATGAATTTGGAATGTTGTGGATACTGATTGAAATCACTAATTTTTCACAGTGGGACTCATTCGCCCAGGGTGGCGAATTAGTCCACCTCCTGGTAAAACAGTGTCAGGAATTGGTTTCTGATAGTCAAGATCTGGAATCTGACAAAACTTAGATTTTCAATCCTAAGGTGAGACTTATTCACCACTGGTGGAAAATCAGTCCTCTCCCAAAATTCTAGAAAATTAGGAGACAACTCTGCAACACCAAATCTATAAATCAATGAATGTTGGGTTGCCGAAGTCAATTCTACAGGAAACAGATCGAAAACCTTCTTCAAGATTGAAATAAGAATATGTTGACTTGAAACAGCTAGTTGACTTATTCTCCACTTTTCAACATCAAAAGGCTTGTTAAATCTGCATACCTAAGTCTACAAATACACATGCAAGAGAGAAAAATGGTTGAGGGTTAGCAAATAGGGGTTTTCCTTAGTCAAACCCCACTGTGGTAATCAAACCCTTAATGAAATGAAAGAGAATGACAAACTAATAACATGTAAATGCTATCAACTTAACAAACCCTTGATAATACAAATATGAAGTAATGTCAATAGATGCTTCAAAGTGCTTGAATATTGCTTGAATTGATGTTGTAAGATGCTTGAATGGTTGAATATGATGTATGAATGTTGAAGAATTGTAATTGTAAAATGAGGTGAAAATTGCTTATTTATACAATCTTGTGTCATAGTAACCCATTCATACCTCATCATAGGCTGACATCAAGTGTTTTTGAATAAAAACCCAAAAATAAATTTAAAATATTTTGAATTTGAGGCCAAGGGGGACTCATTCGCCAGCCATGTTGAATGGGTCCCACCTAGGATAGTCTAAAAATAAGTGTCAGGAATTAAGTTGCATTTAATGTTGTTTGTTAGGATTACATTAAAAAATACACTTAATTAAAGCATATGAGGGCATAAAGAGGTCAACTAAAACATAAGAAAGAGATAAATAATGAAGTTGTGCCTAGAAAAGTGTGAAATAAATTGTTACAAGACTTTACAACACTTCAAAATAGGACTTGATGATGTGTAAAAAGGTGATTTTTAGGTGAATTGTAATGAATAGAGTCTAGAAGAATGTAGAAATGTCTTACAACACTTCACAACACCTTCACAAGACGTCATTATTTGAATTTTAGTACCTAAATATGCATGTTCAAGCCATGTTGCAACATAAAAGCAAAGAAAAATATATCAAATACCATGAAACAAGACCTAAAAGGCCATGAAAATGACAAGGGGCCATTTTTCTATGGCACATTGCCTTGATCATTGACACCCACAATGGATAGATGAACCAAATCAATGAGGTCTTGAACTAGGTGTTTTATACGCTTTCATTGTTTGGTGTCATGTCCATTTTGGCAATGGAAATGACAATAAGAATTTGGTCTAAAGGTGGGTGGTAAAGGCTTGGTGGTATGAAGTGGTTTAACGGTAGGAAAAGTGATCATTTGTTGTTGGAGCAATTGGTTCATTGTATTATGGAGGGTATCAGGTAAGGGAGTAAAATGTCTCTTCGAGTCTCCATAGATATATGAAACTGTTAATTTAACAACGACCACTTGACTTAGAACAGGTTGGGTTGGTTGCGGAGAAGGTGGATTAAACTATAAAAATTCTCTATTCAATTTTATATAGTTTTGCATTTTGTTTTGATTGTTTTTCTCAGATTTCTCAGCTCAGTTAGAAGTGGACTCTGAATCACGACTAGAAACTGAGCTATGATAATGACAAAGGGTCATGCATAAATGCATGAACAAAATAAATTTCATCATAGTTAACTTATCTTAAAGGTGAGTGTGCAAGTTTTCGATAAACATCTTCTGCAGACTGAATCAGGAATCTTGACATCAATTTGGGCATACAATGACTGGTAACGTGAAATGAAGTAAGTGACTTTTTCATCTATAATTTTTTTACATCGCATTAAATCAGCCATAGTCTTTTTAGGAGTCATGTGGACTCAGAAATGTTTTATGAAGGCATCTACAAGTTCATTGAACGATCTTATGGAATGATTGGGTAAGTTTGAAAACCACTCTAATGCAGTGTCCTTCAAGGTCCTAGGAAATTTCTTTTCTAACAACTTATCATCGAGGAAAAAGTCACTACACAAGGTTGTATAAGCATTGACATGAATAGTAGTGTCTCCTTTACCTCTATATTTCTCAAACCTGGGCATTTCAATTCCTTGTGGAATCTGGGTACATAAGATCTCTAAGGATAATGGACTACTATGAACATGGTACATGTTGGTGGAGCATTTTTACTTTGGCTAATGGTGGAGAGTTTTTGTTGCATGGATGACATAGTGTTAAAGAGTTGTGTAATGATGGGATCAGTGTAAGGGGTATGAGGTGGAAGGGAAAATGGTGATGGAGTGTATGTAATGTTAGGGGAAGTGAAAGGGATACTAAGAAGGGTGAAGGTGGAAGAAGGAATATGTGATTCCACAAAAGAACTAGGAATGCTAGTTGGAATTGTGAAAGAAGGAGCCACATGACTAACCTATTACATAGTTGTTGTAACTTAAGGAGTGGTATAACTTGGTATGGATGCTATGGTTGAAGGGGGAGGGATGTGAGAGCCTCCTTGGCTTCCAACTATGTTTGTTGATTGGGATGTGGAAGGAGCATGTTTGTTGTATATCTCGGCTATCTGTTTCATAACTTTTAAACCATCATAACTTTCAATCAAACGGTGAAGGTTCTCTATTGTAGGTATGGTAGTGGTAGAAATGTTTTCAAGAGACAAGTCTTATCGTAAATGGGAAAAATCTTCATGAATACTAATGACTTTTTCTTGCAAAATGGAAGTGTTTTGTGTGTCAAAATTCATTGGATGGAAATGGGAAGGAATAGAAGTGGTAGTATCAATTCCTAATGCACCATTTTCCATACTAGGAGTAGGAGCTCTCTTGAGATCCTAAGGTCCACAATGAAAGTGCTATTGCGGGAAGCCATGAGTCTAGAACTTTGTCTCACTAAAGCATTATCAATGGGGAACCAAACACTCATACAAGTACCACAAAATATGGGGTGAATGTAAATGAAATGTAATCTAGGAGTGCACAATGTAAATAAAATAAATTCTACAAACTGAAATAGAGAAATAACAACAGAGAATAGAAATGCAGGAATTACCTAAAAAATGCCTGAAAATGTAAAATGAAATGTGCAGGTGGACTGATTTGCCCAGGGTGGCGAATAACTCCAGTTATGAGATTTTTTTATGTTTTTCAAAAAAATTAAAATGATTTTAATCTTTTTCAGATGCCAATGAATGATGCAGATCAATTTTTCAGCTTTTTCAATGATATGATATGCAAAAATGAAATCTAAATGAGTCTTTCACTAATACAATATGAAAAACCCTAGGATGCAAAAACAAGACAATACCCTATTTGAATGTTGATGCAAATGAAATCTAGGAAGCAATATGCAATGGAAATTAGAAATGTAAAGTGTTCAATATGCAGGTTCACCAAAATGAACGTAGATTTTTGGAACCTTAATACTTTCTAGTGCTTCTAGGGTTTTTCACCTAAAGGAGAAAGAAGAGCCAAAAGTCTAGGTAGGTTCACTCAAATTATGCAATGTATGATGTTATTTAGACTAAATGGAATGATCTACATGCAATTAAATGAACTATTTGAGAGATTATGAATGCAAAACCTAAGAACAATGCAATGTTTGAAAACAAAATGAAATATGCAAACATGAACAAATGCAAAACAAAAAGGAAGGAGGATGATTCAGAGTGCACCTAGAGGTCTGATGAAGATTCTAGAATATTATGAATGATGTCAGGAATCACTAAAAATCACCAGTGGGACTCATTCACCACTGATGGTGAATCAGTCCCGCTTCTAATGAAAACTATCAAAAACTAGTTTCTGAGTGTCGAGATTCAAAATCTGACAAAATATGGATTTCTAGCCTTAAGGTGGGGCTCATTCACCACTGATGGAAAATTAGTCCACTCCCAAAATTATGAGAAATTAGGGAGCAATTCTGCAACACCAGATCTGAGATTGTCTGCTTGTTGGGTTGATGAAGTTAATTCTACATAAAACATACATAATGTCTTCTCCAAGCTTGAAATAAGTTATGATTGACTTGAAACACTTTGTTGACTTCTTGCCCACTTTTCAACACCTAAATGCTTGACAAATTTGCATACACAACACATGCACAAAGGGGAAAAATGTTTAAGGGTTAGGGAAAATGGATTTTCCTTGGTCAAAACCCACTTTGGTAATCAAACCCTTAATGAAATGATGAAATGGAAGAGAATAATAATCAAATAACATGCAAATGCTATCAACTTAAAAAAACCCTTGTTAAAGAAAATCTGAAGATTTATCAATGGCTGCCTTTGAATGTTTGATTGATGCTTGATTAGATGATGCAAAGTGCTCAAATGCTAATTGAATGGAAATATTGCTTCAATGAGTTAGGAGATTGTTGGGGGATATAAAATGAGAAGAAAAACACTTATTTATACACAATTGTGCCTTAGTAACCCAATGATACCTCATCATAGGCCGACATGAGGTGATTTTAAATAAAAACCCAAAAGGAAATTTGAAATATTTTGAATTTTGAGCCAAGAGAGACTCATTCACCACCCATGGTGAATAGATCCCACCTTGGACATGAATGTGGGTGTTGGGAATTAAGTCATATTTAATGTTGTTTGTTGGGTTTACATTAAAAAACACACTTAATTAAGCCTTATAAGGGCATAAAGGGGTCAAATAAAGCATAAAAAAGGTGTAAATAGTGAAGTTATGCCTAGAAAAGCATGAAATCTTGTTACAAGACTTTACAACACTTCAAAATAGGACTTGATGATGAATGAAAGGATGATTTTTAGGTGAATTGCAATGAATAGAGTCTAGAAAAGTATATAAATGTTCTACAACACTTATCAACACCTTCACAAGATGTCATAATTTGAATTTTAAGGACCTAATGTGAATGTTTAAGCCACACTACAACATTAAATCAAAGAAAAATGGACCAAGCATCGAAAGGAAAGGACTAAAAGACCATGAAAATTTCAAGGGACCATTTTTTTGCGGTGTACTTACATTCTTGGAACCATGGGCTCGTCAGACTTGGAACCTAGAGGGAGATATGAAGGTGATGTAGCAACTAATAATTATATCATGGTGGTGTTCTCCTACCTAGAAGATTGAAGTAAGGAATATGAAGGGGGTCCTTACTTTGAAAATCAAGTGGGTCTATTTTTTAAACCTTGGCATATCAGATTTAATTTGATTGAGGATCTTCTATTGAGGGTTCTAGTTCAGGTAAGGCTCCCTTGGCCTCTACTATTGTTTTGGAGGAATGATATTCTACACATGATTTTTTTATTGTTAGGTAAGTTGGTGGGTCTATCACAACAAACTCTGGATAAGAAGGTAATTTCCTATGCTTATATTTTTATTAAAATTGATTTATATAACCCATTGCTAAATTCAATAGAAATTTAGGTTAAATCCATTTCATTGATTCAATAACTTGATTATATGAGGCTCACCCATTTTGATGTCAAAATTGTTATGAGTATGGGCACTTGCAGAGGAAATTTCCTAAACTTAATATGTTAGGAGTGTCCACAAGTGGGGATTTAGCTAAGTTTCCTTCTCACTTAGTACCATTGAAGGATAAAGGGAAATCCCTTATGCCAGAAGGAGAAATAGATAAGGAGGGTTTGGTTCCTATTAAGTCCCACAATAAGGGAAGAGGCCAGAAGAGAACTCTTAAGGATATATTTTTGAGGATTTTGATTAGTAGGAGATAAATCCAAATATGATGCTTTTCAGAATAGATAATTTATGGGTGGATTAGTTAGCTTCCTTAGAGGATGGTAGTGATAACAACTTAATGGAGGAGCAATCCAATTCATAGATGGATACATATCAAGTTCAAAAAATCCTTGGTGTGTCATTTCCTCTAGAGAGAAATGAGCTAGGTGAAGTATAGACCTTCGCTTTGCTTGATCTAAGCTGGAGATAGTGGTTTCAAAAACCTATTGAAGGCAATAAAGTCTTCCCTACATTGGGGTTGCAACAAAAGAACTTCAAAAATGGGGGCTCAAAGAAGGCTTCCAAGATTGGGTGGAAGAAAGATTGGGATAAAAGTAAACCAATGGGGGAGAATTTGGTGGAGTTAAGCTCAAGCAAGACTATTGAATCCCATTTTTCCAACTCTCATAAATGATTTCTCTTTCCTTGAATACAAGGGGTTTGAAAAACATCCCTAGATAAAAGGTTATTCATAAGTTGATTAAGGTTCATTCTCTTGATGTTATTTTTTTCAAGAGTCTAAGTTGTTAGCGGAAGGTATGTTCAAAATAGTTTCCAAGATATGGTGGAGAGGCCAATATCCGTGCATTGGGCACAGGGTAGTGCTAGAGGAATTATTTATCTTTGATCTACTCAACTAGCATGGTAAAAGTACAAACATGTGTCACACTTTATAAAGGAATCGGTTAACATGAAAAAAATTCTCAACTTTGAACACATAAAAGTGGTTTTTATGCTTTGAATTTCAAAATGATGTAAACTAATGAAAGGGTATGTGTAGGATCATGATGGGCCAAAAAGTGGTGATATGATGGGTATTTGTAGGGTATGTGGTTGACAACTTTTTTTTACCTAAAATTGATGAAATGAAAAGGGTTTTTAAAGGAGATTCTTAGCTTTCCACCAATATAAATTATTCTTTACTTTGAATTTAATAAATAATTATTATCAAAAGAACTAGATGGATATATGATGGCGGTCAGCTCTGAGAAGGTGGGGGTCGTCCCAGAGAAGGTTTCGGTCGATCAGAAGGGGGCGATGTATGATGTTTCAAACAAGAAGGGAGTTGGAAATGATTTGGCATTAAAGGAAGTTCTGGTTGACGTTTCTGCAGAAGCAGATCTGGAGGCAGAAATATTTGAAAATTCGGCAGCTATTGGACGGTTTCTCGGCAAACGTCTCTCAAGAATGGAGATAGGAAGTTGGGTGGAGAAGCACTGGGGCAAAGGGATTATTAAAAATTTCCTGCCAAAGGGTTTCTTCGTGGCAGTAATGGAAAACGAGTTAAACAGAGAGCAATTATTCTCAAAGGAGTGGAAGTGTGGTAATAGTCACTTGTTCTTACAGAAATGGTCCAGGAACTTTGACCCTCTAAAGTGCAATCCGTCAGAAGGGCCAATTTGGTTACGGCTATATAATCTTCCATTTGAATACTGGTCTGGTAAATGCTTGAGGAAGATAGGAGATGCACTGGGGAAAGCGATCGATCTGGACTTAAGAAATAAAGAATCTTTAATTTATGCCAGGCTTTGTATCCTTTCAATTTATGATATTCCAGGAGATATAAAACTAAAGTCGGGGGGTGGAGTCTGGATCCAATCTCTGGAAGTAGAACAACAAAAATTCTTCTGTCTAAAATGTAGGAGAAGGAATCATAATGAAGAACAATGTAGAAAATCTCCTCGGCCAGTGAAAGGTGTCTGGAGGGAAAAAAAGAAGCACGTAACGATGGAAGCCCAAAGGGAACAGATTGAAGTTGTAGAACCTGGAACGTCCAAGAGAAACTGGTCTCTTATCCCCTATGGGAAAATGAATTCAGTTGCATCAGGATCTGAGAGTCTAGAAGAAGGGGAAATGGAAAATCCTCTTTCAATAACGGCTCTTCAATCGTGTGTTCTAGAAGAAAACATGGACTTAATCTCAGAATACTCCCTAACTCAAGAAGGTGACGATGCTATGGATATTCTGGAGGAACGACACATCTGTCAAACTGTCAGGGCGCCTACCACAACCAAGGTAGGAAGGAAAACAAATAAACAGAAGAGGGAAGAGTCTGCTCTAAAAGGTGATCAACCCTCAATTAGAACTTACATGACAAGGTCCAAGGGAGGCGGTCCCTCCCTTGGGAAGAAATGAAGGTTCTAACTTGGAACGTTAGGGGATTAAATTCCCCTAACAAAAGGCGACTGGTCAAGCGCGAGTTGGAGGTTCAAAATTCGGAAATAATTTTGCTTCAAGAAACAAAGCTTGGTGGACCAGAAATTGAGGGCTTTCTAAAATATGTTAAAAGCTGGCAAGGTATCTTCGTGGATGCAGAAGGAGCATCTGGAGGACTAGGAATTATATGGAAAGATAAAAACTTGAAAGTAGAAGAAATATCCAAGCATCAGAACTGGATAAGGGCCAAGGTAAGTATATTCTCTACCAATCTTACTTTTGAAATTTTCAATGTGTATGGTCCAATCAAAATAGAAGAGAAACAAGCTGTCTGGCAAGAAATTGGTAGGGAGTTGTTAAATGTTAAAACGGTGTTAGGAGGGGACTTTAATGCCATTCTGGACATATCTAAAAAGAGTGGTGGGATAAGGAGGGTATCTCAATCACAAAAGGTCTTTCTGAATTTCACAGAGCGTCATAACCTGTATGATGTCCATACTTCAAATGGTTCCTTTACTTGGAACAACAGGAGGAAGGGCTTTACCAACATAGCAGAGAGGCTTGATAGGTTTCTAATTTATGAAGATTGGCTCCAAGAAAATCTTCCCCCAAAAGCGGTAATTAGGACAAACTTCATCTCAGACCATTTTCTGGTGGAGTTAAGTGTTGAAACAGAAGTAAATAGATCTAGGGGCCAGTTCAGGTTCGAGAGCATGTGGCTTCGCCATGTCGGGCTGATAGATCAGATGAAAATCTGGTGGACCGCTCCTCTGTGGATTTAGGGCTCCAAGATGTTTTTGTTCCATAAGAAGCTAATGAGAATGAAGGCAAATCTCAAAGAATGGAACAGTTCGGTCTTTAAGAACATTTTTGTGGAAAAAGAAAGAGTTGAGGAGGCTCTGGGGGTATTAGGGGATAAAATTGCCAAGGAAGGTATGTCTTCAGCAGATTTCGAAGAAGAGAAAATTTTGATGGCAGAATACAGTGAACTCCTTGCTCAGGAAGAGTGTTTTTGGCGCTTGAAATCCAGAGAGGCCTGGTTGGCGGAGGGAGATTTGAATACGAAATTTTTCCATAATACTACAAAAATTAAAAGGAGTTGGAATAGAATATCGGCAATAAAAGATTCTCTTGGTAATGAGGTCACCGATGTAAATCAGATAAAGCAAATGGGCGTAGATTACTTCCAAAATCTGTTGGGCGAACATGGGTCGGCTGAATTGCGTAACACAAGCCTGCTAGAAGGCATGGAGGTGTTAGTATCTGAAGCAGAAAACATGTTAACTAGCCCGGTGACAGAAGAAGAGGTGAGGTTGGCAGTGTTTCAAATGAAAAAAGAGAGTTCCCCAGGCCCCGACGGGTTTAATGCATTCTTTTACCAGGTTTGCTGGGAATTCATTAGTAGCGATCTAGTGGGGGTGGTCGAAGAATCTAGAAGAAGCTCGAGCATACTTAAAGATTTGAACAACACGAACATAGTCTTAATCCTGAAAAAGGACAAGAGTGACTCTTTTTCCGACTTCAGGCCGATCTCTCTATGCAATTCAATATATAAGACTGTGGCTAAGGTGATGGCAAACAGGCTGAAAAAATTATTGCCTCGTCTCATTTCGGGGGAGCAATCAGGTTTTGTTCCAGGGAGAAGCATAACCAATGGTGTAATAATTGCCCATGAGACACTCCACACTTTGAAGCATTCGAAGGATCTTGGGATGGTTGTCAAACTGGACCTCAGTAAGGCTTACGATCAGGTGCAATGGTACTTCCTGATGCATCAAATGAAGAAATTGGGCTTTTCGGCTAAGTGGCTGAGTTGGGTTTTCAGTTACATTTCCATAGTTCGTTATTCGGTGCTAATAAACAGTTCTCCTTGTGGCTTCTTCCAAAGCGTAAGGGGGCTCAGGCAGGGTGACCCCTTATCACCCTTTTTGTTTGTTCTGGTGGCAGATTCCTTCAGTAGATATATCTCCAAGCTACGCAAAGAAAGGAGGTGGGAAGGTATCCAGGTGGCTCCTACCTTAAACCCAGTTTCGCATCAACTCTTTGCTGATGATACATTGCTATATGGGAGAGCGTCGGTGGAAGAAGCAGAAGTGATGAAATCAGCCTTGGTTAAATTGGAACTGGAAGCTGGTCAAAAAATCAATGTGGGAAAGTCGAATATATTTTTCTTCAACTCTGGCAAGCGCTTAAAAAGAAGCATTAAATCCATCCTTGGCTTGAACAAAGGAAAGCTCCCAGCAAAGTATTTCGGGGTTCCTTTTTTTGTCGGGCAAGTCAAACAATCTCACTGGGAAGAGACCTGTAAAAAATGTTCTGAGGTGGTGGGCAAATGGAGGGGGAGGTGGTTGTCTCTAGCAGGCCGGGTAACAATGATCAAAGCCGTTTTAGCAGTGATTCCCATTTATATGTTAGCCTGCGTAGAGATCCCTATGAAATCTGCCAAAAGGCTGCAGGCAGTTCAAAGGAAACTGTTATGGGATGGTGCCCAAGATAGGCACAGAACCCCGCTAATAGGATGGGAAATGGTTTTGAGAGCAAAAGAAAATGGTGGGGCAGGTGTTAAAGATCTAGTCCTCCAGAATAAGGCACTAGATGCAAAGCTCGTGTGGAAACTCTTTAGTCAACCAGAGGCACTTTGGGGAAAGGTTCTGAAAGCGAAATATTTGGACTCGCAGGAGCCAGAGAGAATTTTGACAATAGCCAACCCAAGGAAAGGATCTGCAATCTGGAATTTCATTCTAAATTGCAGATTAGTGATTACAGACCATCTAACCTGGATAATAAAAGATGGTAGCAGGGCGTCCTTCTGGAGAGATTCTTGGAACGGTGAAGTTCCCCTAGATTCCATCCCAGGACTAGAAGGGGCGATTTAGCCAACAATTGATTCCTACGGTGTCTCAGTCAGGTCCTTTGTTCATCTTTCTTTGAGTCAAGGGAGGTGGGAGTACAAGTGGAAGGATTTTGAGATGCTGGATCAGGGCCTAAGGGCCAAACTCACGGAGGCCCTTGCCAATAGAAGGTTACTCTTTACAGGGGAGGCAGATTCTTTAAAGTGGTGTGTGGCTAAAAGTGGTGTTTACTCCTCCAGGCTGGGCTATGAGGTATTGAAAAAGGAGTCTAGGGGAGGATGGCCGAAGCAGTTGTGCTGGGGAAAGTTTGTACTCCCGAAAGCTAGTGCCTTTGCATGGACAGCCATCCATGGACACATTTTGACCGGGGATCATCTCAAAAGGCTCAGGATGCATTGGCCATTTAGGTGTGCATTGTGTAAGTCAGAAGAGGATTCTGGTAATCATTTGCTTTAGAACTGTGGCTATGCGCAAGAGTGCTGGTCGGCGATCTGCTCAAAGCTGAGTTGGTTTGCGCCCCTGGGTGACAACATCAAAGAGGTATTTGAATCATGGCCTTCCATTGGGAAGGGGTCACTTATGGTGGGTTTGTGGGAAGAAGCTCCTGCAATGATCATTTGGCAAATTTGGAGGGAGAGAAACAACCGCATCTTTAAAGAGAAAGAAGCTAGCATAGAATATGTGGTTGCCAAAATTGAGATGGGTATAAGCGAACACTTCTCGAAGGTGGTTCAAAATAGCTCAATAAGCTTCATTTCCTCCTGGGATAAACGGATGCAAGCTGGATGGGGGATGATAAAGTTGCCAAGCGGTTTGAAACTGAGGAATAAAGTCCATAGGAAGTTGGCAAAGTGGCTTCGGGCAGGTTGAAGTTGAATTTTGACGGTGCTTCGAGGGGAACCCCGGGCCGTCAGGAGTGGGGTTTGCGCTAAGGAATGAAAAGGGCGAGCTAATCTAGGCAGAATCTATTAAGCTTCCGGTAGGTACCAATACAGATGCTGAGGCAGCGGGTCTTCTGGAAGGAATCAAGTTCTACGTGGATAAGAATATGCATCATGTGGACGTGGAAGGTGATTCAGAGGTCCTTATCAAGGTAGTGGGTTTGAGGAAAGCGCCAAGTTGGAAATTGCAGGCCTTTCTGGATGTTATCATTCCTCTAATGGATTTGCTTCAGGATTTGAGAGTTAGACATGTGGTCAGAGAAGCTAATAAACTGGCAGACGCCTTGGCCAATGAAGGAGTTGTTCAATCGGTTCAGAGGAAGGGAAATAAGGATCCTGGAACTTGGGGATTGGTGGGGAATCTCCTTTTTTCTGATATCTCCTTGTAAGGTTCTGCCCGTGGAGGAGTTCTGGGCAGCGATGAATATTCAGGATATACTGCCTCTCTTGCTGGTCGCAGGCTTTGGGAGTTAGGTTAGGAATATTTTGATCCTCTCCCCTCTTCAAATACATGCAGTAGTGCAAAGAAGGGTACGTTGGAGGCTTTTCAAAGTCTGGCATTGGCAGGTCAGTGGTGGAAATCCATGTTTTTGGTCATTGCTTCAGGTTCTTGGCAGGTACGGGAGTGTTTGGCGTAGATGTATGGAACCTTATGTGTCACAATTGGATGTTCATTCTCCAGTGGAGGAGATGGTTAGAGCTTGGTTGTGGGTGTTTTGGTTTATCTGACTAAGGGGTTTTCTCTGTTATGTTTGTGCAGCTGGGAATTACCCTGTGGTGTTCTCTTTAAATGTAATCTTTCTGGTTTTAATAGAAATGAGTGCTATCCTCTATGATAGCTTTTTGCCAAAAAAAAAAAATTAATAATAATTATTATTCATTTTCTATTTGAATCGACTAAAGTCCTAATGTTAGGGTGATTAAAAAATCTATAGCTTTCAAGCGGTATCACATTTTTGAATCAAAACATGCATCACATTCTATGCTTCACATACTATAGGATTAAAAAAGAAAAATTAAATTTCATGAAGTTTTGACCAAGTTAAGGTGGTCGACATACGAGTTTTATATTTTTTAAAAGTTGTAATAAAAAATCATAATTAATTATTTACTTGGAAAAAAATTACAAAAAAATATGCATCACATATGGAAATGAGTCCTCTACTTATGTCTAAAATCTTATAAAAAATATTATCATTTTATTGTGGTTAGGTTGGTCAGGGCACCAACTTCTTATTTTTTCCCGAAATTTAAGTATCTTGCATTGAAATTTCAAATTTTCACCAAATATATTTTTAAAAATAAAAATAAACCTAGTAGTTTAGAAACTACATTCAATTTGCTATAGATTCTATTCTTACATTCTTTTTAAATAATATAGATAACTTATTCAAATTTTTACGTCAAGTTGCTTAACTCTAATTTTTCTAAATTTTTTGCCACTTAAGGGCCTATTTTTTCTATGATGATCCTGCACATAGCCGAAATGTGGAACTCTTGTTGAAGTTTATTCTTGTAATTTTTCAATTTTAATTTTTTTTTTTATATTTTATTATCAATATAAGAGCATATTTTGAAATGGTGAAAATTTTAAGAAAAAGTGACGTTTAGTTGACATCAAGAAACAAATTGAAAAAATCTTCATTTTCCCCTGATTTTTTTTCCAAATAGGTGACTTCAATATCTAGGGCATGATTTTTTTTTTGAAATTTTGATTTATATTTTTCTTATAATAATGTTTCAAAGTCAAACTTACCATAATTTGATAGTTTTCATTTGACATTGAAACTATTGTTTACTTTTTTTTTTTCTTTTTTTTTATAAATTATACTCTTTTGAAGAGGGTTCTCTCCTCTAGGGCACCATATATTTTTAAATTTTCTTTTTAATTTCTAATCAACCTTTTTTTTAACTTTAAAAACACACTTGCTTTATTTTAAAAATATATATACTAAAAGTAATAAAAGTATAAAAAATATATATTTGGAGTCAATACCATGAGCTCTATAAAAGAGTATTTTTTAAAATAATTTTGATTGAAGAAATATTTATTTAAAGTTGCAAGTTTCAAAAAATTCTAGAAAATGATGAGTTGGTTGCCAAGTGGGATGCCACTCAAAGAATTTTGATCGAAACAATTTCAACTGAATCTATTTCAGTCAAAAGGATTTTGGCCAAAACCCTTTCAACCTAAAGTGTTTTTGCTAAAACAGTTTTGATTGATAACACACTTGGGTATGTGCAGGATCATGATGGGCCAAAAAGTGGCAATATGATGGGTATGTGGCTGACGACTATTTTTTTACCCAAAATTGATGAAAGGAAAAGAGTTTTTAAAGGATATTCTCAGCTTTCGACCAATATAAATTATGTTTTACTTTGAATTTAATAAGTAATTATTATTCATTTTCTATTCAAATTATGACTAAAGTCTCAATTGATAGACTAATTGAGAAACATCTATAACTTTCAAATGGTATCACATTTTTTTAATCCAAAACATGTGTCACATTCTATGCTTCACATACTATAGGATTAAAAAAAGAAAAATTGAATTTCATGAAGTTTTGACCAAGTTAAGGTGGTTAGACATATGATTTTTTATATTTTTTAAAAAGTTGTAATAAAAAATTCATAATTAATTATTTACTATGTAAAAAATTACAAAAAAATATGCATCACATCAGGGAATGAGTCCTCTACTTATATCTAAAATATTATAGAAAAACATTATCATTTTATTGTGGTTAGGGTGGTCAGACAAACACCTACTTATTTTTTCCCTCAAATTGAAGTACCACTGCATTGAAATTTCAAATTTTCACCAAACAAATTTTTTTTTTTAAACAAACCTAGTAGTTTAGAAACTATATTAAATTTTCTATGGATTCTATTCTTACATATTTTTTAAATAATATAGATAACTTATTCAAACTTTTATGTCAAATTGTCTTACTCTGATTTTTCTGAATTTTTTGCCATTAAGGGCCTATTTTTTCTATGATGATCTTGCACATACCCACTTTTTTAATTATATTTTATTTTATTTTTTCTTTTAAAAAAAATTAAGGAAATTTGGAGAAAAACAACATCGAATCTGACAGGGGCAGAGTTATATTTTTGAGTACCATCATCTAAAACATGTTATTGTAAAACATGTTATTGATTAAGTTAATGATTTTTTGAATGTAGGTAGATTTATATATATCAAAAATAGAGGTTAAATTATTTGTATGTGTACATTTCTATGCAAGTGAATTCAAATTTGAGCAATTTGTGATTGGGAATAAAAAGAGAAGATCAAGGTTGTATGATCGAAAAAGAGAAACTAAAGATGTGAATGAAGGGACATCTCAAGAACAACCTATGGAAATTATTGATGACCAAGGTAATGCATAGGAACAAGAACAATTGAAGGTGGTGATAGAAACTTTTTCTATGGTATGGAAATTTTTTATGGAGATGGATGAGGATTCTCTTTTCAAGAATATTTCAGTTGAAGATATGTTATCTTAAAGTAGAGTAAAATCATAATAAAAATAAATATGGGATGAATTTTTTGAAGAAAATTTTGTAATTGGAAGAGCTCAATTATTTGTAAAGTTATATAGGCAAAAAGAAATTACCCCTATTTTGGAGTTGTTAGGGGTTGATAATACGAAAAATTCATTAGATTCAATAAAAAAATAGTTGTTAAAAACCTACAAGAAGCATTGATGGAACTATTGAAAAATGGGGTTGGATGCTATCATATGGCTTAGGACATAGAGCACACCCACTTTCCCATTATTTCATTCAAGGATAACCCTAGAGATCTCAATGCAAAGGAGAAAAAGACCTTGCAATAAGGCTGTCATAGGGGATGATTGAAAACTAATGAGGAGTTTACAACCAAATTAAGACTTGGAAAGAAAAATGCAATGCAAGATGTAACATTAAACTCTAATATGATGCAATGACTTATAAAATGACCTAGAAATGTATGAAAAACAAAATAACAAGTTGTAGGAGGGAATGTGTGCACCTAGAAATAAGGAGATGATTGGAATGGGGTATAAAATACTAGAAATTATATCTTTAATGTTGAGTGGGACTCATTTGCCAAGCTAGGCGAATCAGTCCAAAATCTGGGTTCCTGTGCGAGAACCCGAATCTGCAAAAATATGAGTTTTGATCTAAACTGGGACTCATTCACCAGAAGTGGCGAATTAGTTCAATTAAGGATTTTTGAAACTTCAAGATCTAAATTTAGTCTTCAAGGTCTGCTTTGTGCTTCCCAATTGAATACATGATCCAAATATCTATAAATTAGCCTGTAAATGTTCTCCAATGTTCTCCAATGCTTGATGACAACTTTGACAACTTGATGCACTTTGAAAACTTTTTCCAATATTTCTATTCAATGTGTCTTCAACATAGACCTTCAAATCACATGCTAAATGTTGTTTTGTTAGTGGATAGGGGTTTTCCTTGGTCAAACCCCGTTTTGGTAATCAAACCTTGAAATAGAATGAAATAGAAATGGAGAATGATGAATGAACAAAATATGATGTCACAACTCACCAAACCCTATCAATAAGATGTTGCAAACATGTATGAGATAGCTCCAATGGATGTATACCTTGACTCTTTCTTGAAGGTGATAGATCTTAAATGTAATGCTAGATTGAATAATGAAACCCTACATCACAATTGTTAGCTCAAAAACAAACATGATGCATGAAGTCCTTGACATGATGCTTGATGCTTGAATAATGCTCTAAAATTCTTGATTATAATATGCCCTTGAATGCTTTTCAATGCTCTTGTAAACACTTGAATGCTCTTGTGAACTCAAATTTGCTATAAGGATGAATACTTGAATGCTTGGGGTGAAAATGAGTGAATGAATCTTGTATTTATAATTAATTATTTTGAAATTACAACACTGCAAGCTGACATCAGATCTAGGAGGATAAAATATTACCAAAATTTTGAATTAATTTTGATTTTGGGCCATATAAGACTCATCGCCCAAGGTGGAAAATGAGTCCCATTAGGAATAATTTATGGGACCATTTTAAAAAATGCTTAGAAAGGTGTGGAACCAGGTTTGGTACCCAAAAATCTAGGTGGGACTCATTCACCCAAGGTGGTGAATGAGTACCAGATCACTAAATCTAGGCCACACAAGCTGAAAACACTTGAATTATGGTTGGATGTTGATTTCTGTCGGGATTATCCTAAAAAAGATGCATTAAATCAGGCTTGTGGATGCAAAATAAGGCCAATTCAAGCATAAAGAAGCCTAATTATTAACAACAACCCTAGAATAGTGTGAAAGTGTGTTAGAACACTTTACATCACTCTAAATAAGGCATGATTAAGGTTAAAAATAGATTTATTAGGTGTAGTTAGTTAATAAAACCTCATAAAAGTGTGAAAGCATGTTACAACACTTCACAACACTTTAGCAAGGTACAATTTATCTTCATTAGTTCATAAGGGCCCAAGACCTAATGTGAATGTGTCGAACACATTACAACACTAAATCAGGGCACCATTAAGCCTAATTTACAAGGAGGGCCCAAACAAACAAGGAAAAGTAGAAAGGATATTTTTTTCGTTGCCACATTTAGCACCCACTTTAGTGAGAGGATGAACTTGCTTCAAACTCACACTAAAGTAGACAAACACACATCAAGAGGTGTCTAAGTGTACCAATTCTAGTAAGATGGGAAGAAAATGATTGAGGGGTGATCAAGCCCCCAAAATAAAGATCACATGGCAAACTGACATCTAGGCACAAAAGATCACACATTAAAATGATATAAAGAGCATCAACAAAGCATAACAATGCATTGTCAAAGACATAAAGAAAATTAAACAAAATAAAAAATGGGTGGATCAAGCTTCAACCATTTGTTCATGATGATGTGGGTCAGATCTAGGTTGTTTTTCTGAAAAAAACATACTCACTCTGAGGCAACAAAACTTAAAGCTATCTATTGGGTGAGAAATCCAAGAGGTGAGACACATACACACATGACTGATATGCGCTCATACACACACGTGAGTGGCTAAGGAAAATTCATGCCCTTATTCAGCTTCCTCTCAAACCATACCAAAATTATGCCACACAAAAATGATTTTCAAGCTTTATTAGGCAAGCAAAGATTCATATGCTTGGAGCTCATGAACAAACAAGATGGCTCCATAGGCATGCAAGTTATGTTATGCAATGTGGCAATATAATAGTTGTTATAAATGAAAAATAGTGTATGGTATGTTCAAAGGGATTTTTCTTAGTTCATGCAAGGTCTCTTCTTAGGGAACATTGTGCCTAATGTGTCCAAGAGAGGAGAAGTCAAAGAAATATCACACTCTCGGAGGAAATCAAGCCCCATGACACTACCAAGAAAAGGGCACATCGCAAGAAGAAAGAAAATTGAACTTTGAAACATGAGTGTCAATGTATACCCCCACTTTAAAGTAGTTTCCAACACCATTACTATGAGCAATTGCTTTAAATTATAAGAAGACATGAGAGGTTATTTGGAAAGCCCTATGCTAAGTCATAATTTTCTGAATCAAATAATATCATGAATAAGTATGTCACATGCGAGCCAACTTAAGGCATGTCATCCACATCCTAAGTTTTCTTTTATGTTTATATGAAAGGAAGTCAACTAGCCAAAAGAGATCTAACAACAAGTGACATACGACAACAGGGCTACCCAACTTCTTGCACCCACTTAGTGTAGGACAAGGATGAGCTGAATAGGATGAAAATAAGTATCAACTAGAGGAACTAGGTGCTTCAAGAAAAGAAAGAGCACCACGATCCTTAAGATGTTTAATTTCATTACTCAAAGTGTTACATTCATTAGTAGAATAACCATGAACTCTATGATATGCACAAAATGAATTCTTGTAAGAAAATTTCTTTTGTGTTCTTGGAGGGAGAGATATCAAATGATCTTGGAGGAGTCTCGACAAGATACTCTCTTGATCAATTTGGTAGAAGATGTTCCTTTATTTGTGCAAGATGTCATACAAACACTAAATGATAAGGCTTTAGATAAAAATCGAGATAAGGGAGGTAAACCTAGATCTTTCTTGAAAGAGTATGGTAAGTACATTTGCTTCATGTGTTTATTGTGTCCATCTATAGAAGGGAGATTGTATCAAATACCATAATAATCTTTCAATTTAGATGAAGTGTTTTTATGCCTCCAAGAAGGACTGGTTTCTTCATGAGAACACAAATCCTTTTTAAAGTTATGCATCGTCCCCTCATGAGGGATGGGAGTTAGATAGCCCCCATCGCTATCATGGGGTAGTGTTGTTGACGTAGAACCAAGTTGAGCATATGAAACACAAGGTTTTTTTGGTTTAGATTATGATGTTTTGCATTCTCCCATAAAGGAAGGTGTGAAACCCCAATCGCTACTAAAACTTGTATCTGAAAATGAATCATTTGTATATGAATCTTTAGACCTTGAGGGTGAGATTTTGGATTTTCTATTGAAACGAGGCATAAAATCTAACGACCCCCAATTATCACTAAATATTTTTGTTGTAGGTGAAGAATTATCATCAACTTGTAGAGGTTCAACTTTTGATCCTGGAATGAAAGTATTAGAGGAGTTTGGAATGTTGTGATCATATGATTTATATCTTTGTTCATCTACTTCAATTGTATATATCGTATTCTTGTATTCAAATTTCATTATATGGTGAAGAGTAGATGGGACTCCTTTTATAGCATGGTGAATCCATGGTCTCCCTAGGAGAAGATTGTATGGAAGGGGTCCTAGCATGATATGGATAGGGGTAGGAAACACTATAGGTCCGACCTCAATAGGTAATGTAATCATTCCTAATGGTTTCCTATTAACATTGTCAAACCCATGAATATGAATATAATTAAAGGTATGTGCAGGATCATGATGGGCTAAAAATTGGTGATATGATGGGTATTTGTAGGGTATGTGGCTAGAGACCTTTATTTTACACAAAATTGATGAAATGAAAAGGGTCTTTAAAGGAGATTCTCATCTTTCCACCAATATAAATTATTCTTTACTTTGAATTTAATAAATAATTATTATGGTTATCTGTAGGATCATGATGGGCCAAAAAGTGGCAATATTATGGGTATGTGTAGGGTATGTGGCCGACGCTTTTTTTTTAACCCAAAATTGATGAAACGAAAAGGGTTTTAAAAGAAATTCTCAACTTTCCACCAATATAAATTATGCTTTACTTTGAATTTAATAAATAATTATTATTCATTTTCTATTTGAATTATGACTAAAGTCCTGATCGATAGGTTGATTAAAAAACATCTATAGCTTTCAAATGGTATTACATTTTTAAATCCAAAATATGTGTCACATTCTATGCTTCATACTATAGGATTAAAAGAAGAAAAATAAATTTCATGAAGTTTTGATCGAGTTAAGGTGGTCAAATACGATTTTTTATAATTTTTAAAAGTTGTAATAAAAAATCATAATTAATTATTCACTTGGAAAAAAATACAAAAAAATATGTATCACATCTAGACATGAGTCCTCTACTTATATCTAAAATCTTATAAAAAAATATTATCGTTTTATTGTGGTTATGGTGGTTAGACAAAGACCTACTTCTTATTTTTTCCTTGAAATTTAAGTACTACTGCATTGAAATTTCAAATTTTCACCAAATAGATTTTTTTTAAAAAATAAACGTAGTAGTTTAGAAACTACATTCAATTTGCTATAGATTCTATTCTTACATATTTTTGAAATAATATAGATAACTTATTCAAATTTTTATGTCAAGTTCCTAACTTTGATTTTTTGAATTTTTTGCCACTTAAGGGCCTATTTTTTCTATGATGATCCTGCACATACCCTTATTCATTTTCTATTTGAATTACGACTAAAGTCCTAATTGATAGGATAATTGAAAAACATTTATAGCTTTCAAATGGTATCACATTTTTGGAATCTAAAACATACATCGCATTCTATGCTTTGCATGCTATAAGATTAAAAAAGGAAAAATTGAATTTCATGAAGTTTTGACCAAGTTAAGGCGGTCAGACATACGGGTTTTTATATTTTTTAAAAGTTGTAATAAAAAATTCATAATTAATTATTTACTTGGAATTTCTTTTTAAAAATATATGCATCACATCTGGACATGAGTCCAATACTTATGTATAAAATCTTATAAAAAATAATTATCATTTTATTGTGGTTAGGGTGGTCAGATAGACACCTACTTATTTTTTCCCTGAAATTTAAGTACTACTGCATTGAAATTTCAAATTTTCACCAAATAGATTTTCTTTTTTAAAAATAAACCTAGTAGTTTAGAAACTACATTTAATTTGTTACAGATTCTATTCTTACATATTTTTGACATAATAGAGATAACTTATTCAAATTTTTATATCAAGTTGCCTAACTCTGATTTTTTTGAATTTTTTGCCACTTAATGGCCTATTTTTTCCATAATGATCTTGCACATACCCTTAAATTGAATGAGCCTTTTGTCCATGCAAATTTTGTCTAGGAGTTCAATGCTACAAACATTAATATCTTCTCCATTATCTATTAGAGTGTGCTTAAATGTGGTTTCATTAATGATCACTTTTATCATCAAGGCTTCCTTTTTTTTTAATCTCAAGTGAGGGTAATTCATGTTTAGGGAATGTGATTTTTGACTGTGTGACTTGCATGGGATGAAGGGAGGACGTTATATTATGCAATTTCATATAAAATTGGATCTCCTCGTGAATTATTTGCAATATTTCTTGAAATAGACACTTGTATGTAGGTTATAGTTGAATGATTTTCCATACGGATATATTAGTGGGAGTCTTTTTAAGGTCTTCAACACTAGGAAAAATATGTTGATGCAATGGTAATGAAGTGGGAGGGATTTGTGGTTTCCTACATGTTTGATCAACTGTGTTATATTTCAGTTGCTGCAAAAGAATTTTGCTATTAACTTGCATCATAGATTTCAAGAAACCTCTTACTTTATTATGTGATTCACTAATGAGAGGTGACTTAGGAAGCTCACTAGTTAAAGGAGGTCCAATTTTTATTGTCATAACCTCAACAATCTTGTCTTTATTTGCATTATCTCTTATTGAAGAGGGATCTAATGTCACTTCATCATCTTCATGTAAGGGAGCCTCATTACTAGTGTTTGAAAGACACGTGTCAATGTTCACATCTTCTTGCATCATGACATCTTCCCTAGGAGGAGAAGTTTTAGGAGATTTATAAACTAGATGTTCATAATATTTAAAGGTTTGTTCTTCTAAAATGACTTCATCATAGGTAGGGGAATGATCAATGGTTTAATTGTCTTGTTCATTAATGATGTTATTGTCTTATTCCATAATGTTTTCCCACATAAGATTCTGGTGACTTTAATTGGTTGTGTTTTCTAACCTCAAAGTATCTTCTTCACAACTAGGAGAGATACTAGGAGAAGAACAAATGTGATTGTCAAGATTATCCAAAATTTCACTCCTTTGTCACGTAATGTTCTCCAAACTAGGATAGGTTGGGGAAGAAACATAAAGAGGGTTGTGATAGATCTTAAATGTTTGCTTATCTAACACCAACATGTCTTCATCATTATCATAAGAAGAGAAGATGTTGGGAGATGAATTTGGGTAAGTTTCAATGGTCTCTTGTTGTTATGTCCTCTTGTTTAGTAATGTCTTACCTAATAAGAGAGGTAAGAGGAGAGTAACAACTAGGGTTCTCAAAACTCTCATCGATGAGTTCTTCTAACACTAAAATATCTTCTTCAAAAGGAGGAGAGATATTAGGAGAAGAGAAAATGTGATTGTTATGATTACCCAAGGTTTCTCTCACTAGACTAACCTCACTCATAGGAGGGATACTAGGAGAGGGATGAATGATGAACAAAAAGAGAGGGGAAAGGATCTCATATTCATATGCACTTAACAAAACATTCTTACAACACTCAACAAGATCAAAAAATAGAACATGAAGTATGATAACTATAGCCTTTTACAATGAAAACATGATGTAATGATTGTTCTACAAGCTTGAAATGTGACAATGATAAAGTAAACATGCAAAAGGATAATGCAATTTTTAATATTTTGAACATGATAATTGAATGATTATGGTATGTAACAATGAAAAAATGAAATGTTGTAGATGCCAATGCATGAAATGAACCGAATTAAGCTAGATTTAATTAAATACATGTAACAAAAACTCAACCATCTAAAATAGATAACCAATGGCAGCAAAAAAAAGTGAAGAAACAAGGTTTTTAATGTTGTAAAAGGTAGTTTTAGATGTCTAATGGGACTGATTTTCCCAGAGGGGTGAATGAGTCCTAGTGAGGGGTTTTTGCATAATGTTTATTGAATTTTAAGTGAATTTTAAGTTTTTTGGTTTGTATGATGTGTAACCTAAGTGAAAATGTAGTTTTTAGATGATTTGTAATAATTTGAAAATGCAAAAATGCAACCTAAATTCAGTTTCACTAATGCAAAAATTAGAAACACTAGAATACCAAAATTAACTAATGCAAACCCTAATACAAAGTTAATGCAAACAAGATCTAGGATGATGATTCACTCCAAATCAGAATGAAATGCTCTAAATGCAGGTTCACCAAAATGGAACCATTGGAAAATGGGGTTGGATGCTATCGCATGGCTTAGGACATAGAGCACACCCACTTTCGAGTTATTTCATTCAAGGATAACCCTAGAGATCTCAATACAAAGGATATAGAGACATTGCAATAGAGATGTCCTAGGGGCTAATTGAAAACTAATGATGGGTTCACCACCAAGTTAAGAATTGGAAAGAAAAATGCAATGTAATATATAACACTAAACCCTAATATGATGCAATGACTTACAAAATGACCTAGAAATGTATGAAAAATAGAATAACAAGATGTAGGAGGGAATGTGTGCACCTAGAAATTTGGAGATGAATAGAAGGAGGTGTGAAATGCTATAAATTTTATCTTTAATGTTGAGTGGGACTCATTCACCAAGCTGGGTGAATTAGTCCAAAATCTGGTTGAGTTTTGACCTAAATTGAGACTCATTCACCAAAAGTGGCGAATCAGTACAGTTGAGGATTTTTGAAACTTCAAGATCTAAATCTGGTCTTCAAGGTCTGTTCTATGCTTCCCAATTGAACTCTTGCTTGAAGGTGATAGATATTGAATGAAATGCTAGCTTGAATCATGAAACCCTATAACACAATTGTTAGCTCAAAAACAAACATGATGCATGAAGTCCTTGACATGATGCTTGATTCTTGAATAATGCTCTAAAATGTTTTATAATCTTCCCTTGAATGCTTGTGAATGCATTGTAAACACTTGAATGCTCTTGTGAACTCAAACTTTCTATAAGGATGAATACTTGAATGCTTGGGGTGAAAATGGGTCAAAGAACCTTGTACTTATACTTAATTATGCAAAAATTCCTAAAATTACAACACTATAAGAGGATATCCAATCTAGGAGGATAAAATACCACAAAAAAATTGAATTAATTTTGATTGGGCCACACGGGACTCATTCACCCAAGGTGGCAAATGAATCCCATTAGGCATAATTTATGGGACTGTTTTTAAAAATGCTTAGAAAGGCATGAAACCAAGTTTGGGACCTGAAAACCTAGGTGGGACTCATTCACCCAAGCTGGTAAATGAGTTTAAGATCACTAAATTTGGCCCACACATGTTGAAAACACCTGAATTATGATTGGATATTGATTTGTATATCAAGATTATCCTCAAAAAGATGCATTAAATGAGACTTGTAGATGCAAAAAATGCCAATTAAAGCATAAAGAAGCATAATTATGAAATACAACCCTAGAAAAGTGTGAAAGTTTGTTACAACACTTTAAATAAGGCATGAAATTAAGGTTAAAAATAGATTTATTAGGTGTAGTTAGTTAATAAAACCTCAAAAAACTGTGAAAGTATGTATCAACATTTCACAACACTTTAGCAAGGTACCATTTATCTTCATTAGTTCACAAGGGCTCAAGGTCTAATGTGATGTGTCAAACACATTACAACACTAAATCAAGGCACCATTAAGCCTAATTTACAAGGAGGGCCCAAACAAGCAAGGAAAAGTAGAAAGGATACTTTTTTTGTTGCCACATTTAGCCCCCACTTTAGTGAGAGGATGAAATTGCTTCAAACTCACACTAAAGTAGAAAAAATCACATGAAGAGGGGTCCAAGTGCACCAATGATGGTAAGATAGGAAGACAATGATCAAGAGGGGTGATCAAGCCCCCAGGATCAAGATCATATGGCAAACCAACATAAGTACAAAAGAATACACATGAAAATGATATAAAGACCATCAACAAAGCACAAGCATGCACTGTCAAAGACATAAAGAAAATGAAACAAAATGAAAAAGAGGTGGATCAAGCTTCGACCATTTTTCCATCATGATGTGGGTTAGATCTAGGTTGTTTTTCCAAAAAATGCATACTCACTTTGAATCAATGGAACTTCAAGCTATCTATTGGGTGATAAATCCAAGAGGTGAGACACATAAACACATGGCTAGTATGCGCTCACACACATAGGCGAGTGCCTAAGGGAAATTCATGCCCTCATTTGGTTTCCTGTCAAACCATACCAAAGTTATACCTCCTAATAAATTTGATAAGGCTCCACACAAAAATGATTTTAAAGCTTCATGAGGCAAGCAAAGCTTCATATTATTGGAGCTCATGAAGAAACAAGATGGCTCCACAGGCATACAAGCTGTGTTATGCAAGGTGGCCATATAACATTTTTTGTAAATGCAAAATAGTCTAAGGTATGTTCAAAGGGATTTTTCTTAGTTTATGCAAGATCTCTTCTTAGGGAGCATTGTGCCTAATGTCTCCAAGAGAGTACAATTCAAAGAAATATCATGATCTCAGAGGAAATCAAGCCCCATTATACCACCAGGAAAAGGGCACTTCACAAGAAGAAAGAAAATTGCACATTAAAACCTGAGAGTCAATGTATGCCCCCACTTTAAAGTGGTTGCTAACACCATTACTATGAGAAATTTATTTAAATTAGAAGAATACGTGAGAGGTTATTCAGAAAGCCCTATGCCAAGTCATATGTTATATTAAGTGTACAATGCATGAAAAGTCAATTAATGGTAAAATCCATTGTTTTATCCTTCCAAGAATATGATTTATTCCTTTAACACGTGTAATCATAATTCACACATCCTTGAAGTTTCATATTAAAATAAATTACAACCTTTAAGAGCATAATATTTAGAAATATTGCAAGAAGACTTAAAAAATGTGCAATCTATTCTCATTGGTTAAATGAGCTTTATATGTCTCAAGATGTTTGTTACTATGAAAAAACACTTGAAATTGGTATTTCCCTCTCATGGCATAAAAAAATATGGTAGAAGGTCAATTATCCTTATTGGTGATCTTGAATAATTACCTCCCATAAAATACATACAATTGTATGCAAGAATACTCTACCTAATTTCTCTATTTCATATGAAATTTCTACTTCACATGTTAGACATAACATTTCACATGAACACATAAATTTTTACATGTACAATTTATATTCTACTTGAGTACATGCAACACTTATGGAAAAACATTATAGGCTACATTCTAAATAGATGTGACCTTGGAGATAATCTTGTATTAATAAGGACATGAAGTATACCAAGTTGGATTCATTAATATGTTAACTAAAGTTCAAACTTCAAACTACATGAAAAATACATGATGACGTACAAGTCCTAATGGAATGAACAAACATCTCTATTTATACTAAGGAATGTGCATTATATGATGCATCAATGTGTTTATATGCAATATATAATATGGTAATGCTTCATTACAAGAGAATGCTGAATTTATTAACCACACCAATTTCAAATATGATCCTACAATAGTGGTTTACAATTTTTGGCCAAACTGGACACTGAAATAATTTTTATTAACTAAATCTTCAATTTCAAGCACATATAGTGGCTAAACCATGAGGAATTTGAAGATGATGAAAATGAGAGTTTTGTGAAATTTTGTCTATAGATTCTAAATATATTTTTTTCAAAATTTTTGGAATTAGATTGCACCTATTTTTCCATCTCCCTCGAAAACTAGTTTTTTTTCAAAAAACAACATTTTAAGGAGTGACACTCACCTTATAACGCATAACATTTTTTCCATGAAGGATAAAATTCTAATTGTTTTGAATTTAGACTTGTAACTCTGATATCTAGTGCTTCCACTTGGTTATATAGTGTTTTACAAAATATTTTTTCCTTAATCAAATTTTGAAGTCAAACCAATTACAATTCAAACATAGGTGGACCGTATAACGTGTAACACTTTTTTGTATGTATCAAAATTAATATTTTTCTGTTTGTTGGATCAAGGACTTCAATATCTAGTGCACTCATATTTTTCAAATTTTTTTGTGTCTACATTTTTCCCCTCTTTGACATGATGCAATTTATTACATAGTGTCAAAGAACAAGTCAAAAGTATGCCCCAATTTGAAAGTGAGGAGAGGAAGGATGATGAGGAGGTAGTGGTATGCCCCCTCAAGAGGACATGTAGGTTCAAAGAACATGAGTGTGATCTCAAAAGGGATAAGAAGATGAGAGGATGAAGGAATAGAAGAAATTTTAGCGTGGAAGACATGGATGTTAGGACGAAAAAAGTAATACTTCCATTTTTTTTTCAAATAACATCATAGGCATTGCACAATCATCATTGGGCAGTAAAATGTGACCAATGGACAACAAACACCATGATATGACATAGAACAAGGTTTTCAAGGTCATCCACTTGCAAAAAATAGACAGTCATAGACAAGGAATGTCGTAAATCATACTAAGGGCTAAGTTGCCCCAGTCTTTTTGTCAAAACACACCAAAGACAACAATCAAGGAAAAATAGGTCAGGAGATGTCATCGTACCTCTAAATCCTTCATGGGACATCCTCGAGGTAACTAGAAACATGACCAAGAGACAAAACAATAAAAGATAAGACAAAATAGACCAGCAAAATCAACAACCATTGAATATATGTTTGCCAATATTTGTTTGTCGAAGGTTGATTGTTTGACAATTTGACAATTTGATAGTCTAACAGCTTTGACGAAGCCTGTCATAAGGAAGGACACATCTTGAAAAGGCCAATGACGATGGGATAGAGCTTGTTGTTAGGAAAGAGACATCCTCAAAAGGAAAATGACGTTTTGACAAGGTCCAATCCAAGAAGGACACATCTTGAAGGGGACCATAAAGTGATTAGGTTGACATTGTGTTGGCTATTTGACTAATGTTTGACTTGATGACTAACTGGACTATGTGGTCTATTGGTTCAAGATTTGAATGTTGACGTTTCGATGACTGTCTTCTATCTAAGTTTGACTATGTTTGATTTATTTGACTTATGCGATAAACCCTAAAGGACTGACCTTCATGGCCTTGGGGGCTCATCGAAAAATGGCCTAGCCTACTTTGTGCACTTAGAGAACTCATAGTTCAACAGGGATAGACAGAGATATTGAAGATGAACTGACATGTTTTGACTTGAATCGATGAATCCTAAGGGACTGAACCTAGGGGGCCTTGGGGGCACATCGATGATGGCCTTGCCTACGTACCAAATGCGCAAAGACCTTGTAGTTTGACATGGCTCTTGACTTTGTTGAAATGACAAAGTGTTGAATCATGATTTGATTTGACAACGCGTAAAGGATTGACCTAATGCTTTAGGGGCACATCGGCAGATGGCCTTACCTATGTCCAATCACAGAGGCAACATAGTTTGATAAGGAAAAAGACTGACCTGACTGACTCAGACTCTATTTTTTATATTTTTTAAAACTTATTTTGGATGTTTTTGTATTTTTCGTAGGTTTTGATTTTTTTGGATTTTTGAAGTTTTATGATTTTTTTTCTTTTTGAAATATTTCTTATTTTTTTGTCTTTTTTGAATATTTGATTGCAAATGACCAATGTAGAATCCAATGAAGCCAGGTGTTAGGAAATTTCCCCGAACCAGGTCTAGGACTAACCATTGAGGATGGGATGGGACGGGGGTTTATTATGGATGGAAGATGGAGGAGAAAGGACGCAAGACGTCAACCGCTTGAAAATCATGATAAAGATGACCAGGCCTTATGATGGGTCTCAAATGGGAGATGATGGAAGGTGAAGGCATTGTGACAGATGAGGGTGGAAGACTAGGTAGAGTCATAGTAGATGACAGAGCAGATACTGACTACACATGGCACCTTTTGCCAGGTTTTCACCATCGTACTTATCCAAAGCACCACTGAAGTGGTTTTCACTATTCGACGGATTATTTCTCTTTACTATTTTCATGATTTCTTGATTTTTTTTGTTGTCACCAAGATGCCTATTTGCCAGGTTTTGATCAAGGTAATGATTTTCTTGATTTTTCATTTTTTATTGTATTTTTATGGTTTTAGCATGACTTTTTAAAGCTATGTATAGAATTTGTGTAGGTGCAAGCTATTGATAAGATCTGACAAAGGTTCCCCTTCAAATGTGGACAACCGATAAGCATCAGAACCAAAAGATGTTGTTATGAAATATGGACCTAACTAGTTGGGCTCAAATTTGTCAGGTTTCTCATGTTCTGCTTTATTTTTTGGATTATCCATCAACACTAAGTCACCGATGTTGAAGTGTCTAATCAAAACCCTTCTATTGTAACTATGGAAAAGGAAGTTTTGATATGCTTGTAGATGAGTCAAGGCCCTTTGTCTATGTTTGTCAAGAAATTCTAACTTATGCAACTAGGAGATACAATATTCTTCATCATCATCAAGCCCTTTCATGGAGATGCATAGGGAGGGGACTTCGACCTCGATAGGGAGGATAGCCTCTGAATCAAAGAATAGGGAAAATAGAGTGGCACCAGTGGGTGTGTGAATGCTTGTGCGATACGCCCATAGGGTAGGGTTAAGTTGAATGTGCCAGTCACGGCCAGTGTCATTGACAACCCTTTTAAGAATTTTGATTACATGGTCTTATTGAACACCTCAGCTTTTCCATTGCATTGTAGGTAATATGGTATGGAGAATTAATAATGAATGTGGAATTTCTCAGATAACTCATGAACATCATGATTTTTGAAGGGACAACCATTCTCAATGATAATGGTTTGGGGGACACCATACCAGCATATGATGTAATTGAGGATAAATTTGGAGATTTGATTACCATTAATGTATGTCATAGGGATGGCTTCAACCCATTTGGTGAAGTATTCGGTGGCGATGATGATGAACTTATGGCCATTTGATGAGGTGGGATGAATTTTTCCTAGGAGGTCAAGTCCCCATTGGGAAAAGGGCCAAGGTGAAGTGATAGGTTGCAACTCTTGCATAGGGGCATGAATGAGGTCACTGTGTATCTGGCATTGTCGACATTTCCACACAAAGTGATAGGCATCATGCTCCATTGTAGGCCAGTAGTATCCCCTTTGGCTAGGGTCAAACCACTATAATGGGCTCTGCATATACCTTCGTGTACTCATGTAAGGTAGTTTGTTCTTTGTTAGTGTTAAGACATCTAAGTAAGGTGTTTCCAAAGCTACGTCTATATAAGGTATCACCAATGATGGTGTACTGAGTGGCTTTGCGGATGAAGGAATTGCACTGATTGTTGGAAAGGTCAGGTGGTAGGGTTTGGGAATGTAAGTATTCATAGATATCCTAGTGCTAGGGGAAATTAGGGCCAACAAGCTCACATACCATTTCAGACTTAGGGACATCAAAGGCGAGGACCAATAGCTATTCCGCTAAGAACTCATACTACGACATTTTGTTAGGAATATCCAAAAGAGAACCAATAGTGGTTGTGCATCTGCTGCTTTATTTTGGACACGTGGCACTTGGAAAAAAGAGATGTCTGCAAAGTACTACTTGAAACTATTAAGCACTCTTTTGTATGGGGTCAATTTCTCATCTTTAGTGTCATATTCATCATTGACCTATCAGATGACCAATTGGGAATCACCAAAGACCTGTAGACTTGTAATTTTCCATTTTATAGCCATGCCCAATCTTGTTAGTAAGGCCTCATATTCTGCAATGTTGTTTGTACACGGGAAGGCTATTCTGAATGATTTGGGTATAGTGTCACCGTGAGGGGTGACGAATAGTATTCCTACACCTGATCCATGACTAGTGTATGAACCATTAAAATATAACTTCCATGTTGCACCAATGTCTAATGTAAAATTGACTTAATCTAGGAAATCAAAAATCAAAGGGTGAGTAGCTTTTTTGGGTGCATCAGCAAGTTGGTCTGCGATAACTTGTCCTTTTATTGCCTTACGTTTCACATACTGAATGTCATATTCACTAAGTATCATGACCCTTTTAGCCAATCATCCTATTAGTGCCACCATATTGAGTAGATATTTCATAGGATCTATATTTGCTACAACCTTAGTTTGATGGTTTAACATGTAGTGTCTTAACTTTTGAGTGACAAAAACCATTACAAGACAAGCATGTTCAATTGGACTGTAGTTAAGCTCGTATCCCACCAAAGTGTGGCTAATGTAATAGATTTCATGTTTCTTTTCTTCATGGTCATTTTGAGTTAGCAATGCCCCCAGTGCAGTTGTAGTGGCTGAGATGTACATAATTAGGGGTTTTCCATAAGTAGGCAACATTAGGACAGGATGTGTTAAGAGATACTCTTTAATCTGTTGAAAAGTTGCCTCACACTTGTCTGTCCAAATGAAAGGGACTCCCTTTCGTAAAAAATAATGGAAAGGTTGAAATTTATCAACAAGTTGTGCAATGAAGTGCCTAATAGACTAGAGTCAGCCTTGTAGTGTTCAGAGTTGACTGATTCCTTTAGGTGGAGGCATGTCTAATATTTCTTTGAATTTTTTTGAGTCTACTTCAATGCCTCGACGAGAAACAATGTATCCGAAAATATTTCCTGATGTCATGCCAAAGACACATTTCTTGGGATTTAGGTGAAACTTATATTCTTCTAGTTGGTTGAAAATATTATCTAGGACTCTTAAGTGATCACCATGTGTCAAGGATTTTTCCAAAAGATCATCAACCTAGTCTTCCATCAATGTGTGCATGATAATGAATCCATCCATAGGGCGGTCATAGCTCTTTGATAGGTTGCACCTACATTTTTCTGTCCTAAGGGAATGACATTCCAATAGTATGTACCCCATGGGCAAGTGAATGCCATCTTGTGTTGGTCTTCATGAGCAATATAGATCTGATTATACCCCAAGAATCAATCCATGATGGATAACATCTCATAGCCAACTGTTAGGTCGACTATGATGTCTATATTCGGGAGTGGTAAGTCATCCTTTGGAAATGCTTTGTTTAGGTCCCAGAAATCTATGTATATATGGATTTTTCCGTTCGTTTTGGTCGCTAGTACAAAGTTTGAGATCCATTCTGCATAGTCAATAGGTCTTCTGAAACCAACATCCAATAATTTCTTAAGTTCAACTTTGACCAACATAGCTATTTGGGGGTGCATTTCTCTAAGCTTTTGTTTGATTTGCTTTGCATTTAGATGCAATAGTAGATGATGCAAAACCAACTCAGGGTCCAACCCTAGCATATCAGCATAAGATCGTGCAAAATTGATTTGGCATTTTGTGAAAAATTCTTGAAATTCCATTTTTTCCTCTTTAGTCATGGATGCTGCAAAGAGCACAGTCTTACGATTATCTGCAGTAACAAAGTTGACTTCTATTACGTCTTCAATCAAGATTAGGGATCTCTCTTGATTGATAGGGAGAAAATCCAACCCTCCATCCTCGAGTGCCTCAGAGAGGTTTTCGCCCTCTGATATGTCCTTTCTTTTCAATTTTTCTTGGTCAGAAGGTGCCTTACAGTTTTCACCTAAAGACCATTCATTTATTATTTTATTTTTATCATTTTTGTGACTAGAGGGTGGGACTGTCTCACCAAAATATGTTACAGTGTCAAGATCTATAGTGAAGCCAGCCTTATGGTCCCCATGTGGTATGCCCTCTCATAGTCCCATAAA
Source organism: Sequoia sempervirens (assembly GCA_007258455.2). Classification (NCBI taxonomy): domain Eukaryota; kingdom Viridiplantae; phylum Streptophyta; class Pinopsida; order Cupressales; family Cupressaceae; genus Sequoia; species Sequoia sempervirens. Next base: position 128,873,777 of record VDFB02193867.1, on the reverse strand, counting down.
TTTGGCAGTGGCCTCATCATTTTCAAATATGTCCAAGGTTGGTGGATCTTGTTGGTCCCAATCGATCAATTGCAGGTAAACAAGGGAGATACCATCATCGTTGTTAGTGAAGGATGGTGAAATAGTTGATAGGGTAAAGATAGAGGTATTATCAGGATCTCAAAAGGATTCTATCCAGGCTTTTCCATTTGTGGTCTTTGGTGGGTCAGATTCATGAAAGGAGTCAACACAAATATTTATATCCATGAGGTTGGTAAAGGAAGGACGGGGTATGTCGAACTCCTGAAAAACATGATCAAGCTCATAGTCACTTGTGGTACAAGAGTCCCACTCATATTCATTAAAGTCGATGTCACCATAATAGATGTCAATGGGATCCTCAGATGTCTCAACATCTTTTAAAGAACTCACATCCTTATTTGAAATCACCTTAGTACTTGGAGTGCTAATCTTATTTGGTACAAACGTTAGCCCTAAGTTCTTTGGCTACTTAAGAGACATCAAGGGTTCTCTCATTCTATTTTTTATGTATACCAAGCCCATTGATTCCATCATAACCCTATTGTTTCATGAGTTCAAAACCTTTTCCATATTGTTCTATCGGGAATGATGACAAATCTTCATCTTTGTAAATCCAAGCTGAAATGTCCTCAATGTCTTCTTTGCTTAACCCTCCCCAACTTGTGAAGGTGGTGGTGGGAGGAACTTTAATGACAAATTTGGGTTCCATCTTGAAGCAAGGCCTTCCATAATACTAGGGAGACTTAGGTAGCTTTGTGAGCAATAGGCAGTATTCAATTTATACTCACCACAAGCTTTGTCTTGAATCTTTATTTTGGGGTCGTCGAATGGGGTTTTGGATGTGGATGATTTGACGGTGGAGAGATTCATATAACTGGATGAAGTAGATACAAAAGGGGGTGTGGAAGCTTCTCGATTGATAGGCATCTAGCGTTTGGGAACCCCCTTAAATTAGTGCACTATTGGAAGGGATCAGGATTGCCAATGATCGTGACTTCAGTGCCATTATATGGAAATTTCAAGAATTGATGATAGGTGGAAGGCACAAATTTCATGGCTTGAATCCATGGTCTACCGAGGAGAAGGTTATATGGAAGTTCAAGATCCAAGACTTAGAATGTGGTGTCCATAATTGTGGGGCCAACTCTGATAGGGATTGTGATAACACCCTTGGAAGAGCGTTCTTTGTCATCATAGGCCTTGATCACAATGCTTTTGGTCGTGTCTACACATGCTTCAAAATATCCCAATGCCTTGACCAATTTTAAAGTGAAAATGTTCAGCCGAGCTCTACCATCTACCAGGACTCATCTAACCTTGTGTTGATTGAGAAATACTTCAAGGTGCAATGGGTCATTATGATTAGAGTTTTATGTAGAGTAGTCTTTGTTAGAAAAGGAGACATGGAGTGAATTAGCCAAGTATCCAACCATGGTTTCAAATCAGTTGACATCCAAGTTGGTAGGAATGGAGGTTTCTTTCAAATTCTTATCGAGGATGGCTTTGTTTTTAGGTGATAGGCATAATAGCTTGAGGATAGAAATGTGTGTGGGTGTCTTGACCAATTGGTTGACAAGATTATATTCATCTTTAGATTGTGGTTGCTTTGAAGAAGAGCCAGATAAAGTAACCTTAGCCCAACGAGTAGTGACAATGCATTCTAGAACCTTTTTCATGGTGATTGTGTTGACATATTCATCAGCAGCATGGAGGTGATGTAATGACCCTGCTCAAATCTGACCTTAAAATACAGATTGAAGGCTCAAAGAATTTCGTCAAACAATTCACATGCAAGGGTCATATGACTGATATAACATTTCAGTTTTCCTTAATGGCTCTTTTCTTCAATTAGCATCAATGCGAATGCTTACAAATGACTCTAAATTGACTAAACAATGTACTAGCATGAATGTGCAACTTATTTTGACAATATTGAATGCATTAATGAGTTATAATCATGAAAAATGATCACCTACAGCCAACTAGTATTATTACAAACAGTTGGTATGCAAACTGACTAGCTGATAATAAATGATATTGAATTGCTCAAATGACACCAGCAACTTTATATCTCCAATTTGCAATATAAAGACTCATTACAATGCTCATTAAATGATTTTCTATGACCAACTAGCCACCTACAGCCAAGTGACTTTTATCAATCAATTGGTATGCAACCTATGCAACCTAAAGAGTGCAATATGACCAAGTGGCATTAACCCAAACACTTGGTATGCAAACTAGAGTCTAGAAATGAAACCTACATCCATAGACATTTAATCAAACACTTGCTATGCAATTTAAATGCTGACTTTCAGCTAGAGGCATTAAGACAAATAATTGTCTTACAAGCTGAAATGAATGCTATAGCCAAGTGCATAAAAGAAAATAATGATATGCAGCCTTATAACTCCTTAATGCTTTTAATAGCTGATTACAAATGCTAATAGTCAAGACTTTAGGCATTACATTTAACTTTAGTGAATGAGATTGCTGGTAACAAACATGCACCTACAGCCGATATGCAAAACTATTTTTATATCTTATGATGAATGCATACAATGTAGGAGAACCTGATTACAATGTGCACCCTTGATTGGAGATGACAAGGCAAGTACCAAAATAGCAAAATGGACTCCTTTCCATCCAAGTCAAATTCTTCAACTAGCCATCCCTGTTTCTGATGTAACTGATGCCAAACAATTAATTCATAGCCCTCTTGACTACCAATCAACATCGAACTTCACTACATAGCCTCCAAGAATGGAGTGCTTCCCTTAGATAGAAAAATCGCTGCATAAGGAACCTTTCATGAGCAAAATCGAACCTCTCACACAAGTTGATATGAAGACATAAATTCTAGAAATGACTGCTATAAAAATCTGAGTATGCAATTGAACTCCTTTATGCCAAATTTGTTGAAGACTTAACACCAAAATTTCTCCACAAAGCTCTAAATCGAATCATACAAAAACTTGGCCAAAGGCCACAAAGTTGAACCAATGAAGCACAAATGAAAGTCTGAAGTAACTTTCTCCCAGCTGCAATAATTCAAGTGATATTTCACACCCTCAAAATTGCTTACCAATTAAGAGTTTTCGTTCTCAATGGCCAATTGTGACTACTGCAGAAACCCTAGGCTCCACAATGCACATCAACAACAAATCTGGATGATAGGAAATGAGCCCTAAATGCCTATTTATTCTTTTTCTTCAATAGGTTGGCCTCCTTCTAGAACTTTCCCAAGTCACCTACTAGAAGGAATATTATTTTATTATTTTGCACTTTATAATAAAATAGTTATTCATAACATAAAGTGCAAACATAACATTACTTTATAACACGAGGTTTCTAAAAATAGAAACATATCAAGAAATCATTAGAACACCTCCATATGTAGACTGAATCAGGAAATGAGCCAACCAATCAATTGGGTATCTGCCTAGCAACCCTCTGATCAAGCCCCATTAGCCTACAAGGATCAGGAATAGGCTAATTCTTGTAAACTCCATTGCTCACGAAAAAGAGGACATTACATGTGATCAATTATCATTGAGTAATCAAAGGCAGTCCTGGCATAATTGGCTTGATTATCTATCTTTTGACCTGAGGTAGAGGGCTTTCCTAAACCATGGTCTTGTAATGGAATTTTGAAAATTATATGGTCTTGGTTGGAAGTTTGTTGCTGTCCTTCAACCTCTATCGTACCATTTTCAATTAGGTCTTGGATTATGTTCTTCAATTGACGACATGATGAGGTATTGTGCCCTTTGATGCAATGGTAGTCATAAAAGGCATTATCATCCCACCAAGATGGTTTGAACTATCCTGGGTCCTATGGTTTGGGCTCTTGAAGTTGTATGACATTTGACTGTACTAGCTTCTTTAGGAAAGATTCAATTGGTTCTAGTAAAGGAGTGTATTGTCTTTGTGGGTATTGCCTTGGCTGTCTTGGAGGTCCTTGTTCTTGATTTTTTTGCACTGAATTTCCTATGTGATCATTCAGGTTGGATGCTTTAAGAATCAATGTGTGTCTTTTTTTGTTCACAACTTTCACATCTATGACTCCATCATTTGTTATATTCTTATTGTGGGACCAAAAATTTCTTTTTTCGTTAGAGGTGTGTTGGTTGTGGGTGCTTTTGTTGCCATATGTAAGTTCACCTTGGGTGATCAAAACTTTTTCAAGTGTCATGCCTTTCTCAACTAAGTCTGCAAATGTGGCACAACAATGTACTTGTACAAATGGTGTTTCAACTTTAGCTTGAGATTTTCTACAAACATGTCCACTTTTTGTTTTTCAAGAATCCCAACGGAACATTGACTCGCCATACTAGACCATCGTTGGAAGAAATTAATAAAGGAATCTCCTTTGTCTTGTGTCAAGTGGCATAAAGTAGTAATTGTGACATCATTTTCAATGTTATAAGTATAATTCTCCACAAATTTATTAGCGAGGTTGTCCCATGAATTTATGGACCCTTTAGGTATCAATGTAAACCATTCAAGTGCAGGACCAGTAAGACTTCTAGGGAAGATTCTCAATAGGTAGGAGTGATTGTATGTGAAATCCACACAAGCAGTGGTGAATTCTCGTATGTGTTCGAGAGGATTTCTCTTTCCCTTATACTTAGTGAAGGTAGGGATGACATACCCAGGAGGGAAATGAGGCATGTATATGCTAGTGTCATATGGGTATGGATGTAAATCATGTGATGATTAAATTTTCTTGTTTGACACTTGCATCCCTTCCACTTTCTTTTGTAGAGAAACCAACTGGGTAGTCAACGCATCTATTACGGGATTGTTGGCAACATTGTTGTGAGGTCTCGTATTTGTGTTGTGTGGTCCCATGTTTTGTTGAGTTGACATGTTTTGGTTTGAAACGTTGTGCATATGTGGTGGATTTTGATTGTGGTTGTGAGTATGAATGTGTGATGTGTAAGTTGGTATGTGAGATATGGTTGAGCTATGTTGCATTTGTTAGGTGTATTACCCCTGGATATTTTGGTTTCCAAAAAGGATTCCTTGTTTGTAGCCATATGGTATGTTAATAGGTTGTGTCATGTGTGATCATTGTCCTTGTTGAAAAGGGTTATAACCATGTGATGTGTTTGTATGTTGACTATGTGGGGCATGTGTGGTTTATCCTTGCAAGGTGTTAGTATTGACATGAGGACCTTGTGACATGGTATTTGTGTTTGATTGAGGTGCTTGTGATATTATGCTTGTGTTTGATTGAGGTCCTTGGATGAGAATTCATCTCGCCTTAGGTCTACCAAGGATGTTAGATGTGGATGCCCCTATGGCCTAAGATGATGACCCAAAGGGAGTAAATGTTGAGCCAAAGGATTGTGTTGTGAATAATGGTTTTGATGTAGTTTGTGTCATGGGTTGTGACATAGATTATGTCACAAATGTTGATGAAGTGTTGGTAGTTGTAGTATTTGGGCTTGTCGATACGATGGGTATGGAAATTGTAAGTTGTGGTGTAGATTGTCCTTGGCATGTTTGTGTGTTGTCCTTCAACGACGTCGTTGTGCATAAGGTATTGACATCAAATCCTTGAGGTAGTTTAACTCCTTCATGTAATAGTTTGGCTAAATATCGTTGAGGGTCCAACATGATAATTTCGTCCACAAGAGAGGCAACATTAGGATTTTGTGCAATAGTCTCTATCTCTTTTATGAACACATTTCTGTCTTTGTCGCTAACAAGGAATTTTTCAAAAGGATTGTGTGTCTTTGGTTGTTGATAATATGTAGACCCCAAGTTGACATGATCATGACTTTCAAGGTTGGGAATGTTGTGAGGATCATTAGCGGTATTGTCAAAGTTGATTGTTCTAGTATAATTGTAAAGGTCCTCATCATCATGAAAGAGATCCATTGCTCGACGTTTCTTTTGCAATTTGGTTTTAACCATATAAAGCTTGCTCAAAATGAAGATGAAAGATATGAGACTAAGGCTATGTTTTTGGTATGTTTGAAAAAGGTATGCATCAATGTAATGCAACTATTTTTTTGGTATTTTTGTTATTTTAGAGATGAAAGATGTTTAATGTATGCAACAAGACTAAAAGGGATAATGATAATGTTGGATGTTATGAAGTCTAGAATGTATGAAGATGCTTTATTGGTCTAAAATGTTGTGGTATGAAGGATACAAATGACTAGGAGGTGATGGATACCTATCGTGAACTTGAGGGCTTAAGCACTTTTGAAAGATGTAAGAATATGATCACTAACTGTCCAAGGGTAAACCAATGTTTCAACTAGGATTGTCAAATGGCCTTTTTCTAGGACAAGTGAAAAGAGTGACAAGGTGAGTTTCCCAACTAGACTTGTGAGTAGGAAATTATCACCAAAATGACAAAGGACTAAGTTAAAAAGTGACTTGGTCAAATGACAATCTTTTGTTGAAGCAATGATGTGTGCCAAGGTATAAAGAGTTCTTCTATCCTAAAATCCACAAGTTATCAAGCCTAAAATTTTGAAAAAGGTAGCCTAATGGGATGTTGAGGTATGCAAGTAATGAGGATGCTAAAGTACCTAAAATGGTGACCTAATAATGGAAATGATATGCAAGGTGAATTGAGCAAGTTTCTGGTTTTAAAGAGGAATCACAGGAAGAAGTTGGTTTGAAAATGGATCTCAAAGGTTTGAATCTGATTTTGGCAAGAGTTTGACCTAATTTTGAATATAATTTTGGTAAGAGTTTGACCTGATTTTTTGCAATTTTGACTAGTTTGTGAATTTGTTTCCAGTCTGATTGTGGTTTTCCAGATTTCAGCCGTGTTTGTTTGTCTATTAATGTAGCAAACACTTTGGAAAATCCTTTTTCTTGTCTTGGGTTATTTGATACAAGCACTTTGAAGACAAGCACAAATCCTATGGATGACAAGAACTATATTCACTAGATTCCCACTTGGATTTCTCTAGCCATGCTTATTCTTAGCAGATGACTTAGAAGCTTGGACACACTTGCTCCCCCTTAGATGAAACTCACTTCTCGGGTCAACCAAGCTTTGAGTTCTCATGAATCTCCCATGACAAACTCTTCATCTCTACTAAGAATTGTGAGTATGTGGGATGGCTTGGAAATACAAGTTGTTGCACCAACGAATAGAAAAGGATTTTGGTAACTACACAAATGGTTTTTAGTTAGGGAACTCATTCAGGTGGCCACACATGAGGCAAGATTAGCTCCGATAAGGAGGAATCCCAACTTGCAGAGGTTATGCTCTATAGGTTTTCACACACCATGCAGGTACTAAGGGAATCACTTGTCTACGTGAAACATCCGCACCTATAATGTTAAGTTTTCTAGTAGCATTCACATTTGTATACCGGTGAGGAGTAGCTTGGCTTTAGCTCATTGCCGGTTTGAGTTGTCTTGGGGTGAGTATTTTTTCCCACCAAGGCAGGCCCACTCTAGAGTTAATAACAATTTCTCTTGCACCCAGGATCATACAAGTGCGCAAGGGGAAAGGATATTCTTATTATTAAATTGAGATTACCAAAAAGTTAAAACCAGATTGTTCATTTTAATGCCCAAATCCAAATGGGTGGGTAGTCATACAAAATGTCTAAAGGTGTTTTTGATTCTCAAGATCACCAAATGATGCGAAAGAAAAGCATATGCACCTAGAAACAAAACACAAACCATAAGACAATGCAAGCACTTGTAAATTTTAAACCCGCTTATGATGTCAGCTCAAGTACGCAAGTTCTTTTTAGGCCCACTAATCATTCTATGTGAAAAATGCACTCAAGATAAAGAAAAATTGAAGCAAGAGCCCTGCAAAGCACGATTAGTGGTTTGAGCTTCCAATCTTTGACAAATGATAGTTGAGGTTTTAAGGTGCAAAGCGTCGACATGCGAACCTCGAAAAAAAAGATCAAAGATTAGTCACAAAAATAAAAAATAAACTAGAAAGAAAAAAAATAAATTAAATCTAAAATCAAATCTAATCTAAAAAAATAAATTTAATGAGAATAAAAAATCAATCTAATCTAGAATTCTAAAAAAATTCTAAATTAATTAATCTAAAAATCTAAAAAAAAAATCTAATAATCTATTCTAAATTGACAAAATTTAATATTTAATCTAAATTAATTAAAACTAAGATTTAATCTAAGTTAACAAAATTACTAAATTAAATTACTAAAATGAAATCTAATCTAAATTGCTAAATTAAATCTAATCTAAATTACTAAACTAAATTAAATCTAATCTAAATTTACATTTAAATTTACTAAATTAATTAATCTAAAGAAAAAAATTCTAAAAAAAATGAAAATTAACTAAATTAGTAAAAACTAAGATTTAATCTAAGTTAACAAAATTACTAAAAGTAAATCTAATCTAAATTGGCATCTAAATTTACGAAATTAATTAATCTAAAAATATAGAAATTTAAAAATAATCTAACCTAATTAAAGCTAAAAATCTAAAAAAATACTAACAAAATTAAAATTTAATCTAAAAATTGTGCTACCAGATCCTTGTCTAAAAAAAAAAATTAAATCTAAAAATTAAATTAAAATCTAAAAATTTAAAATTTAAAAATCTAATGAATCTAAAATGTAAAAAATGGAACAAAATTAAAATTTAATCCAAAATTAAATTAAAAATCCAAAAACTAAAATTTAATCTAATCTAAATTAATAAAGACTAAAATTTAAAGTAAATCTAAAAGTATTTAATTTAATATAATCTTAAAAAAAAAATAACAAAATTAAGATTTAATCTAAATTAGTAAGAACAAAAATTTAAATTAAAAATATAAAATTATAAAATTTAATCTAATCTAAAAAAAATCTAAAAATCTAGACTAACAAAGACCAACTAATAAAACAAAAGTTACCCAAAACTAAATTAAGAAGATTAAAAAAAACCCTAATCAAAATTAAAAAATTTCCAAAGCTTTTGCCGTGCGTTTCAGGCTGCAACACGCCAAGTTGTTGAAGTGTACTAGGGGAAGCGCGTTTCATAGGCTGTAGCATGTCAAAATGGAGAAGTGAAAGGTCAATCCAACGAATTGTAGGCAATCAAGAAGAGTTTGCAAGATAAACGTCTCCCTAAAGTGGCTGCTTTAATCTATGCAAAATAAATGAAAAGAAGATCTGAATAGATTTTTTAGCACGGGACGAAAAATTTTTTAACTTTTGTGTGACAAAAAAAAAAGAGTGGTCTTAAAACCGCCGAGAAACATAAAATATTTTCAAGATCTTATCAGGAAAAACTATCACGCAGTGTCAGAATTAATAAATGCACTCCGTATGTTCAATTAACTTGCAGGCGTGGCAAGCCGCCTTGTTCCCAGCCACCCAAAACTAAAGTTACAAGATAGATATTGCGTGAAAATGATAAGAAGCTGGCCAGTTTGACTACAGAAGATGTCGTGTCTTCGCTGATGAAGCAAAACGAAATGAACGATGGTGGTGCACTGCAGAAGTTTTCAACTTCAATGCTTCATAAACAAAAACAGACCGCTGATGAGGTGTGCCAAGAAGTGTCAGAATTAATGAATGCAGTCAAATTGGAAAGCTTCACCAAAATCGTAGGCATACGCCATGCCAATTTTTAGTAGGCATATACACCAGGTGACCAGTCCATTTCATTACTGTTATTAACATCTTTTATAACTAATTGTCAGCAATCAAGCAAATTTGCTAATCCACTTTATTTCTGACATGACATTTATAAGAACCTATTTTCATTAAGTATATATGCTAATCCACTTCATTGCTGTTATAAAGACTTATTTTCAGGAGGCAGATACACTACTTCACTTTATTCATGTTAAGTTGCATCGATTATACTTGATCAGTCAGTTGACACACACTAAATTTGATATACAATCTCAAAGGTTATATATTAAGATATAAATTGGTATACAATTTCAAAGGACGCGAATTGCTACCAATAAAACTCTATAAACAATACCTCATAAATCTCAACTATTATTATGGACCACTAAAAATTAAACATATGATAAATCGAGAGGGAATGTAAGTAGTTATAAACTTATCATCTTCGCATAACATAGTAAAATATAGAGACTAGAAGAGTCCCACGCCTTACTCGTGTCCTCCAAATGAATGCCACGCCTACTCCAAGATCACTTAGCAACACCAAACTGTTATTTCTTAACTGAGAAATGATTCGCTATACCAAAAGGAAACCATATCAAAAGAAAACAATATCAATAAATTTAGACTAAAGAGAAACACATTGAGCTGGGTATGCTTGAATTCTGATGCTATAACCGTTGGGTTCACCAAATGTAATTAGAGAAAAAGTTTTCAAGCTAGTTGTAAGTAGCTTAAACTATTAAATCTCCAATAACAATAGAGCACAATGGAAAACAAGAAGCAAATAAACATGAAAAAAAGTCACCTCGTTTTCAAGCTTCCATTGAATGATCTTTATTGGCCTTCTCCATCTTGCTACAAATGGTATGATTGCCCTCATATTTGAAGTGCAACCATAACCTATGATCAAGACAAACAAAATATTGAAGTATTGTATGTTCAAGTGTTCAAAACTTCTCAAACATGTTGTGTGTCCAAAATGGATCGAGAGAGTGTCTTTTAAAAAATTCCAAATTAAGAATGGATGACCAAGATTAAAAGTTGGTGAATCCCTAAGATCAAAGGCCAAGATTCAATGTGATAAGGAGGATTACAGTTAGGGAAAAATTAGGTCAAGGTTAGGGAAAGATTTGAAATGAAGGGTTGAGATTTAGCCAATTAAATCAATGGTAAAAAATAAATGAGATAGAATAAGAGGTAGTTGGAAAATCAAATAATAATAGAAATTATTTGATTTATGGAGGAAGGTTGACTTATGAATTATTGGTGGGATGGAAAGTGGGTTAAATGGATAATGTTATTTAATTGAAGGATAAATGGTAATGCCATTAAATAATTGGTGGGAATAAAGATTGATTAATGACATACTTAAATAACTAAATGTAATTTACTTATTTAAATAATCATGGAGGAATAATTATGACATTAGGACATGATTAAATAATTGAATTATGTGAAAGATAAGCATGGTCATCATAGAAAATATGGTTTGCAAGTTGAGGCCATTTTTTTGTGTCTACAAATATCATTACCATGCTCATTTAAATTATAGTCAAAGATACAAAATACATGTTAAGTAAGCAATTGGAATATTAAAGAATAACAATTATAATTTTTCTTTGTAAATTGATACTTCAAATAAATATCTACTGAAAATCTTTTTGCATGAAACTAGTATGATATCCTATATGGTTTGGTTTTCTTGTATACAACAATAGTGCTCATTATTGTCTTAAATCATACTATCAAAATAGATCTATTTATACGATGCATTCATATAAATGGTAATACAATATTATAATATAATGTTACTTACTACAACAAGATGCATTCATATAATACAATGAATGGTATGGTCATGAGATTTATCATTTTTAAGATGTGAAATGCACATGTCATGCTTGACTTTTGAAAGTCTTGTTTAAACTTTTAGTTTCAACCTTCATATTATACAACTTCAAATCAAAAATTATACATATAATAAACTAAGTAAAACATACAAATTGTTTTTCCAATTACACTCTTAAAATTTGCACCTACCAACTGATCAATAACATGCCTAAATATCTTTCTAATATAGTAATATTATTGTATGCTTTTAAATAAATTATTTATACAAACATGTTACAATAATAATACAACCTGTATATGACACTTATTCTAATAGAACAGTAATGTGCTACATAATGCAGTATTTGTGACGAGTTCTAGGGTAAACCTAGCTAGATGAAAGTTCCTGAGGGAGGTTAAGATATCTTGTATCATAGTGGAACCTAAATATTTAAAAGCATTGAATACCCTTCATTGACACATCCTAGACTTTATCTAAGGCTTTTTGCAGGCTTTCCCATACTAGAATTTCATCTTCTTTATGTTAGAAATAGGGGAAGCAACAAAACAGAGACAGAATAAAATGGAAACCACAGATTTAACATAGATTATATTAAATGATCACAACAAACTACATATATTAACTCCATACAGCTCTAGGGAGCTGGACTCTGAGAAGAGTGAGAAGCCTCATTACATCTGCCTCTATTTATAGAGGTCTTTGGAAATTTCCAGAATACAGAAAAGTAAAATCACATGCATTGAAAATGGTCTGCAGGTTGGTGAGAGGTCGGTGGCAGAAGAGTCTAGAAGTTTGACCACGTGGGAGAAACTATTCACCAACACTCACCCCTAATTTCTACCACGAATTCTCATTACAATCTCAGTTTCTTTCACTGATGTTGCGACATCTAAAATCTTCTAAATCTAGCGATTGAACCTAGGAAATCCCATGATGCTATTGGGATGTTCTAACCACGAGCTCCGGCACATTTGGTTACCAGTCCATCATAGGTTCAGGTGCTCAACACTTGTATTTTCTTAGCACCTCCCATAGAGTCACACTGCTGGTGCTCGGGGATCCTAGTAGGCTCTTGACGTCTGTCACTAATGGTGATAGGATTACCTCCAAAATCTTGGTTAACTTCCTCTGACTTCTGTCACAAATGGTGACAAGATCTACTCCTTTTCCTTTTGAAGTCTGTCACAAATGGCGGTTGATTCTCCTTGCATTGACTCTTCCGCAATCTCTAATTCATGTGATTCCCTTTGCTAAGGGACTGCAGCTCCTTTAGACTGAGATCTCTCTTTTCTAGCATCTAAAATTCTGTAATTTTCCTTTCAATATGATTTTCACCTTCTTTAAAAAAATTACAAGCTAAATCTTCAAACAAAACATTACCTCTCACATTCCAACTTCAAATCCTTAACAACAAGTAATAAAACAAAAGATAATTGTCCTGCTCCAAACAACAATCTTATCTTGCATACATAACAACAAAAAAAAACTACGACTTCCTTATATGCCTTGTCTTATAGCTGCAGCTGTATTCTTCTCAGGTAACTCCAACCAACGACCTTTCATCTCCGAGCTGCGTTCTCTTCTGCTTGGCAATGGAATCTTCCAATATTTCTGTGATCTTCTGTCTTCTTTTCTTTGCCCTTTATAGTTTCACAAAATCTTCAGCCTTAAAATTACATTGTGGTTGTGCCTGTTCTTGTAAACTTATCTCCAACTCACATGATCTATCTTCAATATTCTACTGTCTACAGTGATCTCTTCTTGCAAAGTAGCGACCTTTCTTTAAACCAACCAATTTTTCTAACTCAACTCCAATTCTTCTTGGACAGCATCGACCTACTCTTCCTTCAAACAGCCTTCAGTCTTCTAAAAGCTCCTTTTGCATCTCTAGCTTGGAACCACGGTCAACAATCTTCAACTGGCGGCTTCCTTCTCAGTGGACCTTCACCCATCATAGCATTCTCTTTTTCTTCTAGCGATCTTAGCTTGAATAATGACACAGCCTGCAGTCTCTTGCCAATCTTATGTGACAAACCTGGTCTTCTTATAGTTGCAAGCCCCTTTCAATTCCTTTAGCTCGGACAATTCACCATCAGCTCTGCTAACTAGCTACAAAGAAACACAAAGACACAAAGAGAAACAGAACACAACACAGAAAGAGAATAGGCTGCAAATTGGAGAACACTCACTCTCAACTTGACAAACTCTCCACAGCCAGTGATCCTTCCTTACGGCTCTGATACCGCTGTTAGAAACAAGGGAAGCAACAAAATAGAAACAGAATAAAATGGAAACCACAGATTTAACACAGATTATATTAAATGATCAAAAGACACTACATATATTAACTCCTTACAACTCTATGGAGCTGGACTCTAAGAAGAGTGAGAAGCCTCATTACATCTGCCTCTATTTATAGAGGTCTTTGGAAATTTCCAGAATACAGAATAGTAAAATCACATGCATTGAAAATGGTCTGCAGGTTGGTGAGAGGTCGGTGGCAAAAGAGTCTAGAAGTTTGACCACGTGGGAGAAATTATTCACCAACACTTTAGATCTGGACAAATCATTCACTGTATTCTCCTTATCTGTCTTCTCCTCCTCCTCCTTGGAACCAGCTTCTTTCTTCCCCTTTTCTTTGGAATGAGCCGCTTTCTTCTTTTTTGAATCAGCTTGCTGATTTATATAATTAGCAACAACTTCTTTGAGCGAAGATTCTTGTTTTGTTTTCTGATTTTCGTCTTTAACATCAATGTAGGCGTGCCAATCCTTTAAAAAAAAACATATTATCGTCACAACAAACAATAACAAATTCCAAAGTTTGGAAACTATTTAAAAAATATATATCAGGGTACCTGAATGAGAATGTTCATTTCTCGTCTCCATTTGGAATATATAAAGATCCAAGCCACTAATTCCTTCTCCCATTGTCCATAAAATTTTGAGTCAAGCTGCATGATTTTGTATATCACATTCCTTGCAAAATTGTGATATTTTGTATAATTCGGATGAAGCCGAGAGATCTCTCTCGCAAAGCAATTCAATCTTTTAAATGTTTCAATTTCGTCGGGGTTATTTTCCATCATCGACGGAAGTTCCTTACTTTCATTTGTGGATATTAGCTGTTTCTCGATATCATTTGGGTTAATGCCTGTATACCACAAGTGACAACAAAAGAAACAAACAGATTAAAGCTATTAATGAAATTCAAAATAAATGATTAGTGCAAAATATGGTGGAACAAATGTTTCTGATTTACCGGAGGTAATATTGTCATTTTCCAATACCAATTGTTTTGATCGAATTTTATGGTCATTCTTATAAATTGTGAGTTTTAAAAGTTATTAGCATTTTTCTTAAAATAATAATATATTTTTTACTAGCAATCATATTTTGGTGTGCAATGGGTATGTTGAAGAGGTGTGGAATGTCAATTAGAGAAAATTTAAACTTATTTTTTGCGTAAATTTGTAAATTACATGAGTTCAATTGGTTGACCATTCATAAAATGATATTGTTTGTGCAACAAAGATCTCTAAAAATAAGTGAAAGAAAACCTCATAATCAAGAAGACAATGAAGGCCTATGAAGAGGAAGGGGGGAGAGATAGGGAGAGAGATGGATGGGTAGAGAGAGGGAGAAATTTCTACAGTTGGAGGGGGGAAAGAGGAATATAGAGGTGGAGATGAATATAAAGTGAGAGAGGAAGAGTGAGACAAATAGATAGAGGTAGAGATAAATATAGAATAAGAGAGGAAGAGGGAGACAAATAGATAGAGATATAAGAGAGATAGAGGGAGGAATAAAGATAGAGAGAGATAGGGAGATAGATGGGGAGAGATAGAGAGGGAGAGATAGAGATAAACAGGAAGAGGAAGAGGGAGAGATAGAGATATATATGGTGAGATAGAGTGATATAAAGATAGAGATATAAGGAGATATAGAGAGAGGGGGAGAGGGAGAGAGATAAAGAGAGAAAAATAGAGAGAAGTAGAGAAAGAAAAATAGAGATGGAGAGGGAGAGGGAGATACAAATAGGAGGAGATAGAGAAAGAAAGAGGGAGAGATAGATAAATGGGTAGAGAAAAAAATAGATATAGATATATATGGTAGGATAAAGGGAGAGAGAGGTTGAGATATAAAGATAGATAGGGGGATAGGGAGGGAGCAACAAAGGGAGAGATAGAGAGAGGGAGGGGGAGAAAGGGAGGGAGATAGGTAGAGGGAGAAAGAGATTGGGAAGAGGGAGAGGGAGAGATATAGATATAGGGTGATATAGAGAGATAGAGAGGGGTAGTAAAAGGATAAAGAGATAGGGAGATAGATAGATAGAGAGATATACATAAAGAAGGATATGGATAGAAAGAGATAGAGATATGAGTGAGAGGGAGATCAAGCAAGAAATAAAGGTAAAGATATAGAGTAGAAGAGATAGAGGGAGAGATGGAGTGAATAAGATAGAGAGAGGGAGACATTTATTGAGATATGGAGAAAGATGGATGGGTAGAGAGAGGGATAATTTCTAGAGATGGAGGTGGAGAGAGGAATATAGAGGTAGAGATGAATATAGAGTGAGACAAATAGATAGATGTAGAGATGAATATAGAATGAGACAAGAAGAGGGAAACAAATAGATAGAGATATAAAGAGAGATAGAGGGAGAAATAAAGATAGAGATAGGGAGATAGAGGGGGGAGATAGAGAGGGATAGATAGAGAAGAAGAGATAAAGAGATAAAGATGAAGAGGGAGAGGGAGAGCTAGAGAAAGAGATATGGCGAGATAAAGTGATAAAGATGGACATATAAGGATATATAGAGAGATGGGGAGAGGGAGAGATAAAAAAATAGAAAAATAGAGAGAAGTAGAGAAAGACAAATAGAGATGGAGAGGGAGAGACAGATAGACAGACAGACAGACATAGAGAGAGACAGACAGAGAGACAGAGAGAGATGTGAAAGCCATAGACATAGAGATATATGGGAAGATAAAGGGAGAGAGGTTGAGATATAAAGAGAGATAGGGAGATGGAGAGGGAGAACAAGAGGGAGAGATGGTGAGAGATAGAAAGATGGAAGGATAGAAAGGGAGAGAGATAGGTAGAGGAGGGAGAGAGGGAAGATGGGAAAGAGGGAGATATATGTGGAGAGGGAGAGAGAAGAAGAAGGGGGAGAGAGGGAGAGGGAGAGGGAGAGGGAGACAGTGATATAGAGATATAGAGAGGGATAGGAAAAGAGATAAAGAGATAGAGAGATAGATAGATAGGGAGATATACATAGAGAAGGATATGGATAGAAAGAGATAGAGAGATGAGTGAGAGGGAGATCAAGTGACAAATAAAGATAAAGATATGGAGTAGAAGAGAAGGAGTGAATAAGATAGAGAGAGAAGAAGGGGGGGAGAGGGAAATGATATAGGTGTATAGGGAGAGAGAGAGGGAGATAGATGTGGAGAGAGATAGATAGAAAGACATAGATAGAGGAGTGAGAGAGAGAGAGATATGTGGAGAGATATAGATAGAAAGACATAGAGAGAGGAGTGAGAGAGAGAGAGAGGTAGAGATAATGAGATATAGATAGAGAGGGGGAGGGACAGATAGGGAGATATAGATAGAGGGGGCAAGAGTGGGAATAGATAGGCAAAAGGATAGAGAGATAGAGATAGAGGTAGGGAAGGAGAAAGAGGGAGTGTGTGTATATGAGTGAGAGATATGGAGAGATATAGAGGGATATATATATTTATGAATAGATAGAAAGGGAGGGAGAAAGGAGAGAAAAATATAAAGAGAGAAGTAGAGAGAAATATAAAGATGAAGTGATAAGGAGAGGGAGAGCGATAGGGATAGAGATATATAACTTAGGAAACATAGAAGCAATGTGAGAAGATGGATAAAAATATAGAGAGGGAGCGATGGAAGGAGAGAGAAAGAGGGAGAGGGAGAAATAGAGATAGAAAGAGGGAGATGATGAGAGAGGGGGAGATGGAAAGATAGAAAAATAAAAATATAGGAAGTGATATAGAGAGAGTAGGAGAGGAATATATAGAGGGGGCAAGAGTGAGAGATATACGAGTTGATAAAGAAAAGTAGTAGAGAGGGGATATAGATAGAGAGATAGAGATAAGGTGGGAGGAAAATGGAGTGTATGTTTATAATATTTATATTTAATAATATACATCATATTTCATATAATATGTAATAATAAATATAAATTGAATATATTTTTGAATAAATATAATATATATTTAAAAAATAAATATAGATAAGTATTAAAATTATAATATGTTTCATATTTTAATTAATATTATATGTAAAAGCTATATGGTATGTATATTTAATAACTTATAGTGTATATAAATATTAAATATATAATATCTAAATATTATAATATTATATTAAAAATATTTAAATATATAAAATGTAATTTTATTTTATAATATTAAATTAAGACTATTTTAAAAAATTATAATTTATAATCTAAAATATGAAATACCATGAATATATATATATATATATATATATATATATATATATTGAAAAATAATAGAAAATATAAATTATAATAACTTATATTATATAAAATATTATATAGATTAATTATAATATAATTTATACACTTTGAATATTTGAATATTAGTGGAAAATTAGGAACAATATCTAATTCTTTGCTTCTTCTTTTTCTACCTTTATAATATGAATGCAAAACATATTTTCTAGTGGAAATGTTGAAAGAATGCCTATTCTTTGCTTTCTTTCTTTGTATAAAGTATTTTATTTTTTTAATATTATTTTTATTTATTTTATATTGGGTTCATCGAATGGTCAGATCTTTTTCAATGATCAACCATCATTCTACCACATTCTCAACCATCAATCATTAAACTCATCCGGTAATGTTCATATAGGGAACTTCAACATAATTATCTCCTTTATCAAGTATACACCTTTAGATACTCATACTTAGGTATGAGTATATGCTCAAAAGATGTATATATGTATTTGTGGAAAAAATAAATAAATATGATAAAAGATAATAGAATGAAATTAAATGAAATATAATAAATTAAAATTTAATAGAAGGTGGATTGAGATGTAAGTGGATATTGTATCAAAGATGTACATATGATAACATATGATGAACATAATATATCACTAGTTGATAATTTATCATATATAATGTACTATTTGATGTAATGTACATGCAAACCATTGTGTATTATCAATTTTACTTATCTTTTACTATTACAATATTTTAGAACTCATCACATACATTTAACCTTTCTATTATTACTAATGTTTAGGTATAGATACAAAATCTTAAGAGACTTAAGCACAAACCCTATATCTATCACCATTCTTGCCAATACATGGAAAATATAAATTTAGGTGACAAACCAACAAAAGACTTGATATTTCAATATTCATATACCATAATCTATATAAGAAGAACCTTTTTTTGATAAACACCCACCTACTTGAAAATTATAAAAAACTGTTATACCAAATTCAACATTTACACCTATTTGAGCAAAGAAGGACATATAAATTTCTACTATTACAATACTCCTTGATAGTTGGAAATAGAATCAAAATAAAATATCAATAAAGATGATCATACAAATATTAAATTTTTTAAAACCTAAATATGCTTTCAATATGAAAGAAAAAGATAATAATATATAAATAAATAAATAAAGCTCCCTTAGTTTAAATGCACCATAGTAAGCAAAGGAATGAAACCCAAGAACATTAAATCAACAAAATTAATCGCAATTAAAAAAATCTTAATTCCAAATAATTTCTTTTCACTTTTAAAATTTCTATTAACTACCTATTTTACCTTATACCCATAATATTTAAGTATAGCTGATTTCCATACATGCATACCTTGCATTTCAGAATTGGCTTTATGAGCTGGACCTAGTAAATGAGCTGGACCTATTAAGGTTACTGGGAACTGGATAACTTGGCTAATAAAGTGATTGGTATCATCCTCTTTCTGTGAAGAAGTTTTATATGCTTTTCGAATGAGATTCTTAGTCCAGTGCTAAAACAAAGTTGATTTCACATGTTTTAAGTACCGTGTTTAAGGACCGCAACACCTGTGTTATACGGGTAACGAAACTTATATTATTTATTACAAAGTAATATAAATGTACACATACGAATTAATGTAAAGCATACATGCACAACATGTGAGTCTTCATAACGGTCGAGGTCAATCAGAAAGGCTATTATACGGAGCTTATCGTCTGGAGCTGATCCATATTTGGGAACAGGAGTGCCCTTAACCTTTTCCTCATGAAAACCACACCAATATTTCAATTTTTCACCTGCAATAAAAGGAAAAAAAAGGCCAAGGTTTTCTTCCACATTCTTTCTTCAAAAATTTGATCTTTGAAGTAACCGTCTCTTGATGGCCATACTGCCCAGACTTGTGAGAAATGAAATGATCACTCACAAATTTGCTCACATTCTTCAAGTTATAAATATTGAATAATTTCTTGAATGCAGCTGCAACAGATGCAGGTATAGCTCCATATATTAGCTTTGGGACATTAAAGAGGTCTCTAAACATCCATGCTGCAAAGACTAAAAGAGGAACAACCAAATCATATTTGTCGAAAAGCCTTTGGAGGTTATGTCTCCAGTGAGTGGTCCACCGCTGGGCGCGAGTCATAGACTTCTCGATTGCTTCTGTTATCTCAACTTGCAGACCATCAGAAGCTTCGAGCGTTCCCATGTAATCTCGAGCACTGAATTTTACAGTTAAAACCCTAGGAATTTCCAGTGATTTCTCCTTTCTCTCATGTTCTGGATCTTTGACCTGGAGAGCTCGCAAAGAACAGAGAAATATATATTTTAAAACTTTAATATTAAATAAAAAAAATAAAAAAATTCAAAGAATCATTCACGAATGTTTTTCTGCAGATCTCTCACCAGTTGGCTCAACTCCGTGCATGCCAAAGTTTTGTAAACGGCTTTATGTTCTGGTCGATACTTCTCAAAAAATTTGACCAGTGGCTTTTCCTGTTTGTTATCAATTATCAAGCATACATTTAAATTCTTATATTTAGATGAAAATTAACAATCTGCTCCACAACTTGATCTTACTTGTTCTTCTGTTTTGTATTCTCTTGAATATTGTTTGGCCAATAAATTGGCAACTCCCTTCTCGATTCTTCGACCTTGTTCACTGAAATCCTTGAGTGGAAGCACGGCCTGAGCAGCAGTGAAGTGTAAATGATCTTGTATCTGGAAGCAGACATAGTCCAGTGCAATTTTAAAACATATACATAATCAACTCTTTTTTAATTTGTTAATATATTTTAAGGCAAATTAACACACTTTATAAATAAAATAACAGTAAAAAAGTAATAGTTTACTTTTATTCAATTAGGGAAAAAAAATATTTAGAGTTGACATTTATTAAAAATTTAAAAAATTATAAATAGTTTTTAAGTAAATAAAATTCTTTTAAATTGATTCTGCAATAAAAAACTAAAATATAATCGAGATATATTTGATAAAAGGAAAAAAATATTACAATATAAAATAAATCTTCACTAGGAACAAAATAATAATTGAATATTATGGCTGTCAATTTTGAATTAAAAGATTTTTGTTAACACACTAAGATCATTACAATAGAGTATGGTTGTAATTAAGCTTCTCAATGTAATTAATTTTTTTTTAAGAAATAAGATAACTCTTTTTAAACATTATCCAATTCACCAACATATAGTATTGGAAGTTTAAAAATTAAAAAAATTACACTTTTACAAAATACTAGAAAACAAATAAAGACAATTCTATTAAACATTTTCTAATTTACCAACATATTATAATAAAAATTTATCACTTCAAACATTAAACATAATCAATTTAACACTTACAAATAAATTGTTTCAAAGAAAAAATAAATAAATTTTAAACCAAAAAATATCAAAAATTAATTTTCCTCAAACAAATAAAGTTTTTTTTGTAAGTTGGGTAATATGTTTGACATGAAACTTGAGCCTTTTACTCTGAAAACATTTCTATCAATTCCTATATCAGCTTATACATATAAAAATAATAAATAATCATCCTAATCTAAAAATAAAAATAATAACGATATTTAACCATTGAGCAGAATAAGCACAGCCTGCTGGCAGAGAGATCTGAAATGAAAACCGAATATAATATTAATAACTGTTGCATACCCTCTCCATGAGTTTGGCCGCTATGTCACCAGATCCACATTCACCAGCAATGCCTACAGTGATTGGAGTTTGTATATCTGGATTTAGGAATTGTTCAGCTATGCATTTTGCCAGATCATCGATGCCTATTTGAATTGTATATAGAAAATTGCACACGTACCAGACATTAGTAACAGATCTTACTAAGCTAATTCAATTGAAAAATGCTTCAAACGATCTTAGAACCAAAAATATTTATCACTTACATGGACTTTTTGATATGGGGATTTGTCCATCAACTACCATATTCTTTTCCATAAAATAAAACTCAGGTTGCAGTGTTTGTTAAGAAGTAACAGTAGGTAATTCTTGAATATTCGCCCTTGCTATTTGTGGAAGAAACTACTCTTTAAATAGAGATGTTATGAATTAGAAAGCACTTTTCTACTAAAATCTGATACTGTAGAAAGATGCTTTGTGCTTCCCACTAAGCAATACTATGACCATAAACGACGGAGCTAAATGTGACGGCTACAGAGCAACAAATTTTCCACTAAATAAAACTATCTATCAGTGGTAGGGCAAATTTTTTTGTCAAGAAGCAAAAGCAGGAAATTCTTGAAGATTATGGTCGTACATAGAGATATTCTAAATAAAGGCATGGGCCGAATGGGAATCTCATATTTCATGAGTTGTAAGCCACGAAGGTGATATGAGAAAAGCAAACATCAAAGTTGTGGTTGGTTTTTTATGCAATCGCATCATTGATAGTAATATTACAGAGAGGCATGCTTTGCATTTCCACTGAACAAAAATATATGTCAATTGTGGAGTTAAATGTGACGTTGGAGATGGGGTTAACTTTTACAACTACCAATCTATAGATTCCCCACTAAATAAAACATCTACCATTCCTATAACGACAAATGCCATGGTAGGTGTTCTTCATGAATAAAATGAAGCTAAAGGAAGACCATCGTTTCGAAATCTTTCTAAAGATAGTTATGACTCTCTGTACTGTCCCAAGCCAAAAGAATAGCTCAAATCTGATTTCAACTTTCCACAAATACTTATTATTTGAATCTCAAAATTACTAAAACTATTTTTTAAAATTCTATTGGATCATAGTATTTAAAGTTAT
Organism: Sequoia sempervirens; assembly: GCA_007258455.2. Lineage (NCBI taxonomy): Eukaryota > Viridiplantae > Streptophyta > Pinopsida > Cupressales > Cupressaceae > Sequoia > Sequoia sempervirens. The sequence goes on along the minus strand of VDFB02193867.1, from coordinate 128,850,983 downwards.
ATAGTCTTTTTTGGCTGAACCTCTTCCGCTAAGAGTCAAGGACTGAGGGGTATCCATTCCACCAAATTCGCCTCTTCCTGGCTGAACCTCTTGGGCTAAGAGCCAAGGACTAAGACCAAATTCATCCATTGACCAATATATCATTATTTACTATCTAGTCAATTATACACTTGTAGAAAGTGAACCTATTTGATTTGATTGACAGATTCATAAAATTGATCTTTTTTTTGTTGTTTAATGTATTAATATATTAATTAATATATTATATACTATAATAATATTATACTAATAATAATATAATAATATAATATATAATTATTATATTATTGTTAGTATATGTTATATATTTATGCTCTATATAAATTATTTAATATTATAATATAAATATAAATATTATATATTTATAAAATATATATTAAATTCATTACGTATAGATAATATATATAATTAATATTATATAAATATATGTAATTCTTGGTATACTATATATAATTACTATTGATATGATTATTATTTTATATTTATGATATAAAATTTATTCAGTCCAAAAAAGAGCAGTATAAAGCAAGAGAATTACACATCCCTACTACTACTTAAAAGCTAGTTACATATTAAACAAAAATAATCTCTCAATAGCCACCTTCATGCAATTTTTGTAGGAAGCAATGAGTTGCACATATCCAATACAAAAACAAAGTTGTAGCTGAAATAAATTTTTTTTTTTTTCAAAAGTGCTTAGTTTCTAATCGTCAACAAATAGAATCAATGCAATATCTTCAACAAGCACAATGAATATTTGTAAATATTATAGGCTTCTCATCCCAACATATTGACTATAAACATCAATTTTGTAATTATTTATTAGAACTTGTAATGTATTGACCAAAGTGGCCTACAAATAAACATTGTGTATATTACTTTTAACTATATGCATTTATAATCATGTAATAATTATTTTATGCAAATATCATTAACAAAAAAAATGTTACATATTTTATTATGGAATCAAACACAATGTGTCTCTTGTTGGGTCTTAGTATTCAATTAGATCTTACACAATTTAGACTAAAATTAGTGTCTATGCATCAACAATATCATTATATTTCAAACAAAAAATGATCAATATAAGTCCCAAATTTTTAATACAATGCATAGAAAATAGTAATTGTAAATCATGATCTTTTTTATTATAATAATGAATATATTACATTAAAATGCTTATACAATAGTAATAACTATAATAGAATTATCAATCAATGACACTATGTGGGAGGCGAGTTGTGGCGAGGGATAGGGTGTGACAAACCTAGGATCATCATCGCCTTCTTTCCCTTATGTAGGTCGCTACATGATTTGGTGGGTGTTGGGTGTGGTTGAGGTGTTTTTTGTTGTGTGAAGTGGGTTTATGAAAATTTATAGGGGTTTTTAGGATCTAGAGTGTGGTAGAGTTGGAGTGGGGGAATTGTTGAAGGTGTCTATGGGGTTTTATTTTTCTCTTTGTCACATCCTCATAAAAGACCATCACATGGAAGTCGTTGGTCAATGAAACAATACAAATGGAAATAAATAAAAAATAAAAACTTAGCCAAAGTCATGGCATATATCAATGAATTGATAGGAAACTATAGGGAAGGATTCAAAGGAGGGAGACAAGGTTGTAACATAAGTATGGGTGATTATTAAATGCCATTAAGAAGGAATAGCCACAAGTGAGCGAGGACACATCTGTTCCATTAATATGGTATGGTGACCCTTGAATCGAGATGGAAATAGAAGGTTGCTTGAAAAAGAAGGCATATAGTAGATTTTAAAACCCTCACGACTCATATTGTTGAATATAGAAAAGTTTGGTTGAAAGGGAATGAGTGTAGAGAATTCCATGAGAGTGTTGTGGAATTGTGAGAGCAATAAAAGTGCTTGGGGCTTCACTTCTTGGTCATCCAAAATGGTAGGGGCGAGGACCACATATTATGCATAGGGAAAGAAAGAGTACCCATGACCATTCAAAAATCTACATATTATGCTCTATTTTTTGGGGAGAAAACTAGAAAAAGGTAGGGCATTAGGAGAAGGAAAAGTGAGTGCAATTTTAGACACAAAATGTGAGGTTTTGGAGGAGAGTATGGATGGAAATATAAGGGAATGATTTGGAGGCATAGCAAGTTGGATAGAATTTTTTTGAGGAAATATATTTTGAGGAATACTCGGGTTACAAAATATGCATGAAAAGATTTGTAAAATTCTTAGAAACTTTCAAGAAAATGCAATTGACGAGTGCAATTGGAGACTCCACAACCTTTGTGAGCATTTGACGTGCTTGCAATGAAATGAGAGGTCATAAAGATGATGTGGGTGTGAAAGAACTGAGAGAAAAATACTAAGTGTTTAGGATGGCATGATTTGTGGAAATTTTGAAGGTCAAGTAAAGACTAGGCATGACTGTAGTAGGATTCTAGCCATCCCTTTGGGTGTTATTTATAGAGGAAGTAGATTCAAAGAATGAAATGAAAATTTTAGAGACCACACTTTAAACTTCTTTAGCATTGTTCATGAAGCTAAGTATACTCCTTCACAATTATTCTATTAGAGTCATGTTAAATTCATATATGTATAGACTCTTGCAGCTAAAAATATTAATTTAGGATGATTAAAGGATGTTCAAATGATAATTCACATACAACTACTACCAGTAAGGGAAAATTGAGTTATAATTCAAGTAATGATAATAATAAAAAATAAAAATACAATTCCTCTTCTCTTATACATAGGTTAGAAATGTGTCTAATTTATGGAAGCTTAATAGAAGGCATGTGAGTTGTTTGATAAAATTCCTCCAAGAAATGTTGACTTAAGTATTTCCCAAGGTAGGGTATGTTCCTAATTAGTTGCAAAATCCAAACTTTATAAATATGGGATTAGATGAAAACTAGCCTCCTATTTATTTACACTCAACTATATTTTAAAAAGAGGGTGTAATACATAGCAAAGCATGACTAAATAAGATTTCCATTAGATTTTATAAATGACAAGAGCCACTTTCTATCACCACCATGTTTACAAGATTTTGAGTAGAATTCAATGAAGAAGGATTCATATTCAAAATATTTCAAATATGTTCAAAAGGTTATATATTTTCTTGCAACTTTTGAGGCATGAATTTGGAATTGTGTAATGTCATAGTTAAAAAATGAATACTAACAAATAAGCCATTGAATACTAAGGTAGTTACAACCATCCTATTAAGGATACTATTAGCTCGATCTTTAATACATATGAACCCATTAAAACATACATCCTTAGTTATTTGTAGTTTATCTTCCTAAAAATTCATGTTCCTACTATGAGAAGCATTTTTAATACCTTCAAATATGCAATGAAAATTTTCACATATCAAGGGGTAAAAATCAGATCAAGCAAGTGCATTAGGGAAATAGAAATCACCAATTGACATAACCTTCCATTGCCCACTCTAATTTTCCTTTACAATTCATATTTCCAATTTTACCTTTTCCACCCATCAAGGGTTCCTTGGTTAGGAGTATCCATCAGTCTTAGGAGCTTAAATTTTCATTTAATATATTCAATACAAATTGAATACATTAAGTGGCCATCTTAGTTATAACGAGCTAGCACTGAAAGACATTTTACTTTATCCAAATTCAAGTGAGCTTCATAGGTCCAGTGTTTGAACTTGGTTGCTCTGATACCAATGTAAAATACGCCCCTCATGCACTATAATTATTTTTCTTTTAACAATTCATATCCACTACCAACTTAACCAATTATAATATAATGTTAATAACTTTGATAATAACTTTCCATTAAGTTTTGGGTCCATACCAAACATTACCAAACATTAGTGTACAAACCTTCAAAATATTCACAAGGGGTCATTGATACCTTAATTAAAAATATCATACATATTGAGTGTCATGAGCATACCTCCATATACACAAGCTGACTAGCTCATACACATCACATGTACAACAATGACTGGATCATACATAGATCATGAGTATAATGGTGATTAGCTCATATGTACATCTGAAGTAACACTGTGACTGTCTCATATGCATATCACATTTACATTAGTGATTGGGTCTAGCATTTATCACAAATAAATAGTAACAAGCTCCAACATACATCACATACACAGTGGAAATATCCAACATACAACACAAATACATAGTAATGAGCTCCAACATACATCACATACACAGAGACAATATCCAACATACATCACTCCCACAATGGATGAATGACACATCACAATGGCTAACTAACACAAGTTCATAATACATCCCATATAGAAAGAATATTGATGCATTGTGCACTACACCATTGGGTGCATAGTAGATATATTTTCCATAAGATATAATTCCCCTTTTCAACAATTGGAAATAGATAACCTCTTATATGTTCATTGATCATTAATTTTGATTTTTTATTTTATAGTTGACCTATATTGTACCTACTTAATGTCACCATGATCCTCATGTATCATGGTGTGTCTTGATCAGTCAATATTGGGGGTAGGAATCTATTTATTTTGTATTTCATTTTTGTTGTTTGCCCTATCATTGGACCTACCAAGATATTTGTATACCTTGTAATATGTTGGAGTGTCATTTTTTTTAGTGTTTTCTTTCAAGTTAGTCCTCCATGCATTAGATATTTGATCACCTTGGATTTTATAAACTGGTGCATAACATCCATTGCTATGTCAAATTAAGGTGGCCCCCACATGCCAAAATAATAATTTCATTCAATCATCCAATCACATGTTAGCCTAAAATCATCAAATATAGGCAATCACTATCCATTATTCACTTTATCTTGTAAATTATACTTTTATAAAATTGATTTATTTACTTAACAATAATTTTAAATAAAAATATATTAAATTCACTATAAATAAAATATTAAATGTATCATTTAATCTAAAATTTACTATAAAATATAAAAAAATGATTTTAAATATATTTTTTTAAATATAAAACATAAAACATAAATATAGAGTTCACAAAGCAGTAATTTCATAAAGTTAATTTGTTTAAGATAGATAAAAATAAGATTTAAATTTGTAGAAATGTTTATACTATACAATTTTACATGAAATAAATATAATTTATATTTAAAAAATAAAAAATCGTAATATGAATTTATCTGATTAATAACTATTTTAAGTAAAAAGTACATAAATTTTAACATGAATAAAATATAAAATTTGATTTAAAATATAATTTTAATGTCGGAAAATAAGATAGTTAAGAGAGGATATGGATAATATATATGTTCTTTTTTTAAGTGGAGTATATTTATTTATTATAATATAGAGTTCAACATCAAGAAAATATAAAATATTTCATTTAACATAAAATAATTATAATAGAGTTTAAAATTGTAGAGGTAAATATAGTTTAATATGAAATATAAGCTCAACATGCATAACATATAATAATGCTAAAAAAATTACAATTCTATAATTTGAATTTATTTTAATTAATAGTTATTTTGTTTGCTTCATATATGGACTCATAAATAGATAATTAGAAAATAGAGATACTTTCTTTATTTAAGAGATCATGTTGTTATGTTTCTGCAATGTAAGGTGTTTGTTAAGGGATTTGAAGAATATATATATTGTGAAGTTTTATTTTTAGAGATAGGTAAGGAATTTGGTGTTGAAACTCAATATGGATTGTTGTCCAATGAGTTCACGAGAATGAGATCAAGAATTATACCTATCAAAAGACAACTGGATGAAGTTGTATGAGTAGTTATTAGTATGGATTGGTGGCCAATAATTTAGAAATTTTTTATTTAGGAGTTTGAAGAAAAGAGAACTCAGGAACTTAGCTCAAAAATATGTCCTTCCAAGGGTCATGAGGTAGCTTGATGGAGTTCCATTTGATTCAATATTTCTTTCTTCAAAGAATTTAATCTTCTCAAGAATGTGTATTTTATTTATCTAATCAATAGGTTTTGTTATGTAAGCATTAAAGGGGGATCCCTTGACAAGGTTGAAGAGGGTAAATGCTTGATTGACCTTCATTGATGCACAATAGGTGAATTTAAATATGGAGATATGTTGGCATATGTATTGGGGAGATTGTTTATGGCTTCTAGTGTTGTTATTGATGGAAACTAAAGTCATTATCTTGGTCCGCAGATTAGGATCTACTTATACTAGAAGAAAATGTAGAAGACAATGTGTTACCAGTCGAAAGCATGAAGAATAGGGTATCCGGTTAGTTAGTCAATCTGTATGCTTCACCGGATCATCATTTTTTGCTATGGATCTCTAGGAAAGGTCGTTAAGCATGTATGGTTACCTTATTGGTATGTTTTGTGGTGTTGCTGTAATCAGTGTATGAGTTAGGAGATTCGATAGAATGATTTTCTTGTTTATTTTCTCATTATGGCCAACTCAATGAATGTCACGTGTCGCGGATGTATAAGGAGTAGTTGTTTAATTATTTTCAAGTTTGAGAATATTTTTTTGGGTCCCAGCTATGCATTAGCTGACCTTTATGGATACACATTAAATATAACTTGTGATTTGAGCCAACTGTTGGAGAATATTTCATGTTTTGTTCCAGCCCACCTAAGTGATTAAAATATTTGCTAGCAGATATATATATGAGATCAGTAATTCATTTTTGATATAAGAATGGAGTAGTAAGAAGGTGTGTTAAAAATTTTAGAGCAGTTGTATGACTGCACATCAAAAGATCTGTTGAGTGAATTTTTGCTTGTGCAATAGAAGGGTTTTTATATAGGAGAATAGAGTAGAGCAAAGAAAAAGTGTGAATTGGATAGAAGGTCCAAAATATGTTTTGTGTGCTTCACCGAAACTAAATCTAGGAACTTGTAGATGCTATCTTCTCAATTCATTTTTGTTGTAATCACAAACATTTTGTGAGATAGTGAGCCTTCCTTATTTTGAGTAGTGAGCTCTAGGCAGTGTGCGTAAATGAAAATGCATTCTCTTTTGTTCATACTTTTAACAAAGTATAAATTGTGGATTAATCTCCAACATAGTTTTTCCCCTAATAGGGTTTCCACATAAAACTATTGGTGTTATGTTTTCTTCATCATCTTGTTAATGTTCTTGCATATTTATTTATGTTTATATTCTAGGAAAATGATTTAAGATCTAAATTGAAAGTCAAATTTGTTGAACATTGATTCACCTCCCCCCTCTCAATGTTCCCTAAGTCCAACAATCGGTATCAAAGCGCAATTCCTCTGTAGAAGTTTAATAGATTGAGGTAGATATTGGCATACAATGGACTCTAGTCTTCAACAACAACTCAATCTAAAGAAAAAGCCATGGAATTAAGAGAAAATATTGTGAATTCTGAGAAATTCATTCAATCACTGAAGGATAAAATTAATGAGTCAAGAGAAAAGAGGAAATAACTTTGTGATTAGCTGAAGCAGAAAGAAAATAAAAACTTGGAAGATGTTCACCTCAATCAGACTCTAAAAGAGATAATTGAAGAATGTGAAAAACTTGCTAGAAATAATGCTACTCTGAAGCTTGAGATGGAATATGTGGAAATGAAGCTAACTAAGGATATTAAAGAAAGGAAGAAAAATGAGGAGAATCTGGCTCAATCCTTAAAAGAGAAATGTGAAGAATGCAATCAAGTAAAAAATGGATTCATTTAGCTGGAGATTGAATTGGAACAATCCAAAAACAATGAACAAGAACTTGAAAGACATATAGTTATTCTCAGTAATGAACTCACTATTCGAAATGAGTACAAGGAGAAGCTTAGGATCAGTTTTGCTAAGCTTGATGAGCTGAATAGAGGATAGAAGGATGCAAATGATAAGCAAGGTCTTGGATATGAGAAGGAAGAAAGCTCTGGATCTGAACATAATGATTCTAGACAAAGAAATTAGATGAACAAAGGCAGAAGGTATCTGGTAAGACAACCCAATGCTCAAAATTTTAATGGTTACTGCTTTGCTTGTAATAAATTTGGTCATATGTCTTCTCAGTGTAGAAGTAAAATAATTTCAATCACTCTATCATTTTTGGTCAGTTTTTTAATTGCAAAAAGCTAGGTCATAAGTCTATTGAATGTAGAAGTATGTCTGTCAATTTAAGAAATGTTAAATGCTATACTTGTGGAAGATTTGGACATGTTGCTAATCAATGTAGAATAGGAGGAAATAAGTGGAATGAGTGGTCTAGATAGAGAAATTTGGTGTGTTATAGTTACAATAGATTTGGTCACATTGCAAGATTCTACAAGAACTAGAATGTTCATGGATAGAATAGGTCCGGTATATCAAGAAATAAATTCACAAAAAAATGACAAAGGAAATGGAAAAGTGACTGTGGAAGAAATAAGAAATCAGATGAAGAAAACGTGGGTAAGGAAGAGTGGATCTAATGAAGGAAACAAGCCTGTACTAGAAGCTTCCTCTAGAAATCCCTCTGGGAATTCCTCTAAAAAATTGAGCTTAGGCCATTGGCCTAGGGGAAGTGTTTCAAGAAAGATCCTTTGGCCCCCTATCAGTAGCTGGCACCAAAATGCATAAAATTGTCAGTAGCACTAATAAAAGTTTGAAAAGGTATCAGTGATCATTTATGCAGGAACATGTGAAGGAAAAGGTCTAGACAAAATTTTCTTTTGTTTTCTAAGAAAATAAAGTTACGGAAACTCCTAGGGCAAAGTATTTAATGCAACTAAAAAGGTTAGGTGTGTGGATTCATAAAAGGGTATTTGGAACCCTCATTTGTCACCTTGCATTATAGGAGAAAAAAAGGAGAGCGTCTACAATGAAATCTCAAAGGAGTACAACAAATTCGACAAAGAATTCTTTAGGTACTTCAATTTCTCATAGAAATTCAAAATTTTGTGCTTGGTAGAAAACCTTGTTTAGTATAGAGAGTAAAAGGAAGAAAATCAAAGGAAAAATGACTTTGGACGAATATAGTAGTAGGAAGATCAGGGATATAAGAATTTTTTTTCTATCCAGTGAATTGAAGTGGCTTGAATGTGTGAAACATAAGAATCTAGACATCTGGAATGAGTTTCCCTATTTTGTCAACGCGAAAGTGGTCAAGTTTATCTTGAATAGATTGGATGATGATATCCTTACTCTAAACAAAGGCTATCAAATTTCAAGAGAGGTGTTCAAGAATTTAACATGATTTTGTAGTATTAGAGATGATCTGAAAAAGAAGTTGATTTAGAATAAGGAAGTTGAAACCCTAACTAAAGTGACAGGAGATCAAAAGAGCTTTGATAATTTCAACAATCAAAGTTGAAGTTAGGTCCTCTTCTGGTAAGGTGGAGAAGAAGCAAAAAATGGCTCTAGAGTTTGCAGATGACATTCCTACAGCACACAAATCTCCAAGAACTGAAGAAAAAGGAAAAAATAAAGTAATTGTTGATATACCAAATGAAGATTCTAAGGATTACACTCCAAGAGATGATCTAGAATCAGTTGAATTGGATGTGGTGATAGCAGAAGAAAGTGGTGAAGAAGGTGCTTTATTCAAAACAAAAATACTGTAGATTGTTCAAGAGGAAGATGGAATGCAAAAGATTGTTGACATATGGTTAAATGGACCATCATATGCACAAGACTTCATTGAGGACACTCTAGGTAGATACTTTGTGCACAACAATATTGGATTGGAAAGTTTGCAGAGTTCACTACCAAAAGAATCAATTGAATGTATCAAGGAGGCTATGGACTCTATGCCTTTAGAAAGGAAAGAAGAAGAAGAAATTTTACATCTGAAGGAGCAGTTTAGGTTGTCTCTCACCAAACTGACAAAGAAAATGAATGTGTTAAGGAAATGCATTGACTCACCAAATAAGATCTACAATTATTGTCTTTGGTGGCCATATGTGGTTGGTAAATACAAGGACAGGATGGAGCAAATTGAGAGTCAGTTGATCAAAATTAGTCAAGATTACAGTATGTTCCATGACCAAGATGGAGCTATCAAGAAAAAGATTCATGAGTTGTAGACTAAGCATGAAAAGGTTCACTCTACCATAAACACTCTTATGGAAACTTTTTGGAAATTGAAAGATCTAACTGAATGTAGAATGGAGCAGGAAATTGAGATTCTGAAGAAAGGAGAGAAGTTGGAAGAAGCAAGTACAATTCCTGAATCCCTCATTCAGATCATCAACTAGACATCAGAAAACAATAGTTTGATAATAATTATTGGGATTGCAGTAGTTGCTTGGAAGAAATTTCTTCTAGAGATAAAGGATAAGTATAAAATCATTTTATGATTTGTGTAGTAGTTGTAATTTCTCAAATTTCTATTTAGCATAAGGGGGAAAGAGAGAACAGTAAAATTTTCTTTTTGAAGAAAAAAGGGGAGAGTAACTAGTAAATTTTTGTCATTGATGTCAAAGGGGGAGGAGAGCAGTGGAAAATTTCTTAACATTCTAAGGGGGAGCAGTGTTTTGTTGTGTTTTTGAATTTTGAGTTTTCATTCCAACACTTAGTCATTTTTCACTAAGTGTTTCCATCAATGCCAAAGGGGCAGATTGTTGGCATATGGATTGGGGAGATTGTTTATGGGTTCTAGTGTTGTCATTGATGCCAACTAAAGTCATTATCTCTATCCCCAGATCAAGATCTACTTATATCGATAGAAAATGTAGAAGACAGTGTGCTATCCACAAAAAGCATGAAGAATACGGTATCAGGTTATTTAATCAATTTGTATGCTTCACCGCATCATCATTTTCTATTGTGGATCTCCAAGAAAGGTCGTTAATCATGTATGATTAGCTTATTGGTAAGTTTTGTGGTGTTGCAACAACCGGTGTATGAGTTAGGGGATTCGGTAGAATGATTTTCTTGTTTATTTTCGCATTATGGCTGACTCAATGAATGTAGCATGTTGTGGATGTATAAGGAGTAGTTGGGTATGTGTAGGTTAATGGTGGGCCAAAAAGTGGCAATGAGGAAAAAGACATGTCTTTCATCGACTGAAAAATGCGAAAAGAACATGACTTTTTTTAGGCTCGGGTGTCACCATACCAAACACCAAAGCTACTTTTACAAATCAGATATTTGATTTGTAAAAAGTATATATTAAAAAATTTTGTCGCTTTTTCGAAGTCATTTAACTGAGAAGAACCCACGGGCGCACAGTGGATCCATTCTTCGCATAACAGATATCTGATATATGCTAAATTTGCTTTGGAAAGGTAAGTTTTTTTATTTTCATTTGATTTGATTCAATTTTGATTTAGATTTGAATAATTTCATATGGTTTTTGTTGATTTTTTTAAAAAATAGGGTTTTTGATTAATTTTTTGTGAAAAAATTGAGTTTAGAATAGATTTTGATAAAAAATGAATGTTTTTGTGGATTTTTTTTCACAATAGGGTTTTTGATTGATTTTTTATGAAAAATTTGAATTGAGAATGGATTTTGATAAAAAGATAAATGTTTTTGTGGATTTTTTTTCAAAATAGGGTTTTTGATTGAATTTTTATGAAACAATTGAGTTCAAAATAGATTTTGATAAAAAAATGAATGTTTTTAATGGATTTTGATTTAAAAATAGTGTTTCATTTATATTCTCTAATTTTAGATTAATTATTTTTTAACTTTAATCAGGCATTATGGCTACTGGGAATGAAAATGCACAAATTCCACCAGTTGAAAATGAAAATCCACTAGCTGAGAATCAAAATGCAAAAATTCCAAATGCTCCACCACCTCTGCAACCATCAATTGAACAGTTAATTCATGAAAAATTGGAGCAATTGAGGGGCATTTGTGATGTTTATAGGAAAATCCCTCGATTATCCCGTATGTCAACCACATTGACAGGAATAATTACAAATGTACAAACCCTCTCCACCCAACATAATGCATTTCATTCGTGGCGAGAAACCATGAGGCAATATTATGCATGTGGAATGTCTTATGATGATGCGAAAGATCTCCAAATAACAAAAACCCAAATAGCCTCTTTATTTATTCACCCTAGCACTGGTTTGCCAGTTAATGTTAACAAGCTAAAACTTTCTATAAAATGGTGCACGCATAGGGTCATAGTAGATAACTTTTGGGATCATTGGTGTATGGTTTTTGATAAACCACCCAACAATAATCTTGATGTACCTTTTTACTTTATTAAAAAATTATATGCTGAGTTTTTGTTAGGGCATCATGTCAATTACTTTGACATTAAACCCTTCTAGGGAATTGGTAGAGGTATGCCTCAGGATAGGCCAGGGGCAGCTAGAGTAGTTAGGCGCCCACATGTTCCCCGTCCTCCCCTTCCTCTGGCACTTCCAGTACAACATCCAGATATTACGAAGGATGCAGCCACACAAACTATCTAGGCCATTCACTCTTTGAGTGGTCTTTTGGTTTCCCATGCTTCTTCAATAGCTCAGCCGCAGTCTGGTGATCTTGGTGATGGATCTAGTGCTACTGCATCATCCTCCTCGGGTCCACATATTTGTGTGCCACATTTTTGCAATACATTCTAGCAAATATGTTTGGGTCCTATTGTACAGCCCCTTGAGCATCCATTAGACACTTTTGATTATGACATTCAGGATGTCAAGATTATAGAAGATCACACACAGGGGAGTGAAGCACACCCTACAGAGTCCTCTCCTACTAGAGAGGTGGACATTGCAGTAGTTACATAGGTAACATTTAAGGTGTAAATTGATAACTTGCATTTTTTTAAATGAATATTAATAAGAGATAGTATCAAGTACTAATATTTATTTACATGGTCTATTTAATAGTTAATGTCTCAGGAGCTCACACAGGTGATGGATAGCACCCTTAGGGCCATTTCATTTGGCCTCGACATGCACACAGTATGTATTTTCTCACTCACTCATTTACATTTTTTACTGTATATTTGCTTGTCATTTGAATTGTCAATAATTAAATTATATATTAACTTATATGTTTATCTTACTCTCTGCTTGTAGCAAACACCTAGTGCGAGTGAGGTGCAACACTCTCTAGACTATGGAGGCACAGTGTTGGATAAGGGAAAGGTAATTGAACTCAAATTTGATTGAATTAAAATTTATAAGATCTTTTATTGATTATGCATACATTGACATAGATTTGTAGTTTCATATGTACTTTTCATTTTTATGTACAGGCGGTTGTGAGCTATACATCATTGTTGATAAGTGCCACAACACCCAAAGGAGTAGGTATTCGAATGCCTGAAGGAGGAGGTGTTGAAACACCTCAAGGAGGAGGTGTTGAGACACCTAAAGGAGATACAAAAATAGATCAACCTAAAGAGGTATATGTTTATTTTATTTTGTGCTTGGTAAATATGTTCTTATTACTGACAATTCTATGCTAACTTGAATCAATTTCATGTTTTTGCTCACATATATAGATTGATGTTACAAAAGTTGGTTTGGTTAGCTCTTTGAGAGGGGTATATTCTAGGACTCCTGACCCTTCAAAGAGACGTATATTTCAGGTAATCAAGATTTCAATTTTAGAGTTCAATTATAATTCAATGTGTATTGGTTTTTATGTTAATTATTCAATTTTAAATTATATAGTATAACTAATCTCAATTGTGGTTTGACTTTTTCTTGTGCAGCTACCTTTAGAGCCAATGAGTGCTTCAAAGAGGCTCCATTTTGATGATCCACCAGTACTTTAGGATGAGATAGACATTTTGGCATGTAAATTTTGAATAGATACCAAGATGGCATATGCCACATATTGTAAAACTTTGTTTGAGTTGGCATTGATGCCATTTTTGTATATAGACATACACTTGATTATTGGATAATTTGATATATAGAGAAGTTTACAATCGAAATTTAGTTTCCTCCTCATGTGCATGATTAAACTCTTTGAAGCAATGGTTAAATATCAATGTACAATAGCATAAAAAGAATGGTTAAATATTATGTATTTTATATTCATATTGCTGATTACATTGCTTTGCACATCTTTCAAACTCAAAGCATTATTTCACATTGCATAAGTAAGAACTAGATACTCATATGATTAACCCTACACCATCTGATTTTCTTCTTTGTCAAATTTCCCATGCCTTAGTAAATTTGGTGGTCCATTTGTAACCATCAATTTTTTTATATAACATAAATTCACCTTTTTCAAAAAATTAATATGGCTAGACTCCCACATGAATACTAATAATATATCATATGACCATTCTTCATATACTTACTGGCACTTTGTGTCTTCTTAGATGAGCCAAAATTTGTTTCCCAACTACCTCTGCCTTCATCAATGTTCCATATTTTAATCATTCCATCCCAAGATGTTGTGACCATTTGTTGACTAGAAGATTCAATTATTTGTATAAACTGCTTCTCCATAATGGCTAGTATAGAAAATAATTGCATTGGTAGAACAAAACTCCAAAACATTTCTGATTTCCTTGATTAATTGAATCTTAAGTAGAATCCCCACAATAATTATGTTTTACATAAATTGATAGGAAAACAACATTGCTTGGAAAGTGCATCTCTAATATTTTATGTTCCTTGTACAATAATTTAAATACATTTGAAGAAGTTATATGAAAATATAGCTTCTTAAATTCTTCTTTAATTTGAAGGTTAGTTTTGATAGTGAGTAATTTATTTCATAGATGGATTTTAGCTTTTGCTTGATTGTTGTGCACTGTACTTTCTTCTATAAATAAAATGAGACATGCTAATGCACATTTTCACTATAATTTCTCTATTTTCTTCCTCAACATATCTCTCTCTTGGGCTTTGATACAACCCTGTCAGGGCCTGTCCTAATCACATTTAGCCCAAATCAAAAAGAAAATTTCATGCATTGCTTCTCCCTAGACTAGCAGACCCTAGCTGGAGGTTTTATTTGATATTGTCAACAAACATACATCTAGTTGTTTGAATGAATGGGGGATTTACAGCCTTCCCAATCAAGAGGTCATGACTTTTTAGAACTGATTAAAGCAATTCAAGACTTATGTCATAGGATGAGAACATTTGACCATAGGCTCAATGATAAATGCAATGATCCTTAACTAAATTATTCATACAAATTTCTTAGATTTGGAATAATTCAATGAAAATCAGCCAAAACATTTAAACAAGATATTTAGATCTAAAACATTCACATATGATAAATAGATCTACACATATAAGTTGGTTGGAATAGAGTATTTAATTCAAATAACTCACTTGATGATTACAATTTTTTTGCTTCAATTGTTTGCTCATAACCAAGATTACAATGATCAAATTTTTTTTTAGAAAAATATTGGGATGCTGAAATCCACTATGCTTGGCATATATATGCAACCTTTATGTGAAATTTCCCTCACAAATCCAAACAAGTTTCATCCTCCAAACTGGTGCAAGAGCACCTTAAGGTCTTTTAGAAGATCTTAGTGATTTTTGGCTTGTAGGTGGTTCTAGCCAACCACCAAGGGAATAAGGACTATGATATAAAGTCCCTAGGTTTTTTTTGAGAGTGTGTTAGGGTAGGTTTGGCTTAGAGTCTTGAACTTTATGAGTTCCTAGACAAATCTTGGCAATTTGAGCATTTTGGCAATGTTGCCTTGGTAATTTGGCCTAAAAGTTGAAAAATAGCATTAATGTTGTTCTAAGTCCAGCCCCAAGAGTCCTAGCACATGGGAGAAAGGAATATAAGGTCATACAAACCCTAATACCTGGGTTGGAAGTTCATTTTCATGAATTGAGACTTGGAGAGCATTTTTGTGTGATTGGAATTCAACAAATTTTGAGTGCATTTTTGTGTTTGAGCCTTCACCCAGTCAAGAATGGATTGAAAGGACTAACCTAATGCTTTGAGTAATTCATTTGTTTCATTTTCTTACTATATGTAGCATTAGATTAGTCATTTAGACCAATTGGTTAAGGTTTTGCAAGTTTTTGGGTTTTTGGACTCATTGTCGGTTTGGGCCAGTTTTGTGAATAATGTGTCCCACTTGAGTTCCCATGGCTTTCCTCTCATGGAAACTTGGAATAAAGCTGGGGATTATGTAAATAATGTACATACAGGTTTAGGAGTCTTTGTTTGCAGGGGAAGTGAAGAAACTATCAAGCACTAGGCGAGTGCAAGTGCATTTTGGCTAGTGGATTAGAGAGGACAGTAGTAAAGAAAGTTGCTAAATGGATTCATTTGTGCCAATCAATAGAATGGGAGTGTGCGCACATTTATTCCAGACATGTGTGCAAGGAGGAGAGTTGAGGAGGTCATTGAAGCCCTCAAAGTTGGAAAAAGGAGATAAAACCCTTGAAACACTTGAAATTAGGGAGGTGTGAGGATAGTCATATGAACGGCCACTTAGGAGACCTTACACTTGGTAAATATTGAATCCTAGGGTACCACTAGAAATAATATCAAAAAATATTTTGGGGTTGATAAGACCGTTTTTGAGAAAATCCAAGAAAACGGGTTCTAGGAGCCCTAGTTGGGCAAAAGGCTACAAGGCCTAAAATGGAGCTTTTTAAGAAAGCGATGGGAGAATGGTGAAAGAATCCAATGAGATGGATTAGTGAGGTTTCAAATAAACAAAGAGACAGTAGAATAACCCTTCCTAGCCCCTAGAATGGTTAAGACACATTGGGTCAGTTTGGAGCCTAGGGAAGCCTAGTGGCGAATTGAGAGTAATGGAGAAGAATTTGAAATTGGTGGAGTCTTATGAGGTGAGAGAGGTTTAGGAGAGATCCCTGAATAGGGTAGAGAGGAATAACCTATGAAGACTAGAGAATAGGTCTTGGGAAGAGCAAGAGTGCTCTTGAAAGGTAAGTCTCCCCATCAAATTGGTATCAAAGCCATACAAGGCTTGGGAATTGAGAAATGAATGTCAAAAAGAAGTGAATCCATAGGAGAGAACACCATGGTGACTAATGCAGAGCTAGCTAGAGACTTAATAGAGCAACAAGAAAAGAATAGGCATCTTGAAGAGGCTATGGAAGAGATGAACCACAAACTAGAAGAGGTGGTAGAGACTGCAAGCAAGATGAAGGTATAGTTAGGAGAGGATAAAGATAAGGGTAAGAATCAAATAGAGGAAGACATAGAACCATAACCTAACCCTCCATTAGCCAGATGCAAGTAGTGTAAAGTTGCAAAGTGGTGCAAATTTCACTCCGCAGCTCATACGACCAAACAGACTCTTCCAACACATCCGGATGGGTACATTTACGCTAGGGATGGTCCTATCTTGCACCCAAATATGTCGAATCACTCTGAGCTACATTGGACCGACAATTTCCCTTAAGAGTCCAAAGTGCTAAAAGGTAGCAATCTTTAAAGGTTTATTTCTTAGAGACCGTGATGCTTACAAACTCTCTGTTCAAGGCTATGGGATCATTTTGAGACCATCTACAAAAACCTCTCTCAATTTTTGCTATCTCAGAGGAATTTTCCTGTGGTGATGAATTTTCAGTGGAGGGAAAAGTTGCCAGATGCAAGCAGTGTAAAGTTGCAAAGTGGTGCAACATTCACTCTACAGCTCATATGACCAAACGAACTATTCCATCATGTCTAGATGGGTATGTTTACGCTAGGTATGGTCCTCTCTTGCACCCAAATATTCCAAATCACTCCGAGCTACATTGGACCGACGATTTCCCTTAAGAGTCCAAAGTGCTAAAAGGCAGCAATCTTTGAAGGTCTATTTCTCAGAGCCTGTGATGCTTACAGACTCTCTGTCCAAGGCTATTGGATCGTGTTGGGACCATCTACAAAAACCTCTCTCAATTTTTTCTATCTTGGAGGCGTTTTCCTGTGGTGATGACTTTTCAGTGGAGGGAAAAGTTGCCAAATGCAAGCAGTGTAAAGTTGCAAAGTGGTGCAACTTTTACTCTGCAGCTTGTATGACCAAATGGACTATTCCAACACATTTGGATGGGTATTTTTACACTAGCGATGGTCCTCTCTTGTACCCAAATATGTCGAATCACTCCGAGCTACATTGGACCGGCGATTTCCCTTAAGAGTCCAAAGTGCTAAAAGGAAGCAATCTTTGAAGGTCTATTTCTTGGAGACCGTGATGCTTACAGACTCTCTGTCTAAGGCTATGGGATCGTGTTGGGACCCTCTACAAAAAACTCTCTTAGTTTTTTCTATCTCGAAGGTGTTTTCCTATGGTGATGACTTTTCAATGGAGGGAAAAGTTGCCAGATGCAAGTAGTGTAAAGTTGCAAAGTGGTGCAACTTTCACTTCGCAGCTCGTACGACCAAACAGACTATTCCAACATGTCCATATGGGTATTTTTACGCTAGGGATGGTCCTCTCTTGCACTCAAATAGGCCGAATCACTCCAAGCTACATTGGACTGGTGATTTCCCTTAAGAGTCCAAAGTGCTAAAAGGCAGCAATCTTTGAAGTTCTATTTCTCGAAGACCATGATGCTTTAAAAATCTCCGTCTAAGGCTATGGGATCGTGTTGGGATCATCTACAAAAACCTCTCTCATTTTTTGCTATCTCGGAGGTGTTTTCCTATGGTGATGACTTTTAAGTGGAGGGAAAAGTTGCTAGATGCAAGCAGGGTAAAGTTACAAAGTGGTGCAACTTTCACTCCGTAGCTCGTACGACCAAATAGACTATTCCAACACGTTCAAATGGGTACGTTTACAGTAGGGATGGTCCTCTCTTGCACCCAAATATGCCGAATCACTCCGAGCTACATTGGACCGATGATTTCCCTTAAGAGTCCAAAGTGCTAAAAGGAAGCAATATTTGAAGGTCTATTTCTCGGAGAGTGTGATGCTTACAGACTCTCCGTCCAAGGCTATGGGATTGTGTTGGGACCATCTACAAAAACCTCTCTCATTTTTTTCTATCTCGGAGGCATTTTCCTATGGTGATGACTTTTCAGTGGAGGGAAAAGTCAAATGCAAGCAGTGTAAAGTTGCAAAGTGGTGCAACTTTCACTCCATAGCTCGTACGACAAAACAAACTATTCCAACACATTCGGATGGGTACGTTTACACTAGGGATGGTCCTCTCTTGCACCCAAATATGCCGAATCACTCTGAGCTACATTGGACCAACAATTTCCCTTAAGAGTCCAAAGTGCTAAAAGGCAGCAATCTTTGAAGGTCTATTTCTCAAAGACTGTGATGCTTATAGACTCTTTGTCTGAGGCTATGGGGTCGTGTTGGGACTATCTACAAAAACCTCTCTCATTTTTTGCTATCTCAGAGGCGTTTTCCTATGGTGATGAATTTTTAGTGGAGGAAAAAGTTGCCAGATGCAAGTAGTGTAAAGTTGCAAAGTGGTGCAACTTTCACTACGTAGCTCGTACGACCAAATGGAATGTTCCAACACGTCTGGATGGGTATTTTTACACTAGGAATGGTTCTCTCTTGCACCCAAATACGCTGAATCACTCCAAGCTACATTGGACTGAGTCAAATTAGGTGAAAAATTGATGCAGACACAAGGGCACAATCAAAAAATCTTTGCAACTTGCCTATTTGAGGCATCTAACATTATTATTTTGACCTCTTTGGACAGTCCAAAAATCCCTTAAAACTTGACAAGAAACTAAATACATATTTCCCTCTTTAACCCCCTTAAACCCTTGTAATAGTGAGAAACTAGTTTTTGTCTGATTACTCCACAATTTTCCAAAACACCAGATGAACACATGACTGATTCAAACACCCATGTCCAAGTTACACAACATATATGAGAAACAACATAGACTCCTTTGGACCAACATTGACTTCCTATACATTCACCCTTGAACATGCTACTCAATTAGCCCAAAAAAGCAAAGCAACATACCTTCAAACACCACACACACCCATAAAACCTTGAGGCAGCAAATAAATTTCCAAGAAAACAAAGATTCTTCAATTGGATTCCATTTTTACAGAACTGTAACTGTCAAATCAAAAAACACTTGTTTTTAGTGTAATTCTTGAGGGTTTATTGCATGTAGCACTTCCACAACCTTTCAGAATTTTACACCACCTTAGAAACCTTTATTTAGGCCCCAATATGCTTAGAAAACAAAGAAAATTCTAGTATCTCAAATATTTTTGCAAACCCTAGGGTAAAAACTCAATTTTCAAGTGAAAAAAACTAGCATTTTTGGACCTTTAACTCTTCATTTTATTTCAAAACCTAGTTCTCCACGCCTTCCACTCTTGAAATAACATCAAGACATGTAATAAAGTTTCTACATAAGGTTTTTATACAAAGCAATGGGAAGATAAAGCCATGTAAGTGGTTTCCCCAAACTAATTACCACCAAAACCATTCTTGATAGTTTAAAACCACGAACCACCCTAGCGTGTAATTATGATAGCACTCAAGATAGCCCTCCACCATGAACATATAAACTAAGTAGGAACCCATAACATTATGGAAAGATGATCCACTTCTCCCAATGTAACTCCCAAGCATTACATGTGAGAGATGGTCAATTTCATTGATGGCAACGATTGTGTGACTCCCATTGATGACCTTCTTTATTCAATGCCATTACAACAATATCCAAAGCATTCCAAAGAATACTAATGAAAACAATATTTCCCTCAACACCTCATGATCATTCAAGTACTCATTCTAACAATACAAGAGATTTACACTTCAAATTGTAAGTGAATATAATTTACTATATCTTAACATAAAAAATGCAAAACCTAATAGAAAAATGTATCAATGAGGTACAAGGATGTATAAAATCCAATCAATCAAACACAATCAACCTAACATAATTAAGGGTTGATAGGGGTATTGGATAATTAAGGGTTGATAAGGGTATGAATATTTATCTTTGCATCTACTCTTGAATATCTAGGGACTTGGTGGTATTTAGAAATTTGTTACTCATTTTTGTTGCATTGAATCAAAATGTCTCACTATTAATTGCTCCAATTCTATAAGATAAATGAATGTTTTCATGATTATAATGAATATATTGTATGTTATTCATGCTAGCGTATATCATCAAATTATGCCAAACATGTGTTTAGTCAACTCAAAGTGGGTGAATGACACCACTTAGTGAAAAGTTTGAATTTTGAATTTTAAAATGAAAGGGAATAGGTTTGTAACTATGAGGTCACCCTTGTGAATTAAAGAATTGGGTTTGAGGAGAAAAAGTTGCAAGCCACTATAATTTATTATATATAAATGGGAAATATTACAAAACCTGGTTCAAACGAGCATACCGATAGGAAAGAACCAGGAAGAAAACCTTCGGTTGTAGCTCGATTAAGTACAAAAATAGACCCCTTTACAAAACGTATGAGTTTCCAAAATACAAGCCCCTTTACATTTTAAACATACCCTTTATACAATGCCAAACATTTGACCCATATTTCAAAAAACATCACTGGGTATAGATTATGCCTATACGCAATTATGACCATTTTACATTATTTCCAATTTGAGAATTCAAATTTTACAAAATTTTCCTATTAGAGGCATTCAGGGCACAATCTTCAACAATAGTAGTATGTTCATGTTCTACACTGACAAGCACCTATACAAACCATCAAGGTAGCTTAGAATAACCAATCTATATTATTCTAAATGACATAAAATATGATGAGATGGTAATGGAAACTATAAAAGATTCTTAGAATAACCAATCTATATTGTTGTAATTTGTTGCATACCTCTCTAAAAGGATCAAAGCTGGTTATTGTTATAGCAAGTCCATGATAAATCATGCCAGGAATAAGGCAAAAGTGGAAAAATGAGAAATCTATATTGTCACAATAGAAAAGATGTTAGACTAACATAGTTATATTAATCTAAACAACCTGAATGATGATGAGTTGGTGATGCAAACTATAAAAGACGCATACCTCTTCGAAAGGATCAAAGCTGGCTATTGTTGTAGCAGGTCCATGATCAATCATGCCAGGAATATCACAAAAGTGGGAAAATGAGAAATCTATATTGTCACAATAGAAAATATGCTTAGAATAACGTATCTATATTAATCTAAAAAACTTGAATGATGATGAGCTAGTGATGCAAACTATAAAAGACGCATACCTCTTCAAAAGGATCAGAGCTAGAGCTATTGTTGCAGTAGGTCCATGATCAATCTTGCCAAAAATATCGCAAAATTGCATACAAAATATCGCTATTAAAGACACCTACATTGTAATAGTATATAAAATATCAGTATTAAATAAAGAACACTAATGAACTTAATCATAATGAACATAAGCATTATACCTTCCATTCTTGAAAATGCTATTCAAGTGTGCCTAAAGGATCATCTCTTTGCTTAAGAGTATCCAATATTGCTTCATGATCAACATTACTAAGTGTCCATAGTTGTTTTGTCTTTGGTCTGGCATGATACTTCAACAACTTAACATTTATTGCTATAATAAGGTGCGAATATTGAGAATGGTTTTGTGTTTCTCGTAGTCTTCAAATGCGAGTATGCCATTCTTTCTAATCATGTATGTTCGCAACCAAGTTCCTGCAACCACAACTGAACTTGTAGGATACATGAAACCATCATCATCTTCCATCAGTTGTGTTAGCTTATGTTTTACCCGTACACATCGAGCCAACCAATAGTCTGATCTCTCTTCATTCCCCTATGGTGCAACAACTACAAAAATATGTCCTAGCTATAGTAGATCTGAAAGCAAGTTGTAATCAACTAAACTTTCCATTGTGTCATTTGTCATGGATATTGTTTGAGATAAAGGAGTTAGATACTATGGTACCCATGTATCCACCCACTCACTTGACTCACATTGATCCCACTCACACTGAATACAACTCTAACAAAAACAAGCCAACTCTCATGTCGAAATGGTCCATGTGCCTGCATCTAAGCTTTGAAATGAATGCATCTTTGAAGAATCTTTGATTGTATGACAATCTAATCTACCTCCCACTGTACCCTCCTCAACTAACCAAAAGAATCTACACACTGTTGAATCAAGTGTCCCTCCTTGTGACAATGCTGAACTACACCAATCAACTATAGAATGTGTATCGCTGAATTTTTCTCGTAAAATCTTCAATTTCTCCTTAACTAGAGCTCTCTTTACGCATGCACATGCTCCATCATGCTCCCCTTTCCCATGTCCAACTTCAAAAAAAATCCAAATATGAGGTAGACCCCTCTCTACATGCATTATACTCAACCAATAAAACATACGAGCATTCTTGAATTGACCCGTGCAATTATTTGACCAAATTAGATGTCGGTCCAATGCTATATCATGCTCCTGCAAGAACTCAAAAAAATTCTTGAAACAATGATGGACATACTCAGATGAGTGAGATCTATCATCACTCATATAAAAATGATACTCTCTGATTATCTTTCGATCCTCCTCTATACTATCAGGTGCATGTCTAAATGTTATGTGGACAAAAATAGCAATCTGAATGGAATTGTAATACTGAGATTGTACCTCATTTGTCATTGCAATGTGTAGTTTTCTGCAAAGTCAACCACTGATATAATAGTGCCAATTGAAAAAGAGTCCTTACACATCCTAAATTGTTGATCCAACCATTGAGACCTATGACTATGCCTTGCATACTTGTAGAAAAGATTGTCCTTAAAATCTGAAATAAAATCAGCAACACTGCATTATTTTGTAACCAACTCACATCTAGAACCTTCACCTCCGCGTTGCAAAGTATATTTGACTATCTCATTCTTTTATCAACAAGCTTCTTTCCAAATTCATGTTCGAACTCTCATGAAACATTGAACAAACTTTGACAAGCCACCACATTGTGAGCACTTTGCATTTAAACAATCATTTCTATAGAAAAAGCAACCATCATCTCTAGAACATAAAAATAGATCTATCAAGTCCCTTGATGATTTCGGAAGATGCATTGCACCACACTTCTGCAACATTTCATTAGTATGCAAAGTAGAACGGATATAGCATAATAGTTCATGGTACATTGAAAACTCCACATGGTATTTGCAACAACAAGTATTACGAATTTTAAGAGGCATACAATAAAATGGCTTCAAACCTTCAAAAGTCCTTTTTGATATTTCAATATTTGGATGTGTTTCAATAAAATTTTTGAACAACATTGTTTGGCTTGATTCCAAGGAATGTTTAGGATGTTCTCAGGCGGTCTCTCGGGATTGCCAATTTTAACTCTTTAAACATCCTTGCATTGGGTGATACTCTAGATTTATCATGCCAAAATTCTTGAATTACCTACTTTACATTATTGGTTAGCTTCTTATGAACATGTGGAAGCCTCTCGGCAAAAGCCCATGTATCATTTTCAAGAGGATCATCTATTCTTTCTCTTCTTGCAAGTGCTCTATCCCAAGTTTTACGATTTATGTCAAAATCAATACAAGTTTGTCTCATAAAGCAGGCCTTTTTCAATTGTTGGCTTACTAGGGAAGTTGTAATGACCTCCTCGGTGTTCTCTTTATCCTTTTCTCTGTTACTTTTCCAATAGACTTGAGAGCATTGCACATTTTGACAATAATAGAATTTTTAGTCTCTGTTCACACCTGTAATCTTCAATTTGGCTAGCAAAGGTATCATCTTGTACCTTAGCAATTGTACAAAAAGTTATATTGTCTTACCAATGTATTATCACTAAAATATTGGTTGAAAAGTATTCTAGCCCACAACCGAACAATTCGTGTTGACCTCTTGCCTTCAAAATTGTTATAATATTCTCATCAAATTCAAGTAACCATTTAGGGGTTCTTGAGGGTCTTGAAATTGAAATATGT
>VDFB02193867.1:128571790-128823952 GCA_007258455.2 Sequoia sempervirens | reverse complement strand
GGGGACATAGTTATGAGTAAGTGAGAGAGAGAGACCTGAGAGAACGAGAGGTGGTAGGAGGGTGAGACTTGAGAGAGAGGGAGGGAGGGAGTGAGTGGGAGAGAGATAGATGGTTTAAGGGTTGAGGGTTTAAGGCTAGGGGTTAAGGGTAGAGGGGAGAGAGATAGAGAGTGAGTGAGAGATAAAGACCTGAGAGAGGGAGAGTAGGTAGAAGGGTGAGTCTTCAGAGAGAGAGATAGGGTAGAGGGTAGAGGGTAGAGGGTAGAGAGAAAGGAGTTAGAGAGAGAGACCTGAGAGAGGGAGAGGGGGCAGGAGGGTGAGACTTGAGAGAGAGAGGGAGGGGAGTGGGAGAGAAATATAGGTTCAAGGGTTAAGCATAGAGGGTAGAGGGTTCAAGGGTTAAGCTTAGAGGGTAGAGGGTTCAAGGGTTAAGGGTAGAGGAGAGGGAGATAGAGGGAGTGAGTGAGAGAGAGACTTGAGAGAAGGAGAGGGGGGATGAGGGAGAGTCTTGAGAGAGAGAGAGAGAGAGAGGGAGGGAGTGGGAGAGAGATAAAGGGTAAAGGGTTTAAGGATTTAAGGTTTAACCATAGAAGACTAAGGGTAGAGTGGAGAGACATAGGAGTGAGAGAGAGAGAGAGAGAGAGAGAGAGAGAGAGAGAGAGAGAGGGAAGAGATAATATTTAAATATTTTATATGTTAGTAATATTAATTAGCTATATAATATTTTATATATAAGAAATATATATTTACATTAACTAAAATATAGAAATAATATTTAAATATTATACATAATAATATAATATATTATATATTAAATTATAAACTATATTGTATATTCTAAACTAGATATATTAAAATAAACTATAAAATATTTATTGCTTTTTCTAAATCATATATTATAAAGTGTAAAACATTTTTTAAAATCATATATAAACCAAATTGAATATTTGATTCAAAACAGATATCGATATTTCTACAAAGAATTTATTGCCTTGGGATTAGCCTGGGCTTGCTTTGGTATTTGGCTTGGACATGCCAATCCTAAGAAGTCAATGCAAAAAACGTGTTTGACAACTCACCTTGTTTTTCTAGACTTCGTCCATGTGGCTGATGACTTTATTTTTAGCCAAAATTGTTGAAACGAAAAGGGTTTGTAGAGGAGACTCTCTGCTTTCCACCATTATAAATTATTCTTTACTTTGAATTTAATAAATAATTATTATTCATTTTCTATTAGAATTACGACTAAAGTCTTAATTGATAGGCTGATTGAAAAACATCTATAACTTTCAAAGGTTATAATATTTTTTGAATCCTAAATATGCGTCACATTCTATGTTTCACATAATATAGGATTAAAAAATATAAAATTGAATTTTATGATGTTTTGACCAAGTTAAGGTGGTCAGACATACGAGTTTTTATATTTTTTAAAAGTTGTAATAAAAAATTCATAATTAATTATTTACATGGAAAAAAAATACAAACAAATATGCGTCACATTGGGACATGAGTCCTCTACTTATATCTAAAATATTATAAAAAAATATTATCATTTTATTGTGGTTAGGGTGGTCAGACACACACCTACTTCTTATTTTTCCCCTGAAATTTAAGTACTACTGCATTGAAATTTCAATTTTTCACCAAACAGACTTTTAAAAAAATAAAATAAACTTAGTAGTTTAGAAAATAAATTCAATTTGCCACAGATTCTATTCTTACATATTTTTTAAATAATATAGATAACTTATTCAAATTTTTAAATCAAGTTGCCTAACTTTGATTTTTCTGAATTTTCATTGCCACTTAAGGGCTTGTTTTTTCCATGATAATCTTGCACATACCCAATTGTTTAATTATTTCCAAGTTTGATAATATTGTTTTCAGTCCCAGCTATGTATTAGCTGACCTTTATGGGTACACATTAATTATAACTTGTGATTTGAGCCAATTGTTGGAGAATATTTCATGTTTTGTTGAAGTCGACCTAAGTGATTAAAATATTTGCTAGCGGATATATATATGAGATCAGAAATTCATTTTTTATATAAGAATGGAGTAGTAAAAAGGTGTGTGTGAGAAAATTTTTAGAGTAGTTGTATAAGCGTACATCAAAAGATCTATTGAGTGAATTTTTTCTTCAGTAGAAGGGTTTTTGTGTAGGAGAACAAAGTAGAGAAGAGCAGAAGTGTGAATTGGATAGAAGGTCTAGAATCTATTTTATGAGCTTCACAGGAATTGAATCCAAGAATTTGTAGATGTTATCTTATTAGTTCATTTTTTTGTTATCACAAACATTTTGTAAGGTAGTGATCCTTCCTTATTTTGAGCAGTGAGCTCTAGGCAGTGTTCTTGAATGCAAGTGCATTCTATTTTGTTCATAATTTTAACATAATATAAATTGTGGATTAATCTCCACTATGGTTTTTCCCCTAATAGGGTTTGCACAAAAAAGTATTGGCGTATGGTGTCTTGATCATCTTGTTTATGTGCTTGCATCTTTATTTTTGTTTATATGCTGAAAATGATTTAAGATTTGAATTGAAATTAAAATTTGTTGAACACTGATTCACCCCCCCTCTTAGTGTTCCCTGAGTCCAACAAGATATACAATTGTAGTTACAATAACCATACCATGTAGTTGTAATAATTACCAATAATAGACAATGAGATAATGTATGATAACATTCCCCCATTATTACATTGTTCTTTCGAATGTACCCTTAAAAAATTAGAATTCACGTTGCAAGGGATCCCTGCTTAAGGCTTACATAACACAAGTTGTTGATTAGAAAGAAAATGTACATTCTTAAGAAGATTTTCCTTGAAGAAACAAATCCTAAATCAGGTGGAACACCATCAAGATGCCTCATGAACCTCTAAAGGATGTAGCTTTGAATTGAATTCTTGAGTTCTTGGACTACCATTTTCTCAAACTCCCAAATCATTGATTCCAAAATTATTTTAAAATAATCCATATTAAGCTACAATAAAGCTCCATCAAGTTGTCTGATTACCCTCAAAATGGTACAATTCTTGATCACAATCTCATAAAATCACTAGACAACAATCCATATTGAGTTCAACACCAAATCCATTACCTATCTCCAAAAAAATAATCTTCACAATATATGTATTCTTCAAATCCATCAAAATCAACAAGGAAATATCATTTAGATTTAAAAATTATTTTTGAAATTCCTTCTCTCATCCTTGCTCCTGTTTATCCCTTGGTTTTGGCTTTTGTGAATGGTTGTGTTGTGTGAGGCTTTTCTTTAGAACTGCTAGTTGTGGCAGATGTGTTGGGGGGAAATCCACCTTCTCTTAGAGTTTTTTCCATCCATGCCCTTACTTCCTCTATTGGAATTTGTGTTGCCTCTGATCATTCCTTCGTTCCTTCTATGAGGGAATCGATGGAGGGTTTATGTGGCTCTTCTATGAAAATTCCTCCCATTGTGCGAGGTCTTGTTGTAGCTTTCATTGTTGTTTCTCATGTGGAAAATGTGCTTGCTTCCTCTATGGGGCCTCAAATCTTTGTTGTGGTAACTAGGGTTGGGTATGGGTATACTCTCCCTTGATGAGTATCCATTCCTATACTCTGTGCCAAACCATCCCCTATTATGGTGTGTGGAAAGGATGCAATTTAAAATGAGGCTTTCTACCATCGTAGGGGTTTGATTTGTCACTTCTACAACTTGTAACATCCCAACAAAATTTAATTCACAAATGAAAATAAATATTGACATCATGAGCATGAATTTAAATGATAAAAAATCCATAGCTAATTCCATTTAGCAATTCCATGTCATAAATCATTTAAACCTAAAATAAATAATTTTATTCACTTCCATATGTCAATAGTTTCATATATGTTTGACTAGGCATTCAATGTCTCAAAGTCAATTCAGATTACATAGTTTCCTTACAATACATCATTTGTTCCTTTACATCAATGATACATTACAAAATATAATTCTGGTATGATTCCTTAAATTTAGCTCATGTCCACTAGTGGACGAGAATGTGATTAGGGTGTTTTTCCACCCAACCATGAAGCAATGCTTCCCCAAAATTCTTCAGTCAGTTGAAGAATACCTTACCCTACAAAAAAAACTTAGCAAGAGATACAGTTTGCAAGGTGGAATCTGTGCATGCCTAACTACATGCATTTCTATCTATTGGGTTATAATATGAATTTTTTTATGTTAGGTAAATTCAATATAACTAAGAGAGGGTAAATAACAAAGTTTGTTCCATATTCATATATATAAAAAAATTGACTGCAAAGCTTGGCAAAGCTCATGTTGTATGAAATACAACTTTGGTTATATTTGGAAAAGAAAATCTACTCTCTCTAGCACCCATTCCGAAAATAAAGCTTATCATATCAAAGGGGTATCCCTCCCTTTACACCATCCATTAGAAAAATTCTATCGTTCTGTAGTCTACCAATAATTCTTGTATCATTCCCACATCAAAATAAAACAATAGTCATTCTCACTAGGTATATCTATTCATCTATTATCATATGTAGTTGCAACTCATTATTGTTCCATATTTGCAGTTTGATTCCATTTGCACAACATTTATACTTGCTCAATAAGTAAATTAAATCAAGATGAATCAGAAGGTATACCGTATGTATGTGACCATGTATCAAGGAATCTTTATGCATGATTACATATATGTCTGGAATGAATACTTTATTAATATGCATATATATTTTGAAATTTAAATGGAAAATATCTTTTACACAAGTCTACTTTCATATTCAAGAAGAAATATAATATCATTTCATTCAAAAATTTTATTCAAATAATAGTATCATCCATTTTCCAGTCTCAAATACTTTCATAGTCATGGATTCATATAAAATAGAATGATGCATCTAAACAGAAAAACATCGCCCATTAACAGAATACAAGAGTTTCTAATCTATTGCAACTAAAAATTCATACTATTTGCATGTTCAAAATAATCACAAAAAATCAAAATGTAAGCCCTACCCATTTATTCAACTCTTCCAGAGGATACAATATGCATGTTATTAACTCTTGATAACATGATATCATATGCCTCTGGGTTGTTGTGTTTGGCCAATATCATTCAAGCCACCCGTTTTACCCATATTAATATTATCACTCCCAAATTTCATGAATAAAACAACATTTCCAATTGATACTTATGACCAGATCAAATAGAAGATGGAACTGATATCTATAAGAGGTAGATCTCATATGCATATATATAAGTCATTATATAAATATATGCTCATATACTCAACCATGCAAATCAATAAAGGTTACTAGCACCACAACGTAAGAAGGTCATCACAACTTCATCAAAGATTTTACAATTGACCATATAATGATTGCTCTCACCACCACATACAGTGAAAGGTGAGACTCATTTTTAAGAGTGACGGTTGCTTTGCTCAGCCTCTATTTATGAGGCATTCTTTGCCACCCTAAACTAGTGTTAGATTAAAAAAAATACAGTGAGAATTATGTTAAATAAAATGAAACCAAGGTTAGCCTCTTAGTTGGTTGCCTATGGCGATACACATACAAGTTGTTCAAAAAGAAATATATCTAGGTTGGTTGATAGGCAGAGACCCATAATGAATAACTTTATGCATACTAAATGTCACATTGAGGGTAAGAAATCCAACCCCAAACACTAGGTCATTCATTAATTATAACATAATATAGATCTTCAAAAGCTCAACCTTCATGGGCTTCACATGAGATCATCATAGTCGATCTTTAGATAGCAGAACCCCAAAACATACATGCACAATAATCACTTATTGGTGTAAAATAATTGCACATCAAATGATATCACATGGAGAAACACAAAAATTGAATTACCTCCAATAATTTTTGCTTGAGATTTTTCATTCCACATAATTGCTCTACTTTTTCCCTTCTAACTCATTGTTTTTTCTCCTCTTTGCTACTTTTTCCTCTTTTCTAGCTTTTTCTTCTGCATTCCACAAATTGAATCATCCCTACTATTTTTGGTATGATATAGAAATTATTTTCTTACAATCTTCATTGCATTAGTTGGCTGCCCAATCCTCTACATGAGGGAGTTGGCCTCCCTAAATTTGGTGGAAGTTACATGTATTTTTGAATTTCCCCCATGATTTCAAATATCATTTACATTTCTTTTGTATGTGTATATATATATATATTATTCTCATCTGTGTGTGTGTGTGTGTGTGTGTGTGTGTGTTTATATTTATGTCAAAAAAATTTAACATTAACTAGAGATTACATAAATATACAAAATCTCTTGTATATTCGAATCACATTTTAAATTTATTCAAAAGAGTGAAGATAGAATATCATTTTTTTGTACAAGACAAATTGTATTTTCCTATTCTTTTTTTTTATTGAATATAAATTGTGAAATGGAAAAAATGAGAGAAGAATGCACAACTTGTTCTCTCCATTAATTATAATTTTCACACTAAGTATCAATGCAATTTTTTCAACTTTTCAAACATATGCAGATGTCACATTCTATTGTGGTGTGTGATATTCCAAATTCAATCCTTGCTTATTGTGGTCATTTGGCTAAGTGTTCCTACCTCAATCAAGTCCTCCTCCTTCAACCTATTTCCTACACACATATTGTTACACTTGTCCACTTATCAATAACCTTCAACCAATAATCCGATAGAATAATTTATTAAATCAGAAAATTGCATATTATTCATTTTTAAATTCTAATTTTCCATTTATTTCAGGGTATGTACAGGATCATGATGGGCCAAAATGTGGCAATATGATTAGTATGTCGTAAATGACTTTTTGTTACCCAAAATTGAATTATGCTTTACTTTGAATTTAATAAGTAATTATTATTCATTTTCTATTTGAATTATGACTAAAGTACTAATTGATAGGTTGATTGAAAAACATCTATAGCTTTCAAACGGTATCACATTTTTTGAATCCAAAATATGCATCACATTCTATGCTTTGCATACTATAGGATTAAAAAAAGAAAATTTGAATTTCATGAATTTTTTACCAAGTTAAGGTGGTCAGACATATGATTGTTTTTTTATTTTTTAAAATTTGTAATAAAAAATTCATAATTAATTATTTACTTGGAAAAAAATTACAAAAAAATATGCATCACATCGGGACATGAGTCCTCTACTTATATCTAAAATATTATCATTTTATTGTGGTTAGGGTGGTCAAACAAACACCTACTTGTTTTTCCCTGAAATTTAAGTACTATTGCATTGAAATTTGAAATTTTCACCAAATAGATTTTTTTAAGAAAAACTAGTAGTTTAGAAACTACATTCAATTTTCTATAGATTCTATTCTTACTTATTTTTTAAATAATATAGATGACTTATTCAAATTTTTATGTCAAGTTTCCTAACTCTAATTTTTCTTAAAAAAAATCCACTTAAGGGCCTATTTTTCCCATGATGATCCTGCACATACCCTTCAATTTTCTCAAATTTTAAAATTCAGAAATCAAATTGAGATATGACATCTTTCCCCACTTAAAAGAGACATTGTCTGAATGTCTGATCAAACAAAATTGGTTTGCATATGTTTATCATTTCACCCATTTTTCAAATCAACATCATAACACACCAGTTCAAAAATATCAAACATCAATATATATATAATCTCAATGGATATTGTTTTCAAGAAAAAATATCGTAGCATAACAATAAAAAATTTTAGGGATCAAATCAAAATATGATCATTAATAGTCTATCTAGTAAATCAAAGGAGGGAAGGAGTGTTCTATTTGTTCCAAATCCTCCCATGTAGCATTGTCCTCATGATACTTGTCCCATTGGACCTTATATTGAACAATGTCCCTTTTTTGCAACTTAACATTACATCTATCCAGAATTCTATTGGTCTCCACTAGCACCACTCCTAGATCCTCCACCCATAAACAATGTGAATCAAGTATATGAGATACATTTGGGTGGTATGTTTTAAATAAAGATACATGAAACACATATTATGAAGTTGAGCTAGACCAAGGGGGAGAGCAAGTCTATATGCGATTGGGTTGATCACTTCTAGTACATCAAATGGACCCATGTATCTCAAGGCCAACTTGGATGACTTTCCAAAGGTAATAGAGCTCTTATGTGGATTAACTCTAAAAAATACCTTATCTCTGACTATAAAGTGTCTAAAGGTTCTATTTTTGTCATAATAGCTCTTTTGTCTATTTGCTACTTTCTTCATTCTACTCTTCCATTTCCTTTAGCATCTCATGACCCACTATGATCCTATCTTCCAATTTGTCCCAACTGATTAGAGTACAACACTTTCGCCCATACAATCCCTCAAAAGGTGTCATTCCTAGAGAAGTAAGATGGGAGTTATTATAAGAATATTCTATTAATGGTAAGTATTCTTCCCATTTATATTGTTGATCCACATAGTACATCGAAAGGAGATCTTATACAACCTAATTTATTCTCTTAGTTTGACCATTGATCTGAGGGTGATAGGAAGAATTGATGTTTAGCTTAGTTCCCAATGCTACATTCAAGGTTGTCCAAAATTTGGATGTCATTCATGTATCTCTATCAAATATAATGGTCTCTTGCACTCTGTGTAAATGGAAGATCTCCTAGAAAATTTTCTTGGCCAAGGTCAATGATCCATTTGTAAGGTTCCTTGGGATAAAATGTGTGACCTTAGTCAACTTGTTGACTACTACTAGAATGACATCATGCTTGTTCTTGATTAAAGGTAACCCCTATAAAAAGTCCATACTAATCACTTGTCATTCGTACTTAGGTATATCATGGGGATAAAGAAGTTCTGTTAGATGCACATACCTAGCCTTAACCTTTTGACACTCCAAGCATCTGTCTACATATTCTACTATTTCCTTGAGTTTTGGCCAAAAGTAAAAAACCTTCAATTATGCGATCATCTTTGTAACTTTGGGGTATCCTGAATATGACACATTTTGGACCTCATTTAGGACCATCTTCCTAAGCTCTCTAGAATCTAGGATATACATCTATCTCTGGTATCTTAAGATACTGCTTGGCTCAAACTCGTACTCATCAAATCGATGGTCTCGAGGGTTCTCTTTGAGGGCCTTTTTCACCTTCTCATAATGCTCATCACCTTGCATGTGTTGCATCACTTACTATTTCAGGTTGAATCCCACAGAGATAATTCCCATTAGATGTCTTCATCTACTAAGAGCATCTACCACTCATTTTCCTTTTCCTTTTATGTACGCAATTCCAAAGTCATACTCGCTAGGGAATTCTAGCCATCTCCTTTATTGTGCATTAAGGTTAGGTTGAGTAAAAAATGTATCTCAATCCTAGGCAATCTATTTTGAGCTCAAATGGCTTTCCCAAGAGATAATGTCTCCAAATTTGCATGATGTGCACTATAGTTGTTAATTCCAAGTTATTTGGTGCATAGTTTACTTCATGCCATTTCAGCTTCCTAGACTTGTACGCCATCACTTTCGCTTCTTGCATTAACATTTCCCCTACTCCATCTCCTAAAGCATCCACACTAATGATCACCAGAAATTGACCATTAGGATCTGGAATAATGAGTACCAAGATGCAATGAGTTTTTATTTAAGGAGATGGAAAGTTTGATCACACTACTCAGTCCAGTCGAACCTCTTTCCTTTCTTTTGAAGAGATTTTATTGGGGCTTCTATTTTAGAAAACCCTTGCATAAATTTTCTATAATATCCTACAAGGCCTATAAACTTCGCACTTTTGACACATTCTAAGGTGTTGGCCATTTCACTATTTCCTTTATCTTTTTAGGATCCACTAACACTCCTTTCGAGATGATGTGGCCTAGGTAATGTGCCGTGTCCTAGTAGAATGAGCACTTGGATAACTTTCCAAAAAGTTTATTTTTCCTTAGTCATTGTATGACTATCCTCAAGTGTTGATTGTGGTCCTCAATGGTCTTGGAATAAACTAAAATTTCATCAATGAAAATTAGGACAAAATTGTCCAAATATTCTTGGAACACATTGTTCATAAGGTTCATGAAAGTTGCAAGTGCATTAGTCAACCCAAAGGGTACCACAGTGAACTCATAATGCCCATATGGAATTTGAAAAGATAATTTTAGAATATCCTCCTTTATTGTCAACTAGTGGTAGCCAAACCTGAGATCTATTTTGGAGAATATTGGTGCTCTCTTTATTTGATCAAATAAATCATCGATCCTTAGAAGAAGGTAATGATTCTTGATGGTTGCCTTGTTCAACATCTAATATTATATGCACAGATGCAAGATATTATAGAGAAAAAAATGTATTCCTCAACATTTCTACACTTGTTTAGGACCTCCCTATTAAATTGAGCTTATTGTTGCCTTGATTTAGTGTTGTAATGTGTACAACACATTCACATTAGGTCTTGGGCCCTTGTAAATTAAATGGATCTAGCTATGCCATATTTAGGGTGTTTTAAAGTGTGCCTTTACACTTTCGCACTAATCTATGGTTTTATTTATGAATTGGGATTCTTTATGCTTTAAATTGGCCTTATTTTGCATCCACAAGCATTAATTAATGCATATTTCCAAGATCTATCTTGATATTTACCAATATCCAATCATAATTGATGTGTTTTTGGATTGTATGGCCTAGATTTAGTGATCTAGGAATCATACACCACCTAGAGCATATGGGTCCCACCTAAGTTTTAGGGCCTAGATCTAGATTTCACATTAATCTAAGCCTTTCTTGAAAAAGGTGTCCCAAGCATAGCCTAGTGGGACTCATACGCCCCAACTGGCATATGAGTCCTACTTAGGTTAGACCTAAATTAAATTCAAATTCTTGGTGGGATTTTGTCTTCCTAGATTTGATGTCAACTTGTAGTGTTGTAATTTTGGGAAATTTGGCATAAACAAGTATAAATACAAGGTTATTTCACATATTTTCTACTAAGCTTTCAAATATTCATGCATTCTAGTAAATTGTGATTACAAGTATTTACAAGAGCATTGAAGAGTGTTCAAGAGTGATTATCAAGAATTTTGAAGCATTATTCAAGTATCAAGCATCATATCAAAGTCATCATGCATCATGTTTGTTTTGAGCTAACATTTGTGATGTAGGGTTTTCTAATTCAAGCAAGCATTCCATTCAAGATCCATATCATTCAAGCAAGAGTGAAGATCTACATCCCTTGTAGCCGTTACATATAAGATTGTATCCTTTTGCTCCTAGGGTTTAGTGAGTTGTAACATATCATTTTGTTCATTCATCATTCCTCCTTTCAATTTCATTTCATGACAAGGTTTGATTTGCAAAATGGGGTTTGAACAAGGAAAACCACTATCTACTAACAAAACAACATTTTTCCCTCCCTTTATTTTGTGATTTGTAGATCTAGGTTGAAACATTGAAGAGCAAGATTGGAAGAAGTTGTCAAGTTTGCAAAGCTATCAAATTTGTCACATTGTTTACAAGATAACTAAAAGAAACCTATAAAGCAGAATTTAGCATTTCAAATCTGGAAATCAAGATTGGAAGAAAGAGAAGAGATTGAAGAGTAGATTCAGACCTTGACTTTCCAAAAAATCCGACCAATACTAATACTCCTTATGGCATATGATTTCTAGTACATTGAATTTTCCAAATTTTAGGAGTTCCAGACTAATCACTACTAGATTTTTGTTCCTACCTAAAAACCCTAATCTGGGGGCTAAATCGCCTAGCTTGGTGTATGAGTCCCAATGTGCATTAAATTCATTATTTTTAGCATTTCATAGTTTTTTCCAAGCTACTATAGGTTTCTTGGTGCACCTCTCTGATTTCTCAGTTTTCTATTTTGATTTGCATTCATTTCTAGGTCATTTACTTACGTTTTGCATGTTACTTGTCTTTCCAAGCCCTAGCTTGGTGGTGAACCCCCTTTTAGTCACTAATCATACCCTAGAACAAACTTTAGTAGATATTTTTCCCTCATTCCATGATTGGATTGAGATCTCTAGGGTTTCCTTGAGTGAAACATGAGCAAAATAGGCCCTAACCATAGTCTTCCATCTCCTAAAAGATAAAACCTCATCTTATTTACATTATTTTAGGTTCCATACTTATTTTTCACAAAGATGAATGGTGCTCCCCAAGGTGACACACTAGGTCTAATAATACCTTTACATAACGAATATCATAACTAGGCTTTCAATTCATAGAGCTCTATGGTAGTCATCCTATACGGGGCCTTAGACTGTGGCTCGGCTCCAAGCACTAAGCCAATGGAGAAGTCAAATTCTCACTTTAGAGACATCTCGATGAGATCTTCACAAAACACTTAATGGAATTCCCTAAGGATTGGATAATCATCAAGGTATGGTATCTCTTTTTCAAGTTCACTAACATGAAAAACATATATGACACAACCCTTCCACTGAGCCCTCTTAAGCGCTATAGCTAAGATCTATCTAAGTTCCAAGGGTTGTTGTACCCCATGTACCTCAACTAGGTATCCATAGTGATCTATACATCTCACCACATTATCCTTACAATTCACCATAGCCTTATGCTTAGTTAACTAGTGGATTCCTAAGGTTACATCATACAATCCTAGTGGTGAAACATAAAGGTTAACTTGGGTCATGAAGGTGGGAAGCTCCAACTCACTATAAAAGAGACATGAGTCTACTACCCTCTCTTCTCTATTCCCATACTGAATAGGCCATGAATTCTTCATACAAATAGGTCAAATAAGTATCTTTGAAATCATTATAGGGTCTATGAAACATTAAATAGCTCCACTATCTATCAAAATAAAAAATGGTTCAACCATAGAGCTTACCCATCAACTGTATGGGAGAAGCCTGGTACTCTGCCTATCTTTTGTCCATCACTGCATGGATCTTGTGTTATAGTGTCTACTATTGG
Organism: Sequoia sempervirens; assembly: GCA_007258455.2. NCBI lineage: Eukaryota > Viridiplantae > Streptophyta > Pinopsida > Cupressales > Cupressaceae > Sequoia > Sequoia sempervirens. Next base: position 128,811,034 of record VDFB02193867.1, on the reverse strand, counting down.
TTTCTTTCCTTACATGACCTTGGCTACTGAGGGAAGTTAGAGACATAATGATCTCCCCCACAAGTGTAGCATATTTCACGTGGTCCACTTCGTGTTCCAAACTAATCTTCTTTTATGTGTCCCTAGGCATTGTTTTAGGTGTCATTACCCTTGTTAGCCATTTTATTCCTTCTGTATTGGTTGTGTTATTCCTTTTCTAGAGGGTAACCTTCCCTTTTAAGGATTTTGATTTGATGGGACTTGCTTCCTTTTTTCCTGTCACCTTTCCAAAATATTTTGTTTTTGAATCGAGGTTTGGAGTACGATGCTTTACGAAGATTAGACATTTGTTGCAGCTTCTATTTTGTTATGGCTATAAGAGAGGCAGACAAATCACATTCAAGGCCCTAGGTCAAACAGATCCAAGATTGGAAGGCTGCCCTAACTTACCTCACTCTAAAGGGGTTTCTTGAAATGATGGATGAGAATGATGAGGACTATAAGGTCCTTCAATCACTCTACAAACCTGAAATCCAAAATGGGGCTAGACGAGTTGGTTCTTGGGTTCAACACTATACCTCAGGTATCTTTCTGCCCAAGGACGAAAGCGTGGTTATGGGATGACAACATGGAACACTGTCATCTCTCAAGTGCGCTAGCTTCCATATGACCAGAGGACTAAAAATATAGTAAGAACCATCAAAAAATGAGCTGACAACCTAGCTAGTGATTTTTAAGAGAACAAAATAGAACTATAAAGTAAGAGAAGTATAAACACATGTGATAAAGTAGATATATTAAATCTAAGGTGAAAAAGATGATCTCACAAAAGAGCCTATTCACTAGCTAGCTCCAAATGCACATCCACCTACACACAAGAAAGATGAAAATTGTTCAGGACTATATAGGGGTCTATCTTATTCAAAACCTTGTTTTGGTGTTTTCACCTCCATGGATAGCCAAGATAGCAATGATAGAGAAAAGTATGATAAAGGAGAAAAGAAAGTAGATAACACAATAAACACTACAAAATAGTAATGTGATACTCAACCAAATCATAGAGGAGAGGAGTTAAAATGCTTACCACCTCCACAAAGAGCTCACTAGCTAATGGGGGAGAAAAAGAGGACTCAATCCTCTATTGCAATGGTTTGTTCCACACTTGCTCTACGAAGTTGATGGAGTGTTGTTGTTGCTGCTATGGATTTCCAAAATGATACTTGAAGTGATGGATGCTCATAAATGCTTGAGAATTCTAAAAGAGAGTGTGTAGAAGATGGATTGAATGAAGAATGAAACAACTTGAAGAAAGAATGAGAAAGAATAAGGTATTTTCAGGTTGGTTGGTTGAAGTGGGACATTAAAAACTGACCCCAATGGGAAGTGTAACACCTCTTCCAACTTTAAATGTAGGAATCTGTCAAGGACATAAGTGTGCCATGTGGACATCTGCATGCCACACAAGCATCCTAGATAGTTATTCTTCTACTGACACAAAAGAAAAATTCCAAGTAGAATGAAGGCAGTGAGCTGATGTGGAATGTTTCCTTCAAATTTGGTTTTCTAATGTGAGGAAGTGTAAAAGGGGAATTTGCATAAGGGGTGCAAATTTTCTCCTATAGATTTTTCCCCTTTAGTGAGAACGAATAATAATGAGTGCTTCAGTAAAGTAGATCAAAAAGATAGTAGGGTTAGAAATGTATACCTAAACCATCGAGGAAGCAGGGAAATCTAGTGAACTCAAGAGCACCGAGCAAGTAAAGGACTTCATACCCCTGCAAAACTATGAAGTTGAAGAATGAAAGTGTCTTATAGGCTCATAGACCTAGAAGGAGGGAACCCCCAAGATCTCTCACATGAAGGAAACCTCGAGAAGTAATCGCCTCATAGGCCCATAGACTTGTAAGGAAGGTATCCTCCAAGATCTCTCACATGAAGGAAACCCCAAGAAATAACCCTACAAACATGCAAACCTATAGGGAAGGTGTCTTCCAAGATCTCTCACATGAAGGAAACCAAAATAAATCACCCTACAAATCCATAGAACTATAGAGGAGTGACCCCCAAGATCTCTCGCATGGAGGAAGCTCAAAATAAGTTCTCCACTTACCTACAAACCTATAGGGAGGTATCCCCCAATATCTCTCACATGGAGGAAACCAAAGGAAGGGGACTTCGCAGAGTTGGAAATCAGCTTCACAAGCGCACTCATGAAGTGACATGTCTACTCATAGATAGAACATGTCAAAAAGTGGCTAGACACAGGAAAGGAAGTAGATACTCATGCAAACTACCAGCAAGTTGGAAAAATTTCAAATAGGTCCCTCAAGGAACCTGGAGTAAAGAAGGGGTCCACTCAAAGGACACACTGTTCGAAAGTATGACTTTAGAGATGTTTCTTTCTCAAATCAATTCATCATCAAGTAATCCTTTTGAAAGATGTTCACTTCATCAAGGAATTCAAACATAAGAAAATTCCCCCACATGAGGGGAAGGTCAAAGCTACTCCCACCTCGTAGGAAGGTTTCCAAGTTCTTTCTTTGCAAACCCATGATGGAGGAAACACATTCTATTAGGGTTTCAAGTCAAGAATGCAATTCTTTGAAAAGATTTTTGTGAAGATTTTTGAGAAAATATTCATTGGAAATGAATGCATTTTCTGAAAATCAGAGTATCATAGAAGTGGCATTGTCACACATGAGAGGGAAAACTCAAGCAAAGAAGAGAGAAAGATAAAAAAAAAAGCTAAAAGAAAGCAGCACGAACAAAGGACAAAGGGGTAGCCTGATATTTCAGGGTTAGAACTACTCATAAATATATAGAAGTATAATAATAGTACATAAAATGAACTATCATCAACCCCCTACTATATCAAACCATGTGAATAATGCATGAGAAAATGAAGTAAAAGTAAAAAATTGGGTCAACATGGAAGGGAAGCCTAAATTCACCCAATGCTTTGAATCATCCCCAATTTATCGAAAATCAATCACAAACATGGAAGAATGATGAAACAGATAGAAGAATTTTTATGACACAAAAACCACTCATGTATCTGGGTATGTGCAGGATCATGATTGGCTAGAAAGTGGCAATATGATAGGTATGTGTAGGGTATGTGGCTGACAACCTTTTTTTACCCAAAATTGATGAAACAAAAAGGGTTTTTAAAGGAGATTCTCAACTTTCCACTAATATAAATTATGCTTTACTTTGAATTTAATAAATAATTATTATTCATTTTCTATTTGAATTATGACTAAAATCCTAATTGACAAGCTAATTGAAAAACATCTATAGCTTTCAAACATTATCACATTTTTTGAATCAAACATGCATCACATTCTATGCTTTTCATACTATAGGATTAAAAAGAAAAATGAATTTCATGAAGTTTTGACCAAGTTAAGGTGGTCAGACATACACATTTTTATATTTTAAAAAATTTGTAATAAAAAATTCATAATTAATTATTTTCTTGGAAAAAATTACAAAAAGTATGCATCACATCAAGACATGAGTCTTCTACTTATATCTAAAATATTATAAAAAATATTATCATTTTATTGTGGTTAGGTGGTCAACAAACACCTACTTCTTATTTTTTCCTTAAAATTTAAGTACTACTACATTGAAATTTCAATTTTTTACCAAATATATATATTTTTAAATAAACCTAGTAGTTTAGAAACTACATTCAATTTGCTATAGATTCTATTCTTACATATTTTTGAAATAATATAGTTAACTTATTCAAATTTTTACGTCAAGTTGCCTAACTCTATTTTTTCTGAATTTTTCGCCACTTAAGGGCTTGTTTTTTCCATGATTATCCTGCACATACCTATCCAAGCACCAATAAGGGTGACAAGGGTCATCCAAGAACACATAGCATGATTACGGGGGAACACATCACAATGCACACACATCTATTCTAAAGTTAAAGAAGGGGCCTCCCCCTAACATTTATTGACCAGGAGGTCATCCACTTCCCACTCTAGATCATCATAGGGCGAAGGAGGATGAGCCTGCAATAGTGGAATGTTAAGAGGAGGAGCGTCCAACACTCCCACAACAAGGGCTAAGGAAGAGGGCCCTGCAAGGTCCTCTCCGCCAAGCTCTTGTGTAGCTAAGGTCAATGATTTTGTGAAGATCATTGACAAGGTTGGAACTTCATCTAGAGAGTTAAATATGCACTTTACAGGAGTTCCATATTTCACCTCAATGGATGGAGAAGGCTATGCCTCACTGCTAGGCTCACTGAGTGATTCAGGAGCAGTGATAAACTCAGGGGAAACTGGGATTGGTTCTGTCACTAGTAAAAAACAAGTCAACATAGGACCACATTTCAAAGAAGGTGGACTCCTCTTACATCATTTGTTGCTGGTAGGACCACTTTCTACCTTTTGCTCCATCAAGGGACATGAACTCCCCATAGACGAGGCAAGAGGTGTGGGGGAAGAGAAAACTATAGTATATACCACTAAAGTGTTAGTCATATCTATGGGTTTTAGGAAAGGAGAGACATCTAGAAGGGGCATTGTAGACACGTAAAATTGATATCACACATATTTAATTAAATCTTATTAGCCCATCAATTAAATAAATCAAGATTATTTGATTGATCTCCTAAGGCTATCTTGCTAGTTAAATAAATCACTTTATTTAATTATCTCCTAAGGTTTCATCATTTAATTAAATGGATAGTGCATCAATTTCCTCCCTTTTGATTTGAATAAATCCAAGTATCTAAGTCAAAAGTCAAAATCACCTAATCATCATCTTAAATTAATCAAACCACGATTAATGCTAATGCTAATCCTCTTTTCTCTAGATTTTGCAACTTGTGCTCATAAATCAATTTAATTGATTTATTAATTCATCATTTTCATTCAAAATGGAATCTTTGAGGGAATATTCTTCCAATTTGAATTTCCCTCCCATATGACTTGTCCATCCAAAAAGGAAAATTGAATAGAATCTGTAGAAAACTTGCACATGGATTAAAATGTGGTGAACCTTCATCCTATCACATGTTGACAAGTGGTATTTTGTCATTGGTGGATTTTTAGTCCCACATTCACCCATTTTGCATGTCTCTCCATTGTTCTCTCTTATAAATAGATAGCTCATCCTTTGCATTGGATCATCCACAATTTGAGTATTTTCACTATGGTCAAGAATCACACATCTCCATCATCAAGAGCTTATCAAGGATTGGGAAAGGATTTCTTTCCACAAAAACACCAATCCACTATGGAATAGGATTTACTTCATGTTTTATTGCATGCTTTCAATTAGTTTATCTAATCCTTTGTTATTTTGATTGCATTATGAGGCATGTTGACTTATTTCATAGGGATGTTGACTGTTTTCTTTATTTTAAAATACAAATCATGCTTTGTGTGTTAGGATTTTAGCCATTTGCAGATTTTCACATCCACACACATCAATAAAGGTGGCTCCACCGAAGAAGTAATGAACACCTACATATTTTTAGGGTCAGGCATATTCATACTCACAGTGGAAGTCGGAAGTGATATGGAGCTAGATTGAATAGAAGAAGAGGGGAGGAGAGAGGAGGACATGGCAGGAGGCCCTGATATAGGGGTGGTCATTTCCTCTTCCTTGCTTTGTAAGTTGGCCTGGTCATCCATGAGAGCCTTCTGCCGATGCTTTTTCTCGTACACAAGGTGGTTTCTGTGACTCTTTGAACCATAGGCTAGAGGCTACAAAGGGATAGAAGGCTCCTACTCAGCCATGAGTGTCCACTATAGCTGTTTCTAGTGGAGGAACAAACTCTTGAAAGGGAGTAGGAGGAGCAAGTTGGGGAACAATGAGGGGAGTTGACTCTAACACCTCAGCAGTAGGCCTCTTCCTGCTTACTACTTTTGGGGAAGGAATGGTGGGAGGCCGTAGATATCAAGACATAAAGGATTCCCCATGGGGACGTTTCTTCCTGCTATACTGAATGAGCCTAGGCTCTATGGGCAGAACAGGAAGCTCAAACGCAGGACACTTGGGATTTCGCCAAGTGGGTACCATAGGATTCTCTCACAAACACATAATGAAATATAAAGGCACCACAACAAGGAGAGACATAGCATCAGGCTAGACAGTGGAGGAGGAAGGAGGATCTTGGGACTGCTTATCTTGCTCCCTTCTACGTGCCTTGGAGGCATCACCATCAAATTTTAAGCAAGCCCTATGTGAAATAGCATAGGGTGACAGAGCGTATCTCACTCTTGGAATCAAGAACCCTCTCTTATAATTCTGATAAGTGTAGTACAAAAGGTCCTTCCTTGGAAAAAAAGGACCAACAAGTGCAAGCCAAGAGTAATCCAAGGAGTCGCTACCATGAGCAACTGGTGGTTTATAACCATTACAATTAAGCATGTGCATCAATCCCTTACGGATAAATTTTAGAAATTTATGCACAATCAAGGGTATGCCATTCATAGCTACTAACCAAGGGATACCTAGCTTTACTCTAAAGATCTCAGATCTAGGGATTATGTCAAAAAAAAAGCCTCACGGATTTAGGTCCAACCAAAACTGACAAGACAATACTTCCCAAAGGGGGAATAGAAATTCCTTCATGCATCTGAATGGTGCTTATAGGTGCATCATACCCATCTTTGTGCAAAATATTGATTAGCATGATCTCCTTAGTTATGATGTTTACTTGAGACATTGGGTCAACGGGAACACTTGTTATGATTTTTTTGTTGATTCGTGCAGGGATATAGAGAGGAGATGGTTCCCTATTAAAACCCATCGGCAGATCTTACGAAGTGAAGGTTATACTAGTACCACTACTTATAGGTTGTGTAGAGGGGATATGTTGATACAAGAAAGAGGCCATGTCACATGCAATGAACAACACTCTCCTGGGACTCTCTAAAGGTTGCAAGGTAGGATAGTGACCCAATTAAGGTTTCATTACACAACACTTTTGGAACCTTCCAACTACACCTATTAGGGGTCACAGGTTGGGTTATGAGGTAAAGAGCCCCATAACACTCACACCTATACAACGCTCCTAGAATATGAGGAAAGGCTCTTTTAGTATCACAAAACAAAACCAAAATGGTTCACATCAGGTTTACCAAAAATGTAGGAGAGGTGGACCAACCATGTTCAAGGCCCCAAGTCATGGAGAGCCAAGAGCAGAAGGCTGCCCTAACTTACGTCACTCTAAAGGGGTGTCTTGAAATGAGGGATGATAATTATGAGAACTATAAGGTCCTTCAATCACTCTGTAGACCAGAAATCTAGAATGGGGCTAGGTGAGCCATTTTTTGGGTTCAACATTGTACCTCAAGTAGCTCTCTTCCCGAGGATGAAAGCATAGTTCTAGGATGATAGCACAGTGTGCTAGTGTCTCTCAGGTGTGCCCACATTCGTATGACCAGAGGACCAAAAATATAGTAACAACCGTTAGAAAATGAGCTAATGACCTAGCTAGTGATTTTTAAGAGAACAAAACAAAACTATAAAGTAAGAGAAGTATAAATGAATGTGATAAAGTAGGTATATTAAAGCTGAGGTGAAAAAGATGATCTCACAAAAGAGCCTATTCACCAGCTAGCTCCAAATGCATGTCCACCTACGCACAAGAAATTGGAAAATTGTTGGGGGGTTGTATAGGGGTCTACCTCAATCAGACCCCTGTTTTGGTCTTTCCACCTCCATGGATAGCCAAGATAGCAATGATAGAGAAAATTATTCAAAAGGAGAAAAGAAAGTAGAGACACCAATAAACACTACAAAAAGGTAATGTGCTACTCAACCAAATCGTAGAGGACAGGAGTGAAAATCCTTATGACCTCCACCAAAATCTCACTAGCTAATGGGGGAGAAAAAGAGGACTCAAGCCCTTGTTTCAATGGTTTGTTCCACACTTGCTATACAGAGTTGATGGAGTGTTATTGCTACTGCTATGGAGTGCTAAAGTGGTGTTTGAAGTGATGGATGCTTAGAGAATGCTTGAGAATTCTAAAAGAGAGTGTGTAGAAGATGGATTGAATGAAGAATGAATCAATTTGAAGGAAGAATGAGCAAGAATAAGGAATTTTCAGGTTGGTTGGTTGATGAGGGATGTTACAAACTAACCCCAATGGGAAGTGTAATTCCTCTTCCAACTTCAGACGTGGGAATCCATTAGGGATGTAAGTGCACTGCGTAGGAATCCCCAATAGTTATTCTTCTACCGATGCAAAAAATGGATTCCAAGTGGAATGAAGGTAGTGGGATGATGTGGAATTTTTCCTTTGGATTTGGTTTTCTAAGTTGAGGAAGTGTAAAAGGGGAATTTACATAAGGGGTACAAATTCACTACTATACAATGGCCTTTCCAAAAGAATCCTCCATAGTAGGAGGATTGTGGAGATCTACCTCAACTCCAATGTGAGGTCTCATTGATCCTAGTATAAACTTTTGAATCCAAAAATTCTCATCAACTTGATATTGGGGCACATAATTTAAAAATAGGTTGGTAAAATTCTCCCACTACTACACTATTGTACGTCCTCCCTGGGTTAGACTCTAAAATGCAATCATTTTCTAGTTGAAGAAAAAATATGGTATCCACCTCCTTCTAAATATTCAAGGAAAAATTCCCAAGTAATCCCTTCTAGAGGGATTCTTCCTTCGGATTTCTCGTTATCCAACCACAGAGTTCCTTCCCTAGAAAATTGGTACACAACAAACATAGCATTGGTTTGATTTGACAAGTTACAAGGATCAAATTATTTTTCCATCTCTATGATCTTTGCCTCTTCCCTATCTCTGATAGCCTTTCCATAAAACTTTGGTGGTGCTACCTTCTTAATATCCTTTCCTATTTCTTCCTTAATCCAACCTTGATTACAATCTCCTTCTCCTTGGTCAGGTATCTCATTCCTGAGATTTTGATCTTCCCACACTCCTCGGACCTCTTGTTCTGAATGGTCCATTCAGGATTCTTGTCAATTGAAAAGTTCAAAAATTTAACCCAACCTCTTACTTGGCCCATTGTCCTATCTACTACCACCCACATCCTGTCTGGTGGTCACCATAGTGACTCACACTCAACTTGCATCACAATCACATTTAGTGTTCAAGTACAATGTTTTATGCTTAAGCTATTACATATAATGAATGTAACAAGCAAGCTAAAAAGGAATAGAAAAGAAAAAATACACGTTATCACATAAGACAAACTTCCAAGATTCATGCCTTGCTCAAAAAGAATTCTTTTCTATTTATATTAAGTTTGATTTACATAGATCCTTATTTACAATTTTTTTCTACTCTAGGCAGTTTCCCCATCATCAGATTGAGGACATTCCTTAGGATCCTCATCTAAGTGTACATCTTCCCTCTTGGGTGAGGTAGGACATGTGTGCAGGTACTCCTCCTCCTTATTCATCAATGGCATATTGGGCCCACATCCTACTAGCCAATCTCTAAAATAAAAGGGTTTTGTAATCTTAGGAGTTCGTTTAGCCTCCTCTATCTTTTTTCCTCTCTCCAACTTGAGCTAGGTGAGGGTGTATGCTAAAGTTTCTTCATCAAGAATCTTGGGTTGGTCTTGAGGTTTCGAACTCTCCTCAACAGCAATTTTCCTTTTTGTAGCCCTATTGGTTTACCCTTTCTTTATTCCTGACTTGGACCTTCCCATTTCCTACAACCAATTCAAATTGGTCATTTTCTAGGTAACTTAAATCTAGTTATGGGTCCACTATTCCCTAGCTCAACCTTCGTGGGATCATAGGCCTAGAGCTAAAGCTTGAGCTATGATACAAAAATGTAATATCCCAACTTGATCTAATTTGAAAATAAATAAATATTGACATCATGAATATCAATTTGAATGACACAAACTCCATAGCTAATTCCATTTAGCAATTTCATGTCACAAAAAAAAATGAAATAAATAATTTTATTCACTTCCATATGCCAATAGTTAAATAAATGTTTGATTGGGAGATCAACGCCTCAAAGTCAATTTAGATTACGTAGTTTCCTTTCAATATATCATTTTTTCCTTTACATCAATGATACATTACAAAATAGAATTATGATATGATTCCTTCAAGTTAGGGGTATGTGTAGGATCATCATGGAAAAAACAGGCCCTTAAGTGGCAAAATTTTTAGAAAAATCAGAGTTAGGCAACTTGACGTAAAAATTTGAATACATTATCTCTATTATTTCAAAAATATGTAACACTATAATATGTAGAAAATTGAATGTAGTTTCCAAACTACTAGGTTTTTTAAAAATATATATATATTTGGTGAAAATTTGAAATTTCAATGCAGTGGTACTTAAATTTCAGGGAAAAAATAAGAAGTAGGTGTCTATCTGACCACCCTAACCATAATAAAATGATAATATTTTTTTATAATATTTTAGATATAAGTAGGGGACTCATGCCCCGATGTGATTCATATTTTTTTGTAATTTGTTACCAAGAAAATAATTAATTATGAATTTTTTATTGCAATTTTTTTAAAAATATAAAAACTCGTATGTCTGACCACCTTAACTTGGTCAAAACTTATTGAAATTCAATTTTTCTTTTTCTAATCCTCTAGTATGTGAAGCATAGAATGTGGCACGTGTTTTTGATTCAAAAAATGTGATACCGTTTGAAATCTATAGATGTTTTTGAATTAGCCTATCAATCAGGACTTTAGTCATAATTTGAATGGAAAATAAATAATAATTACTTATTAAATTCAAAGTAAAGCATACTTTATATTGATGGAAATATGAGAATATCCTTTAAAAACCCTTTTTCATTTCATCAATTTTAGGTAAAAAAAATAGTCATCAGCCACATACCCATCATATTGTCACTTTTTGGCCCATCATGATCCTGCACATACCCTCAACTCGCCTCCACTGGTGGATGAGAATGTAATTGGGGTGCTTTTCCACCCAACCACAAAGCAATGCTTCCTTGGAATTCTTTAGTCGGCTAAATAATACACAACTTTGCATAGAACACATAACAAGAGATACAGTTTGCAAGGTGGAATCTGTGCATGCCTAACTACATGCATTTCTATATATTTGGTTAGATTATGAAAATTCTATGTTAGTTAAATTCAATATAATTAAAACATATAAAAATGAGTGATTTATCAAGATGATAAACCACTATTATTTTCTAGGGGTGTTTCACTTAATTATGAGGGATAAAATTCCTAAATAACAATCAGAAAATAATCCTAATTGTTATAGAAATAATAAAGGAAGTTTTGGAAGGCTGAAACAATGTGTACCTTGTTGAAAACTTGCTATTTTTAGGTCACTGAGAACTCATTCTCCTTTAGTGGCGAATAGGTCCCTGTTAGGGTTTTAGAAATTTGAATTATGGGTTATGTTCCTTGATTTTTACACTTCCATCTCCTCGATGCTCAACTTCCAAAAATCTAAAAAAAACTATAGGCTTGTTTTTGTGTTCTTGCAATGTAGATGACAACTTTGCAATTTTTTGACTTTAACAAATTTTCTTCAATCTTGTTCTCCACTTGATCTTCAACCTATGAACCTGCAATAACACATCAAAGTAGAAAAAAAACTTGTTGATTGTTAGAGGATAGGGGTTTTCCTTGGTCAAACCCCTTTTAGGTAATTAAACCTTATGATGAAACAATAAAATAGAAACATGAAACATGAAATGATGATAACTTGGAAGATTTATTGGAATGTAAATATACAAACTAACATGAAGTGGTCATGTACAATTTATATCTTGATCTTGAATTAGATATGGAATAATGCTTGCAAATAGATCTTCAATGCTACATCAGCACACACTAGCTCAACAACATGCTTGATGCACTATGCCTTTGACATGAAGATATGATCTTGAATTGTTGCAATGAAACTTTGATAATCTACCTTTGAATTTTCTTAAAATTCTCTATAATGCTCTTGTGAAGTATTAGGATGATCTCTTCAAAATCTTAGATGAAACTATGTGAATTAACCTTATATTTATACTAAATTTAAGGATTAACCCCAAAATTCAAATAATTCAAGTCAACATTATATCTAGGATTCAAAATCATTAAAATCTAGCCACAAATAAATTCAAAAAGGGGTGTCCTAGGCAAGGAGGACCCATTCACCCAATGTGGTGAATGGGTCCTAACACAATTTTATAGGACCTAGCTTCGGGGATGTGAAATAACATCAAAAACCCACCTCAAATATGCTAATAAAGGGGTTTCCCAATTTAGGAGGACCCATTCGCCCAAAGTGGTGAATGAGTCCTAGCATAGTTTTCTAGGACTCCAACTTTTCCAATGTAAATGTTATGCAATATCATTAATGGGTGTTAGGATAGATCATTGAAAAATGCAATTAATAAGGTTTAGATTTGAATTAAAAGGAAAATTAAGCTCTAATTAACCATAATTAATTAATAAAGCCCTAGATTAGTGTGAAAGTGTAAGAAAACACTTTACAACACCCTAAATAAGGCACAATTGAGTCTATTTTATAAAAAAGGGCCCTAGACTCAACTTGAATGTGTAATTACAACACTAAATCAAGGAAACCTTAGGTTCATTTCTTGTTAATTATTTCCAAATTGCAGAAAAAATGATACTTTTTTTTTAATACATTTTACCCCCAGTTTAGTGAGAGTTTTCCCCCATGACAAACTCACACTAAATTAGATATTCAAGACACTTAAGTATGCAACAATAACAAAGATACATAGACATACCCTATCAAAGGCCAAGAAAAAAAAAAACAAGCACAACCATTCCAACACAATGTGGAGCATGGTTATTTGTCTGTAACATGTGTGCTCATTCTAGGGTAGTGGAACCTCAAACACTCCACTAGGTGATTTATCCCAACAAGGTGGAAAATGAGAGAATCATATTAGCCTCCCATACCATAGTGAAGTTGTCCTCCTAAAAAATTTGATAAGGAACCACAATGCTATGATTTTGAATGCTTTTGAACACTATGTCTATCAATTCTTGTTAAAGGGGAGTTTTATTTGTTCATGTAAGGTCTTCTTCTTAGGGAACATTGTGCCTAATGTCTACAAGAGAGGATAAGTCAAAGAGTATTATATCTCCACTTATAGGATGCCTCGTCCACATCAAGCCACCAAGGGAGATCATATGCTTAGAAATATTATTCTCTTGGAGGACATCAAACCCAATGACACCACCAAGGAAAGGACACATCACAAAAAAAAATGGTTGAAATATGTCATCGATGTATGCCTCCACTTTAAATTGGTTTCTAATATCGTTATTGTGAGCACATGATTTAAAGTAGCCAATGTTTTCTCCTAAGACATGAGAGATTTCCTCGAAAAACCCCATGCCACTTGAGTCATATGTTTTTGAAATAAAGCTATGCCATGAAATAGGAAGAAAGGGATTTCCCCCAAAAATACGTAAGGGATCTATGGATTCAAGGTTGATATGTCTTTGCTATAGTGTCGTTAAAGAGCTCAGAACTATCATCATTACCCAAATAATCATAGAACTAGAAGAATAGAGAAAAAACAAAGAAAAAGATCCTTCAGGTCAACATGGAAGAGACCTAAATGTCTCAATTCCTTGTGTCACCCCCAAAAGGAAAACACTAGACAAGAAAAAGATAAAGGAAATATTTTGGGTCAACATGGAAGAGACCTAAATGTCTTGATGCCTTGCATCATCCCTAAAAGGGAAACAAAAGACAAAGAAAAAGATAAAGGAAATCTTTTGGGTCAACATTAAAGAGACCTAATGTATTGATGCCTTGCATCATCCCCAAAAGGAAAACATAAGACAAATGAAAAAGATAAAGGAAATCTAACAACATAGAGAATATTAAAGAAGGTACATATAGAGGAATGCACAAAAAGAAAGAGAGATACACCAAATGAAACATCATGGGGGATCATGTTATGCACATTCAATCACATAAAGAACATGAAAAATAAAAATACTATTAAGGCACATATGATTCAACCTAGAGCAAGTCATCTGCACACCAATCTCGATCTATATAAACAAAAGGTGGAAAACTAGCCAAAGGGACAATGGAAAGTGATGAAATAGGGGAAGCACCGAGTTCAACACTCTTTTTAAGATATTTTTCATTTAAGTTCATAAAAAAAGAAAACAATGTATTCAATTCATTATGCACTTGTTCATCAATCTCTACAATGTCAATTTCATCATCTAGATTAATCATAATGGAAGGTCGAATGACAATGTCCATGGAACATTCTTGTTTATGTTGTGGTGAGGGTATATAATCATCATGCATTGCTTCAAGTATGTTTGGATTTTTATTTTCTATGTTGTTCTTCTCTTCTTTAGTTTGTAACATATGAGCAATAGCATGACGTCTACGTCTACGTTCTTTAGCATTTCAGTTTTATTTCAATCTATTGTCAATTTGTGTTTGTATAAGATTGGGTTTTTCAATCTTAAGTTTCTTCTCTTCCATGGGAGGAATGGAAGAAACAACAGGAGGTTGTTCAACAACTTTCTGTTTATCCTTGAACACTTTTTTGATTTTAGGAGGGACATCAGATTTGTTTTCATTATCCCATAGTCTCTTATAAAAAATTGTAGGAGGATTTGTTATAGGTTGTTTGTAGATGTTTGGAAGGGTTTTTAGTTCAATCACTATTTCATCAAGGATAGGTGGTTCATTCATAGGTTGAGGTATGTTTTGAAGGGATAATTATGCTATACAGTTTGCCTTGAACTCTAGATATTATTTGAAAAATAAGTCCCCACGAGGTTTAATAGGTTCCATAAGCTTGGGCTAATACAAATTTTAATGAAAATTTCCCCTAGGAAGATGTGGGATTAAACCCACTATGATGCATAGTAAAGATATCATTTCCAAATGGAAACTTTAAGCATTTATGCACAACTGAAGGGATAAAATTCATGGAGAAAAGCCATGGATATCTTAACTTCACATGAAATTGGTTTGATTGTAGGATGATGGTGAATGAGACATCTAATGTTTTTCATCCAAGTTTTAAAGAGAGATCTATTAAGCCAATCATAGAACAAGAGAAAACATTATGCATCTTGATCCATCTTTTTGGTTCATCATGTGTATATTGATAGAGTTCATGCATAAATATAAATTCTTCAGTGATCACATTCTCTCCATAGAGGGGATCAACTAATATCCCATTAGTGGGCTTATCATTATTTCAACCACATTTAAGTATGTAATTTTGTGAGAAAGCAATATCAAGAGGCTTTTTAGTTGAGTCCTTACAATGTCTAGCTTCAATAAATGCAACTGTTTTAGCCATTACTTCATTTTCATCTATTATGTTTTCATCATCCATGTCAACATTCATCACATCATTCTTCATTTCACTAGCTTTGATAAATTAAATAGTGTGCTTCGGCATGGGATTGGTAAAGATTTGTAAATTTTTGTTAGGAGGGGTTATAGAATTGTTACCTTGATCATTCATACTCCCACTTTGAAGTTGATTATTTTCAATAAGGTCTTGCACAAGATGTTTAAGATGCTTACAATATTTTGTACCATGTTCATTTTTTTGGTGATAATTGCAATAAGATTTTCGTCGAAAGCCTATGGGTAATGGTATATTAGGATCACACTCTTTAACAAGAGGTAAGGTATGCATGTTCTTTTCGATAAGCTACAACATGATATTATGAAGGGTATTGGGTAGAGAAGTGAACTCTCTATTCCTATCCCTAAAATAATTTGTCATCTTAATAGCAACCACTTGGCTATTGGTTTATTGACTTGGTTGAGGGGGATTTAGTTGTAAAAACCCCTTATTCTACTTCTTGAAAGGTCAGTAACTATTTTTATTTGCAGATTCAAACTTTTCAAGATAGATAATGGTATTTTTCACATCATAACCATAATTCATACTCTGCTAATCATGAAGGGTTGTACATAACTATGTAAAGGATGGAAATATCAACATTTCAAGTTTTCTTTGGAGTTTTTTTGCAAGTTGGCAATGAAAATTCATTGAAGGTCGGCATCAAGAATCTTTATGTTCATTTGTGAGTAAAGTGTTTGGTATCTTGCTATGAAATCAGTCAGTTTCTCATCATCCTTTTGTTTGCATGTCATTAAATCAGCAAGGGTCATCTTGGGACCCATGTGAATATCGAAGTGGTTGTAAAAGGCATAAAAAATTTCATTGAATGAACCAATCTAATTATTCAATAAAGAAGAGAACCACTCTAAAGCAACATCCTTCAAGGACCTAGGAAATAACTTATCGAAAAAAATTTCTTTGTAGTGTAGAAAATTGTACACTCTTGAAAATAGTAAAATTTCACACTTAATTTGGACCTATTTTAGCACCCTTGCATTAAATAACCCTTTAAATCATCATTAATAGGCCCCTCAGACCCTTTATTTTGGATATCAAAGCTTATTTCAACTAAAAACCCAATAAAATCATCAAAAACACTAAAATTCCTAAAATCCCACCCCAAAAATCTAGGGTGGGACTCATACACCATATGCTACAAGTGGCATATGAGTCCCATTTGGGGCCATTTTAGGGTTTGAGTGGGAAATTCAACTTTTTAATTCAAATTTTTGGTTGATGTTAGCTTTTGAGATCTAAATAATGGTAAATTAGGTGTATTGCCAATATAAACAACCTTCTATGTCATTATTCCACCTAAGCAATAATATTGAAGATCCATTTCAAGATCCGAGCATTCAAGACTATTCAAGCATTCTTCACAAGAGCATTCAAAAACAAGTAATCAACGAAGTTGAAGCCTTGGAGCAACATTATTGTGTTTTTGTAGGTCTTCAATCTCACTTTCACTCAAGATATAGCATTTTCAAGGGCTGATTATGATTTCCTATGGTGAATCATGATGGATTCTAGGTTGGGGAGATGCAGCTATCCATCAAGCCAAGCCTAATGACTTATTTCCTAAGTGATTTTATCCTCCATTATCACTCTAATTTCATCCTAAGGAAGGTACATAAATTATTAGGGATCATTTGGGTGATTAGGGATCTTTCAAAGTGAATCATTCATCTCCATGTTTCATTCTTGCATCTCATTCTAGCACAATAGAATAGGGTTGCATTGCATTTCAAATTTCCTAATCTTAGAAACACTTAAGGTTAGGGTTTATGTTCACATTTACACTCAATATCCATTGTTTCTATCAAGGTTTAATTACCAAACTAGGGGTTTAACCAAGGAAAACTCCCCATAAGTAAATCAACAATATATTATGTTTTGCAGGTCCTTTTCATAGGTTTCGATCTAGAAATCAGTTTGGGAAGGAGGAGAAAAGATTGGAGTACAAATCTAAAATTTGAATTCTATAAAAAGTAGAATGGGACAGATACGCCAGAAGTGGTGTATGAATCCCTCTACAAGCAAATTTTTAGATTTTTGCAGATCCTAGATCTACACTGCTAGAAACCTGTTCTAGACCAAAAACCCTAGTTTGGGACTAATACACCCAGACTAGAGTATGAGTCCCAATATTCCCTAATTTCAAAATTTTCAATGTTTCAGAGCTCATTCCAAGCCTCTATAGATTCTCAAGTGCACACTTCTGATTTCTCACCTTTCTATTATTTTTTACATTCTTTTCTAGGTCATTTAGTGATGTATTGCATTTCATTGATCTTTCCAAGCCCTAGATTGGTGGTGAACCCCTCTTTAGTCTAGAATTAGACCCCAGGATAAACCTATTGCAAGATCTCTTTCTTCGTTGCATACCTAAGATTGAGATCTCTAGGGTTTCCTTGAATGAGAAGTTTAGAAGATTGTTGTTCTATGTCCTAACCATAAGCAACAACAATTTTCCACCTTTCAGTATTCAAATATGAAATTAAACTTCACGAGGCTATAAACATAGAAACATGGCTAACAAGATCTCCATTCCCACCATATTTCTCAAATCAAGAACTTCTATACCTTGTGGTATTTATGCTCTTAATATCTCCAAGGATAGTAGATTGGTTTTGATGTATTATGAAGGTTGACCATTGATGTTTTGTTGTAAGGTTTTAACTTGTTGTTTAAGGTGTGTCATGCTTTGAAAAATTTAGTTAAGGAAAGCATAATTGTGATTCTAATATGGAAGGGGCTAGGGTGGAGTAGTGTATGTATGCAGAGGGCTTGAAGTGAATTGTAAGTTGCTAAAGGTGGATGGTTGAGGAGTTATTGTATTCAAATGTACAAAGCTAGAAGGATTCCCTATGGAAATACCTAAGGAAGTGTACACAATTCTAGTAGGTATGATTTTTGTGGTAGGTTGAAAGATTGTGGTAGGTTGAAAGGTTGCGGTAGATTGAAAAGGTTGTGGTAGGTTGAAAGGTTATGGTAGGGTGAGTATTGTTGTATGTAGGAATGGACATCAGTAGTGTAGAAGATGGAATTAAATTTTGGTAAACCCACAAAATGAGTTTACAACTCCTTTGAGGAGGAAAAATGCATTTTCATATGGAAAAAACTTTAGGTGGTTCGCTAGAACCCCTTAAAGGGTTCACTAGAACACCAAACCCCCCTTTAATGGGTTTTATTTTTTAATTGCATTTAAAGCGGGGTTTGCTAGAATTGGGGGTTCTAGCGAACTCTAGTTCATATGCAAACATTGGTTTAAGGAACCCCATTTTTCCCTTCTCCCTCTCTTCTACCAAATCTCTACAAAAAATTGCTTCTAAAGCTTGGGTTGAGGATAAAAATGGAGGATACTTAACAAACCAAACTAGATGATGGTATTCCTTAGAATGATCTATCCATCAACTATAATTTTAATATGTTTTTGTTTTATTATGTTATTTTTTAATCTTTATTAAAACATAGGTTTTTCACCTAAAATCAAGCTCTGTTTTGTGCACATGTGAAAAATAGAAGATTATAAAAAAAATTGTAAAATTTTAAAAGTAATTAGAGCATTGATGTCCCTGATCCAACAAAAAAAAAAAAAAATCTTAAATGCATACAAAAAGTTATGTTTTAGCCAATGAACTTCTATGTCTAACGAATTGTTTTACTTTTTGATACTGACTTAAAAAATATATTAAAATGAAATTCTATGGAAAGTCCAATTCCATGCACTAGATATTGTAGTTGAAACTAAATTTAAAAAATTAGAATTTTATCCTTCATAGAAATTTTTTTTGTGTTAGCCAATAATGTCACTCTTTAAAAATGGTGTTTTTTGTTAAAAACTAGTTTTCGAAGGAAATAGAAAAAGAAGTGCAATATAATTCTAAATTTTTTGAAAAAAATATATTTAAAATCTACAGAAAAAATGTCACAAATCACTAGTTTGCACCATCTTCAATTTCCTCATGGTTTATCCACTATAGGTACTCGAAAGTGAAGATTTAGTTAAAAAAATTAGTTCAATGTCCAGTTTGGCCGAAAATTTGAAATCAATATTGTGAGATCACCCAATTCCACCTTGGATTTGAGTACACCCCAAATATTGAGTACAATTAGTGATGGTAGGGATGGTGTTGTTAACATTAAGCACATTAGCTGTAAGAAGCAAAGTAATGGGAAATGAAGTATGCAAACTATGAGCCATAGAGGGTTGATTATCAATACTATCAGAAAGAGAGCTAGAAAACCCAAGATCGATGGTGAGTGAGAGATCGTAGGATGACATGAGCCTCGAGCTATGTCTTACAATAGTATTGCTAGTAGGAAACCAATTTGTAGAGCTCGTACAAGTTTTACAAACTTAGTGTGCAAACCCAAAATGGAAAGACACAATGCAATGACCTAGAATGAAATACAATTTTCAGATTCTAAAAAAATACAATTTATTGATTAAACCATACAATAAACTTAAAATGGGATGTTGTAAATACAATTTTGAATTTTGACAATGGAAGTAAATGGAATAATGAATGGAATGGAAATGAAAATCAAAGGAAATGGAAGGATGATGGGCCAAAAGGCAATATGGATGTATGGTCAGATCAATATTTTTTTCCCAAAATTGATGAAACTAAAGGGGTTTTAGCATAGTTGATTTCTTAGCTTTAACCAATATAAATTATGTTTTACTTGAATTAACTGCAATTATTATTCATTTTCTATTCAAATTATGACTAAAAGTCTTTGGATTGATGAAGATTGAAAACAACTATAGCTTCAAACAAAGATCACATTTTGAATTTGAAAACATGTCACATTCTATGCTTTGCATAATTTAGGATTAAAAAAGAAAATTGATTTCATGAATTTTGACCCTAAGGTGGTCGTGATACAAGTTTTTATATTTTTAAAATTTGTAATTCGTAATTCATAATTAATTATTTACTTTGGAAAATAATTACAAAAAAATATGCATCAGCATCGAGACATGCTGAGTCCTCTACTTGTCTAAAATATTATAAAAATATTATCATTTTATTGTGGTTAGGGTGGTCGCACAAACACCTACTTATTTTTAATTTGAAATTATGGCCCATTGCATTTGAATTTCAAATTTTCACCAAATAGATTTTATTTTTTTAAACAAAACTCAGTAGTTTAGAAACTAGATTCAATTTGCTATAGATATTCTTACATATTTTTGAAATAATATAGATAGCTTATTCAAATTTTTACATCAAGTTCCCTAACTCTAATTTTTTTTATTTTTTTGCCACTTAAGGGCCTATTTTTTCCATGATGATCCTGCACATACCCTATAACAACAACAAACAAAATCTTCAAATAGAGATTTCAAATTCCAGAGAACTCATATCAGCGCGTAATCGGGGACTCATCCACCCCAAGTAGTGAATGGGTCCTATATGAGGACTTTCAAAATACCTTTTACTAATTTTTAAGTATTAAAATTTAATGAGTTTTATATCCTAGAAAATACAATTCAGATCTGATCAAGGACTCATTTTTCCCAAGTATCGAATGGGTCCTAGATTAGGGTTTTCTAACTATTTTTATTGATTTTTAAGCTTTTTTCAATGTGTTTCAATTCCAAGTCTGTAACAATAACTTTTAGTTTCATATTTTTGCAAATTTACTAAGAAATGCAATTTGCAAAGGTAATGAAATGATGATTTCCAAGACCTAGTTTGAAATGAAATTTTGTTTTGATTTTCAAATGAAAATTTATGAGATATAAATGGTATACAAAATTACTTATTTGTTTTTGTATTTTCAGATTTAAAGAATGCAAAACAATGTAATTCTAAACCCTAGATGAGATGAAAATTTGAATGCAAAGTAGGAAACCCTAAATGAGATCTAATTCAATGCAAATGAATGCAATATCTAACCTAGGATGAGAAGAAAGACTCCAAGATCATAAAATTTCAATGTTCAGTAATTTAGGTTCACTAAAATGAAACATATAAAAATTAGTGATTTATCAAAATGAATTGATCAAGATGATAAACCACTATTTTTTTTAGGGATGTTTCACTCAATTATGAGGGCTAAAATTCCTAATTAACAATAAAAAAATAAATCCTAACTATTATAGCAACAATAAGGGAAGTTTTGGAAGGCTAAAAAAATGTGTAACTTGTTGAAAACTTGTTTCTAGGTCATTGAGGACTCATTTGCCTTTAGGGATGAATGGGTCACTGTTTCTAAAAACTGAATTCCAAGTTTTGTTCCTTGATTTCTACACTTCCAACTCCTCGGTGCTAAGCTCCCAAAAATCTATAATAAATTTTGTAGCCTTGTTTTTGTGTTCTTGCAATGTAGAGGACAACTTTGAAACTATTCAACTTTAACAATTTTAATTCAATATTGTTCTCCACTTGATCTTCAACCTATGAACCTAAAATAACACATCAAAGGAGAAGAAAAAATAAATAATTGTTAGAGGATAGGGGTTTTCCTTGTTCAAACCCCTTTTTAGGTGATTAAACCTTATGATGAAATAATGAAATAGAAATAAGAAACATGAAACATGGAATGATGATACCATGGAAGATGTCTTGGAATGTAAATCTGAAAACTAAAATTAAATGGCCACATAGAATGTAGATCTTGATCTCAGATTAGATGTGGAACAATACTTCCAAATAGATCTTCAATGCTACATCAATACAAACTAGCTCAACAACATGTTTGATGCACTGTGCAGCCTTTGACATGATGATATGATCTTGAATTATTGTAATGAAACTTTGATATTCTTCCTTTGAATGTCCTTAAAATTCTCTTGAAAATAATCTATAATGCTCTTGTGAAGTATTAGGATGCTCTTTTGAAAATCTTAGGTGAAACTATGTAAATTAATCTTATATTCTTACTAAATCTAAGGATTTTAACCCCAAAATTCAAATAATCCAAGCTGACATCGGAATGAAGGAATATTAAATAACAAGGAAAATAGTGGATTCATTTGGAATGGCCCATGGAATGAAGGAAGAATGGAATGAAGGAAAGGGACGAATGGAATGAGGAATGGAATGGAATGGAATGAAATGGACGAATGGAATAGAATGGAAATGGAATGGAGGAAGGCCCGAAGGAATGGAATGGAATGGGAAACCACTACATACATCATTTCCAAATGCAGGAAAAAGGGATACCTTTTCCATTAATAAAATAACAAAGAGAGGGTAAATAACACGATCTATTTCATATTCATATATATATATATATATATATATATATATTACTAAAAATCTTGGCCAAGCTCATGCTGTATGAAATACAACTCTGGTTAGATTTGGAAAAGCACATATACTCTCTTTGGCACCCATTCCGGAAAATAAAGCTTATCATATCAAAGGGGTATCCCTCCATTTATACCATCCATTAGAAACATTCTATCGTTCTATAGTCTACCAAGAATTCTTGTATCGTTCCCAAATCCAAATAAAAAAATACTCATTCTCACTAAGTATATCTATTCATCTATTATCATATGTAGTTGCAACTCATTACTATTCCATATTTACAGTTTGATTCCATTTGCACAACATTTATACTTGTGTGTACCACATGTATGTGAGCATGTATAAATGAATCTTTATGCATGATCATATATATGCCTAGAATGAACACGTTATGAATATGCGTACATAAATTCTAAAATTTAAATGAAAAATCTCTTTTACATAAGTATACTTTCATATTCAAGAAGAAATATATAATATCATTTCATTCATAAATTTTATTCAAATAACAATATCATCCATTTTTCAATCTCAAATACTTTGAAACCATTAAATACTTTCATAATCATGGATTCATATAATAAAATTGATGCATTTAAATAGAAAAACATCACCCATTAACGAAATACAAGAGTTTTTGATCTATTGCAATGAAAAATTCATACTATTTCCATGTTCAAAATAATCATAGAAAATGAAAATGTAAGCCTTGCCCCTTTTATCCAACTCTTCCAAACAATACAATATGCATGTTATAAACTCTTGACAACATGATATTTTATGCCTCTAGGTTGTTGTCTTTGGCTGATATCATTCAAGACAAAGGTTTTACCCATATCAATATTATCACTCCCAAATTTCATGAATAAAACAACATTCACAATCAGTACTTACGACCAAATCAAATTGAGGGTGGAACTAATATCTATAAGAGGCATATCTCATAGGCATATATATGTATATATATAAGTCATTATAGGTATATATATCATATATATGATCATGTACGTGAAAATCCAAATCAATAAAGGTTACCAATGTTGTGACTTGAGAAGGCCATCACAGCTTCATCAAAGAGTTTAACATTGAGCATTCAATGATCACTCTCACCACCATGTACAGTGGAAGGTGAGACTCATTTTAAGAGAAAATATTGCTTCGCTTGGCCTTTATGTTACAAGGAATTATTCACCACCCTAACCTAGTGTTAGGTGGTAGATTAAAAAAATATAGTGAGAATTATTTTAAATAAAATGAAACCAAGGTTAGCCTCTCGGTTGGTCACCTATGGTGATACAGATATAAACTGTTCACAAAGAAATATATCTATTTCGACTAATAGGATGAGACCCATAGTGGATAACTTTATGCATGCTAAATGTTGCATTGAGGGTGAGAAATCTGACCTCAAACACTAGGTCATTCATTCATTTTAAGATAATATAGAGCTTCAAAAGCTTGGCCCTCATAGGCTTCACATGAGATTCGCATAGTCGATCTTCAAACAAAAAAAAACCCAAAACATACATGCACAATAATCACATATATCTATGTAAATGAATTGGAGATCAAATGATATCACATGTAAAAACACAAAAAATCAAAGTACCTCTAATGATTTTGGCTTGATATTTTTCCTTCCACCAAATTGCTCTACTTTTTCCCTTCTAAATCATCAATTTTTCTCCTCTCTACTATTTTTTCCTCTTTTTTTGGATTTTTCTTCCCCATTCCCCAAATTAAATTGTCCCTACTATTTTGGGTATTATATGGAAATTAATTTTTTGTAGTCTTCATTGCATTAGTTGGCCACCTACTCCTCTACATGAGGGAGTCAAACTCCATAAATTTGGTGGGAGTTATGTATTTTTGAATTTCCCCCATGATTTCAAAGATCATTTACATTTATTTTGTACGTGTCTATACATATATACCAATAATTTCATGCACTAATAAGAGATTACATACATAAATAAAATCTCTTGTATACTCACATCACATTTTAAATTTATTCAAAAGAGTGAACATAGAATATCATTTTTTTTGTACAAGAAAAATTGGATTTTCTTGGTCAATTTTCTTTTCATGAATATAAATTGTGAAACAAACAAAATGAGATATGAACACACAACTTGTTATTTCCATTAATTATGATTTTCACACCAAGTATGAATGCAATTTTGTGAACTTTTCAAACATATGTAGATGTCACATTCTATTATGGCGTGTGATATTCCATATATTTCATCCTTGCTTACTGTGGTCATCCAGATAAGTGTGCCTACCTCAATCAAGTTCTCATCCTTCAACCTATTTCCTACACACGTATTCTTACACTTTTCCACTTATTGGTAATCTTCAACCGATAATCCCATAGAATAATTTCTTAAATCAGAAAATTGCATATTATTCATTTTCATTTTCATCATTGCATTCTATCAAATAAAATGATAAATTCTAATTTTGCAATTATTTCAATTTCCTCAAATTTTAAAATATAGAAATCAAATCGAGATATGACACAACATTTGGCCTTCTCTCCCCGAACTACAAAATTTGGTCTTAAACTCTTGGAAGCCCCTCATGGCAATTAAGATTGAGCTCTTCCCTTGTGCTAAGATATTTTCCATTGATTCCTTTAATTATTTTGAGGACAAATGTTTGGTGTTGGGTCATCATTGGGATTGGGGTGATCACTCTCTCACTCAAACCTTGGAAAAACTCCTTCAATCCCCTTACCAAACCACTCAATGTGAATCTAGAGTGGATGATTTTTCTAAATATTCCCCTCTATTTTTGGGAGGATTCTTGTTTGAAGGCCATCGACAATTCTATTGATCGATTCTTGAAAATTTAATGATTCAGCTTCTTATATGGGGCACTCTAACTTTGCTTACATATTCTAGTGCATATCAAGACTTCTCCATGCCTCTTCATGGGGAAGTGGTCCTGCTAGTTGGGAATAGACCTTAGAATCAAATATTGGATTATTAGGGCCTCCCTTTTTATTGTCATCATTGCTTTGCTATTGGCCACTTGGCTTCGACTTACTCTCTCTTGCATCATTTTGGTTCTGCTACGTGGTGGAATAATGCTACTGAATACCATTTATTTTTGGGGCTTCTAAGAATCCTCCTTGTTTCTCTCCTAATCCACCAGCTACTTCTACTCAGCTCTCAATAGCTATTGTGGTTGTGGTTGAGGTTTCTCTATGTTCATCTCATGCTACACTGACAACTTTTTCTCTAATCTAGGCCTCTTCCTTTATTTTTGGCCTTGCAGTCCTAATCCTCCTTTGGTTATTAAGGTTTTTTTTTTAGGAGAGTCTCGTCTTGTGTTCCCTTCTAGTGAGAAGATGGATGATTATATGCATTGAAATTTTTTACATCGTAGGTGAAAAGGTCCTTCTTGCATTTTGATGGAAAAGCCTCTTGTTTAGGGTTGGTAACCTTGTTCCCAATTCTTTGTGCCAGTCTTTAGCTTAGTTGGTCTTTGTTCTTGTTTTCCAGTCTCACTCTTTGTGAGACTCGTTTTGTATACCTTGTTGGTTGTTTATGTTTTGGGTACGGGCCCTTTCCCATCCTTATCTTAATCAAAACAAGGAAATCAAAAAAGAAAGAAAAAACTCTTCTCATGTAAAGTACCATCTCAAAGTGACAAGCTAACTTGAGATGATGGAAATTCCTCCATCCTCTAATGCCACCAACCTCCAATATGATGGCTCAAAGTACTAATCCATTCTTAGTAATATCAACAAAATCATCATTTGTTGGACCTTCATCATCATCCTCAATACAAACTAAGTTACGTTCATTTTCTTGATCTTTGAGATTTCCTATAAGAACATTTTTTGCTCGACTTTTACAAGACCAAGCTATGTGACCAATTTTCTTACAATAAAACATTTAATTTCCCCATTGTTTGTACCTGGCATTTTATTATGGCTTTGAGAATATAACGCATTCTCCAATTGAGAACCAACTTTTGTATCTTTTGCATTTTTTCTCTTTCCATCTGTTAAAAGAGTTGAAATCATATCTTCTAAATTTGTAGAATTTATTTGATTAAGTTTTAAAATAACCTTATTATAAATTCTAAAGGGAAAACTATTTAACAATATAGCTCTAGCATTATCATCATCTACTAGAGCCTTGACTTTTGCTAGTTGTCTAATGAGTGACCTCAAATAATTTATGTGATTTGGCATTGTGATTTTGTTATTTTGAATTGGAATATTGAAGTTGTAGGGAAAAATTTGCATTAAGTGCTTCTGCTCCAAACAATTTATTTAAATCATCCCAAATCTCTATTGATAATTTTTCTAAATCTATATGATGTAATTCAAAGGTGTAAAGATCAAGAACAATAATAACCTTGGATTTATCATCTTTGTTATTCCAATCTAGTTACTTATTTGCATCTATAGGTAGGTTTTCTTTTTCACTTACTATTCCCCATAAATTTGTATTCATCAGTTGTACATTTGAATGTTCATTTTCCAAGTATGAAAATCAAATCCAGAATATTTATCTAATACAATTCATACATAATGATATATCCATTTAAATAAATTTAAATCAATATCTAACGGGTAAAAGTACAAAGCAATGCCACACTTTATAAAGGAAATGGCCAATGCTGATCTAATTTTTAAACTTGAATCAATAAAAAGTGGCATATATGTTTTGAATTTTGAAATGATGTAAACTAGTAAAATGTGTATTTTTTAGTATATTTTATGTTTTTTTTTTTTTAAAGTTAAGAAATTATTTAAACTAGTTTTTAATAAATTAAAACTATAATTTATTATCGCTTAAATGTTGTAAAATGAAGTTGCATGCTAATATCAAATTTTTTATAGTAAATTTTTCTATCAAATTTTTTGTGTGTATTTATAACTTGAAATTTTAGTGCATGGATATACTTTTTTCCAGTTTTGATAAATATATATTTTTAAATAAATATTAAAATGTGCATGAATCAAAAAATAGTTGTCTATTGGATCGTCAACTTTCATACTAAATATTTATCTAAAATGGAAAAAAATACCATCTTAAAATAGATTCTCTTATCTAGTGCTTCATATATATATATATATATATATATTAATAATTTTTAGTATTTTTTCTTGGCACAGTAATCAACCTAATATTTTGTGCTGATAATCTACTTTTAGTAAAAATTAAAAAAAAAATATAAAAAATAATTAAACTATTAAAATACATATATTTTTGAAAACTACACTTATGAATCTACAAAAGGGTATTTTTATATTTAAAAAAAAAATGTTATTGACATTAGCAAGAGTTATTGAAACTTCAAGTTTTTCAAATAATTTTATTTTTTTGGTAAATTGGACTCAAAGTGGTGCTCCATATATTTTTAGCCTACAATTTTAGTTGAAAAAGTTGTGGAAACATCTAACTTAACTAGAATGAATCTTACTAGATCATATGTTTGACCAAAATTGATTTTTAGTTAGGAATACATAAATTCAGTTGTGCTGATAAGTTGTTTGAAAGTGTGACACAACTTTGTGCTTTTACCCTGACATAATATCTCAGTGATTGCATATAAAACACAAAAACTTCCTCAACACCAGTAGATGGAAGTTATTCCATAGTATTGTCAATCATATAAATATTCACTAGCGATGGGATGAGCAAATGTATTTCTAGTAGTAGTTGAATTCTAAAAGATGAAACACATCATACCTTTCATAGGTGCTTGTATTGGTTCCTTCTCTTTCCTCCATGGGATCTTTCCTTTATCTTTCAAATAGTAATTTTATCAATTTCTAGAATTTTTGTATGCCATAAACATCTACTCTAAGAATGTTTCCATACCACAATATGTCAGAATAAAGTAGATAATTTCTTCCATTGATTCATAGGAGGAGAAAAACTGCATTTTTTTGTCTTTTAAATTAGAAATTAGTAGGTTTTTTTAGCATTTGCATGTGTTTTATTTCTATAACTATTATTAGATAATATTCCTCTTAAATAGTCTAAGACCTCTATAAATTAGAGGCATCTATAATCAA
This sequence comes from Sequoia sempervirens, assembly GCA_007258455.2. Taxonomy (NCBI): domain Eukaryota; kingdom Viridiplantae; phylum Streptophyta; class Pinopsida; order Cupressales; family Cupressaceae; genus Sequoia; species Sequoia sempervirens. The sequence goes on along the minus strand of VDFB02193867.1, from coordinate 128,782,389 downwards.
TTTACGATCAAAAAAATAAAGCTATAGCTTGATATGCATATGGTTTTTTATTCAGTTTGTTGTTTGTTTTTTCCTTCAAGGGTGCTATCAAAGCATAGGTAACATAAAAAAGGCCCAACCACTAGGAAGAAGAAAGTTGTTGTTCATTGAAAAGGAGGTCATAGATAGGAAAAAGAAATATTGTATTTTCCAGAAGAAATATCACTGCTTGAAACCTGAGTGGTGGATATCAAAGAGAAAGATCAATTAGTTATAGTTGAAGATCATGAGATCATTGTAGAACTAGCTAATAGGATACATAGCTACAGTCAACGAAGAATACATTGCAGAAAGATTGAGGGTGATTTTAGGCTCTCAATAAAAGCAAGGGATCTATGAGGAAAGATTGTTTGCAGCCCTTACTGAAGCTTTCAATAAACAACAAGAAAGTTACAGACCACAATCAAGGAAAAAAGTAATATAGAACTAGATTTTAGTAACAGATTAAATCAGTCAATGTCAACAAATAATAGTATAACTTAGCCCCAAATTCCCATTTTCATGGGTAAGAATTATGATTTTTTGGAAATTAATATGAGAACATTATTTTGTTCACAAGATATTTTGGATTTGGTATAAAATTATGTTTTAGAAATACAGGATCAAGAAACCTTTCAAGCATTGACATAGGGAGAAAAAGATCAACTTAGAGACAACAAAGAAAAAGGATACAAAATTTGTATTTCTAATCCTATAGGAAATGGATGAGTCAATCTTTCCTAGAGTTGCAATAGCAACGAGATCCAAGAGAGCATGGGATATTTTGGAGACAACCTATAAAGTGACTACAAAAGTGAAAGTATCTAAACTACAATCTCTTAGAGGTTTTGAAAATTTGCAAATGAAAGAATCAGAATCCACAAACCAGTCTATGAGTCAAGTCATGAATATTGTAAATCAAGTTACATCTAATGGAGAAGAATTAATATATAAAATATTATAGAAAAGATTCTTAGTAGTTTACCCAATAAATTAGATACTATAGTTATAGCAATTGAGGAATCCAAGGATTTGGAACAATTGTCAATCGATAAATTAGTTAGATATTTGTTAATGCATGATTATAGAATGAACAAAACTAACAATAGTCCAATTGAGAATGCTTTCAAATCTTAGTTATCATCCACTAGAGGAAGAGGTAGAGGAAAAGGTGGTAGAAGTGATCTAGATCAAGGTGAAGAGAATAATTGAGATAAAGGTGATTGAAACAATAATCAAAACCACAAAAATAGAGGACATGGAAGAAATCATTCCCAAACAAATTTACAAAGGTTTGATAAATCTAACATTCAATGTTATTATTGTAAAAAATATGGATATTATGCATATGAATGTAGAAATAAACAAGGAGATATGGATAAGAAAATTGTAATTTACACAAATGAAACTAGATCTAATTCTAAAATTATTTTCATCACATGCCATGTTTCTCAAGCAAGCACTAGAAATATTTGGTTTTTGGATAGTGGATGCAATAATCATATGATAGGGAATAAAGACTTGTTTTCTAGTATTGATGATTCTATAAATTTTGAAGTGAAATTGGGAAATGATAATAAAGTGGATGTTATGGGTAAAGGAGTAACAAATGTTTTGAAAAGAAATGGTGAAAAATATATATATTCTTGATGTTTATTTTTTACCTAGACTAAAGCGTAATCTTATGAGTGTTGGACAATTAGTACAAAAGGGTTACATGGTATCTTTTATGGATAATGTATGCATGATTATGGATAAATTTCCAAATGACATGTTCATTGCAAGAGTGGAAATGACTAAGAATCGGATGTCCCCCCATCAAATTTAGTGCACCCAAGGAGAAGAGGAAGGAAATTTCAAAACTATGTATTTAGACCAATCGTGGCAATATCATTTGAGGTATGAACATTTACATTTTGGAGCTTTGAGTTTGTTACAAAATAAGCATATGGTAAAAGGATTGCCACCTATAGAGCAACCAACCAATTCATGTGAGAGTTGTATTTTGGAAAAAAAACATAGAGAGAGTTTTCATATAAGAGTATCATATAGAGAAAGGGAATTATTGGAGATATTTCATAGCTTGATTTATGTGGACCAATGCAAAATCCATCATTTGGAGGTAGTATTTATTTTCTAAACTTCATTGATGATTTTAGTAGAAAAACTTAGGTATGTTTTCTCAAGAAGAAATCTAAGGACTTCGATAAATTTAAGGATTTCAAAGCTATCCGAGAAAAACAAACTGGACTATACATCAAAGTACTTATATTTGATAGAGGTGGTGAATGTAGTTCTCATGAATTACTGATTTTTTGTACATATCATGGGATCAAGAAACAATTTACAACAAGGTACACACCACAAAAAAATGGTGTAGCAGAGAGGAAGAATAGAACCACAATGGAAATGTGCAAGATCATGTTGAAGGCTAAAAACTTGCCTAATGATTTTTGGGCAGAAGCAGTAGCTTGTGCAATATATACATTTTGAACAAAATTCCAATGAAAAGTATCAAGGAAAAAATTCCACAAGAAGCATGGAATGGTAAGTAACATAGTGTATCTCATTTGAGAATTTTTTGATGTGTTGCATATTCATTAGTGCCATCTGAATTAAGAAAAAACTTAGATGATAAAAGTGAGAAATGTATTTTCACTGGTTATAGTGAGCAATCAAAAGCTTATAAATTGTATAATCCCATTTCAAAGAAAGTGATTATTAGCAGGGATGTCAAATTTAAGGAAAAATAATCATGGGATGAAAGCATTGATAGATCAATCACAATTGGAACACCAATAATATAGAATGATGAAGAACATGAAGAAATAATTGTGTAAGGTGATTAACCAAATCCACAAGTAGGAACAAATACTCCAACAAGAGCTCCAAGGAATGTTAAGTACAAGGTGAATCATCTGATCATGCATGTCATCCTACTCCCAATTTACAAGTGTTGAATAAGATCCTACCCTTTCATCATTAAGGTCAAAATATAAAGGTAAGAAAATGAGATGTTTGAAAGAGATATATGATCAATGAGAAGACAATTTGGATATATTTTCTCAATTTTTTCTTTATTCTCTCATGATCTTGTGTATTTTGAAGTAGCAGTTAAGGAGGAACATTTGATCAAAGCTATGGATGAAGACATGGATTCATTTTAGATAAATCATACATGGGTGCTAGTTGATCTACTTGAAGGTAAGTATTGCTTAGGATTCAAATGGAATTATAAAAAAAATTAATGCAAAAGGTCAAATTGAAAAACACAAGGCACGGTTAGTAGCAAAAGGATTTTCAAAAAATTATGGAATTGATTATAATTGAACATTTGATCCAACTGCTAGACTTGATACTATTATAATGGTTTTAGTAATAACCACACAAAATAATTGGAAGTTTTTTCAATTGGATGTCAAATCAACTTTCTTGAATGGCTTTCTAGAGGAAGAAGTATATATGAAACAACCACCAAGTTATGAAGTGCATGGACATAAAAATAGGGTTTATAGATTGAAGAAGGAAAAAAATGGTCTCAAAAAACCACAAAAAGCATAGTATAGTGGAATTGATTCATACATGCAAAGTACTGGATTCAACATAAGTAATATCTTGAGCCCACATTGTACACAAAGATCAATAAAAGAGATTATATTTTTGTTCGGAAAATGTGTTTGAACCTTGCATTTATATAAAGGCTTATGTTGATTGGATATATATATATATATTGCTTAGGATTCAAATGGAATTATAAAAAAAATTAATGCAAAAGGTCAAATTGAAAAACACAAGGCACAGTTAGTAGCAAAAGGATTTTCAAAAAATTATGGAATTGATTATAATTGAACATTTGATCCAACTGCTAGACTTGATACTATTATAATGGTTTTATTAATAACCACACAAAATAATTGGAAGTTTTTTCAATTCGATGTCAAATCAACTTTCTTGAATGGCTTTCTAGAGGAAGAAGTATATATGAAACAACCACCAAGTTATGAAGTGCATGGACATAAAAATAGGGTTTATAGATTGAAGAAGGGAATTTATGGTCTCAAAAAACCACATCTCAAAAATGCAAAAAGCATATTCAGGCCCACATATATACAAACATTTACACAAAGATTATAATTAAGATCTTATATGTGTTTGGAAAAAATGTTAATAAAGGCTATTATATATGATTGGATATATATATATATATATATTGCTTAGGATTCAAATGGAATTATAAAAAAAATTAATGCAAAAGGTCAAATTGAAAAACACAAGGCACGGTTAGTAGCAAAAGGATTTTCAAAAAATTATGGAATTGATTATAATTGAACATTTGATCCAACTGCTAGACTTGATACTATTATAATGGTTTTAGTAATAACCACACAAAATAATTGGAAGTTTTTTCAATTGGATGTCAAATCAACTTTCTTGAATGGCTTTCTAGAGGAAGAAGTATATATGAAACAACCACCAAGTTATGAAGTGCATGGACATAAAAATAGGGTTTATAGATTGAAGAAGGGAATTTATGGTCTCAAAAAACCACAAAAAGCATAGTATAGTGGGATTGATTCATACATGCAAAGTACTCGATTCAACATAAGTAATATCTTGAGCCCACATTGTACACAAAGATCAATAAAAGAGATTATATTTTTGTTTGGAAAATGTGTCTGAACCTTGCAATTATATAAAGGCTATTGTTGATTGGATATATATATATATATATATATATATATCCTAGTTACACCAATAGGTGTAATATAAAATGGCATAAGGGAGGAAGAGTGGGATGCATGTAAACAATGTTTTGTTAACTTTTTCAAAAAAAATTTAAAATGGTTGATATACATTAGATACATGATACAATGTAAATCTAGAATGTTAATCATTAGGTTTTAGATATAATGGTGGATAATTTTTTGGCATGTATTGCCCTAGAATGTAACTCTATTTTATGAGGGAATTGTATTATGTTTGTGGTAGAGAGAGATAGTGATGTATTCTAAAATTTTGATAGCAGTCATGTTGTCTCTTGATCTATAAGTTGTGATACTCATATGAGAAGCTTGTTTTACAAGTATATTGTAATCTTTGTGATTTACTAAACAATGTATTGGGCGTCTTTTCTAGTGTGGGGTTTTTCTCTTGAAATGGTTTTCTCCATGTAAATCATTGTGTTGTGGTATGCATGATATTTGTGTTTTTTTGGTTTAAGTTTTTGTAAGTGTTAAATATTTGTAAATTTTTTACATTATTCTCCTCTCAAGATTAGTGTAGGAAGTTGTTCCACTACCTTAGCTTCCTTACAAGTGGTATCAGAGCTTGATCACCTTTGGTTTCAGTTGTGGGTTGTTGGGTTTTTTGAACTAATCCATATTTGAGTGGGAACTTGTGCAGAAGACACTTTGTGATATTGTTGCAAGAATTTTCAAATGGAAATTTCATCAGGGAGAATAGAGGTGGAGAAATTTTATGGAAATAATTTTGAAATGTGGAAGCTAAAGATGGAGGATTTGTTGATAGATTGAGATCTATGGAATGTTTTTGATGAGAATGTTTTAAGGCCTACAAATCCTACTCAGGCTACTCAATATGATGTTATGGACTGTAAATCCAAGGGTCTAATAATATTGTGCTTGGTAGATTTTGTTTTAATTAATATTCATGAAGAGACCTCTACATAGAAACTATAGAAGAAGCTTGGTGAGATGTATCAAGCCAAATATTTAGTGAACAGTATTTTCTTGAGGAAGAAATTGTATTTCTTGAGAATGGAAGAGGGTGGATGAATTATAGACCACCTAAAAGCATTTAATATGTTGGTGGCTCAATTGGAATCAATTGGTGTTAAAATGGATGGGGAGGAGAAATTTCAAATCTTGCTTTGTTCTTTACATGATTCATGGGATTCTCTTGTTATGGCTATTGGGAGCACTTATGTTATTTTTAAGACTAAAGATGCATGGTGGGTTATTTTATTTCTAAAGAGATGAGGAGGAAGGTATCCATCACTACCAAGGAGGCCCTAATTTTTTGTGGAATACCTAAGGAAAAAGGAAAAAAAGAATGATAAACATGACAAATCCAAGTCCAGAGGGAGATCTAAATCTCCTAGAAATTGCAAAGTTATTTGTTTGAACTATGGTAAGCTTGGACATGTTTATAAGGAATGTAAAGAAGTAAAGAAGAAGAAAATGAAGAAATTTGATTCTAATTCTGAGTCTGAGAAGGAAGATGGTGACACATTCATTGCACCTTTGGAAAATTGTGTAGTTAATGATGTATGGTTAATTGACTTAGGTGCATCTTTCCATATGACCTTTAATAGATGTTGGTTTTTTCAATATGAAAAATTTGATGGAGGTAAGGTGTACTAAGGTGATGATTCTCATTTAGACATTGTTGGTCGTGGTAAAGTTAAAATCATATTTCTTGATGGTAGAATAAAAAGGATTAATGATGTGTTGCATATCCCTGGATTACCATGAAATTTGTTATCTATGAGAAAACTAATAGTTGTGGGTGTGCAATTAGTATTTTTTGATGCAAGATGCAAGATGGTAAGGGGTGCTACGGTGATTTCTAGAGGCGTCAAATATGGCACATTGTATAAGTTGTATGCATGCACTATTGAGTGCAATAATACTTCTGTGAAAATAAAGTCTATGAAAGAAGTGAGGGTTTCACCTTTAGCAGATGGTCATGGCTTTTGGGTACCCAAAGGTGTTGTTTCTTCTTAAACAAAGTTACCTACAAATAAAACTATGTTATGGCACTAAATAATTGGCCACATTGGAGAAAAGGGTATAAGGACCTTGAAAATTAAAACCTTGTTGAAGGTTTTTCTAATTGTAATCCTGAATTCAATTTTTGTGAGCATTTCATTTATGGAAAAAAAAAAGACATTAAGTTTTACTTGATTATTTATAAATTTTATGGTGTATTGGCTACTATTCATTCTTATGTGTTTTGTCCTGTAGATGTTCATTTGATTGGTAAATCCATATATTATGTTTCATTTATTCATGATTATAGTAGAAGGCCATGGGCATATTTTCTAAAGAGTAAATCTAAAAATTTTAGTCAATTTAAAAAATTTAAAGCAATTGTTGAGGTCCAAACTAGAAAGAAAATAAAATCTTTAATAATAGATAATGGAGGTGAATTTTTATCTAATGGGGTATGTGCAGGATCATCATGGAAAAAGCATGCCCTTAAGTGGCAAAAAATTTAGAAAAATCAGAGTTAGGAAACTTGACGTAAAAATTTGAATAAGCTATCTATATTATTTCAAAAATATATAAGAAAATAATCTGTAGCAAATTGAATGTATTTTCTAAACTACTAGGTTCATTTAAAAAAATATATATATTTGGTGAAAATTCAAAATTTCAATGCAATAGTACTTAAATTTCAAGGAAAAAATAAGAAGTAGGTGTCTGTCTGACCACCCTAACCACAATAAAATGATAATATATTTTTATAATATTTTAGACATAAGTAGAGGACTTATGTCTAGATGTGATGGATATTTTTTTGTAATTTTTTTCCAAGTAAATAGTTAATTATGATTTTTTTATTACAAAATTTTAAAAAATATAAAAACTCATGTCTGACCACCTTAACTTGGTCAAAACTTCATGAAATTCAATTTTTCTTTTTTTAATCCTATAGTATGTGAAGCATAGAATGTGATGCATGTTTCGGATTCAAAAAAATTGATACCATTTGAAAGTTGTAGATGTTTTTCAATCATCCTATCAATCAGGACTTTAACTGTAATTCAAATTGAAAACGAATAATAATTATTCATTAAATTCAAAGTAAAGCATAATTTATATTGGTAGAAAGTTGAGAATATCCTTTAAAAACAATTTTAATTTCATCAATTTTTGGTAAAAAAAGATGCCAGCCACATACCCTACAAATACCCATTATATTGCCACTTTTTGGCCCATCATGATCCTGCACATACTTAATGATTTTGATAGATTCTATAAAGATTTTGGTATTCAAAGATAGAAGAAAAATTTGTATTCTCCACAATAGAATGGATTTGTAGAAAGAATTAACAAGACACTAATGGAGAAGGCTAGGAGTATGTTGAGTGGTGCTAGCCTAAAACAAAGGTTTTGGGTTGAAGTGGTTTCCATTGCCTATTACCTGATTAACAAGTCTCCTACATCAGCTCTCATTAATAAGACACCTATAGAGGCATGGTCAGGTTGAAGTCTTTCATTAAGAAATCTTATAGTTTTTGGTCGCAACGCATATGCACATGTGTTAAAGGGTATGTGCAGGATCATGATGGGCCAAAAAAGTGGTGATACGATGTGTATGTGTACAATATGTGGCTAACGACTTTTTTTACCCTAAATTGATGAAACTAAAAAGGATTTTAAAGGAGATTCTTAGCTTTCCACCAATATAAATTATGCTTTACTTTGAATTTAATAAATAATTATTATTCATTTTCTATTTGAATTATGAGTAAAGTCTGATTGATAGGTTGATTGAAAAAAATCTATAGATTTCAAAGCAGTATCATAGTTTTTGAATTTAAAACATGTGTCACATTCTATGCTTCTACATACTATAGGATTAAAAAAAATTCATGAAGTTTGTGGTTAAGGTGGTCGTATTTATAATTTTTTATATTTTTTAAATGTTGTAACAAAAATTCATAATTAATTATTTGCTTGGAAAAGAATACAAAAATATGCATCACATCGAGACATGTCTTCTAATATATCTAAAATCTTATAAAAAAATATTATCATTTTATTGTGGTTAGGTGGTATTCATTACTACTTATTTTCCTTTGAGATTTAATTACTACATTGAAAATTTGAAATTTTCACCAAATAGATTTTTTTAAATAAACCTAGTAGTTTAGAAACTACATTCAATTTTCTATAGATTCTAAAATAATATAGATAACTTATTCAATTTTTTTTACGTCAAGTTGCCTAACTCTGATTTTTTGAATTTCATCACCACTTAAGGGTCTATTTTTTCCATGATGATCATGCACATACCCTAAAGGAGAAGCAAACAAAGTTGGAGAACAAGGCTTTGAAATGTATCTTCATCAGATATAGTTATGGTGTGAAATGATACAAGCTTTGAGATCATGTTGCACAAAAGGTAATACATAGTAGAAGTGTTATTTTTAGAGAAACTAAGCCTTCTTATGTTACATTGCAGCTAGAACAAAGTAAGCAAGAAGATGTGATTCAATTTCCTTCTACACCTAAGAAAGTTGAATCGATGCCTAAGAATAGACAAGAAGTTGAGGAGAGCTCATCTATCTTTAGATCTTCAAAAGAGTAGGGAGAACCTCCAACTCAACTTGTTTGTAGGTCCACAAGACATAGAAAACCACCTGAAAGGTATTCACTTAACGATTGGAGATGTATTTTTGCTTTCAATACTAAAATGGATGAACCCAGATCTGTACAAGAGGCACTAGGTATGAATGATGCAGAATCCTGGAAGATTGTTATGGATGAAGAAATGACATCTTTGAAAAATAATGATACATGGGATCTTGTACCATTGCTTGAAGTATGAAAACCTCTTCATTGCAAATGGGTGTTCAAGAAAATATTGGTTCAAATAGAGTTATTGAAAAGTATAAAGCAAGGTTGGTTGTGAAGGGTTACTCTCAACTTGAGGGTGTTGATTACAGGTGAGATATTTTCTCCTGTTACAAAAATGACATCCATTAGATTTTTTTTTCTATTGTTGTTTCTTATGATTTAGAGGTTGAGCAAATGGAGGTAAAAACTGCTTTCCTTCATGGTGATTTGGAGTATATTTATATGAAAAAACTAGAGAACTACATGGTGAAAGGTAAAAGTAAGTTGGTTTGCATATTGAAAAAAATATTTGTATGGCTTAAAACAAAATCCTAAGATGTGGTACTAGAAATTTGATACATATGTGTTGAGTTTAGGATTTGAGTGTTCTAAATCAGATCATTGCAATTATTATAAAACTGATGTTGATCATTTTTTGTTTATTGCATTATATATTGATGATATGTTATTTATTGGTAGAGGGAAAGGTATGCTTTTAGAACTAAAATCTCAACTTTCTACTAAATTTGAAATAAAAGATCTTGGTGCAGCCAAACATATTCTTGGGATGGAAATTAAAAGAGATAGAGTGAACAAAAAGCTATGAATTGGCCAAAGTATGTCAACTCAATTTTATAGAGGTTTGATATGCAGGATTGTATACCATTATGTGTTTGTTTTTCATCTAAAACAAAGTTATCTATTTTAGATTGTCCAACATCTCCATTAGAGATGGAATACATGAATAGAGTTCCTCACCAAAGTGTAGTTGGAATTTTGATGCATGCTATGGTTTTTCATAGGCCATACATTGCCCAAGTAGTGGGAGTATATGTCTAATCCTACTAGAGTTCATTGGGATGCAATTAAAAGAGTCTTTAGATATTTGTGTAGTACCTCAGATTGTTCCTTATGTTATCATATTAATGTGAATGAAGATGATATTTCCCTTGACATTCATGGTTATGTGGATTTAGATTGGACAAGTGATGATGATAGTAGAAAATCCACTAGTTCTTATGTTTTTAATTTATTTGGTGGTGCAATTAGTTAGATGAGTAAGTGATAGGTTGTGGTTGCTTTGTCCACTACTAAAGAAGAGTATATGGCAGCTACTCATGCTTGTAAAGAAGCCATTTGGCTTAAGGGATTGTGCTTAGATATTGGAATAAACCAAGGTGCAGTGAAAATTTATTGTGATAGTCAAAGTGTGATACATGTCTAACCAAGAACCCAACATTTCATGCCAAGACCAAGCACATTGATGTACAATATCATTTTGTTTGAGATATGGTCGAAAATGGCAGGGTGAAGTTGGTTAAGGTAGAGACTTTGATGAATGTTGTTGATTCTTTAACTAAGCCTATGAACAGAAAGAAGTTCATATGGTGTTCAAAGATTATGGGCCTTTTGGCCCCTAGCAATTAAGAGACAATGTTTACTCCCTCCTATTACTCTTGTAAGGTGTTATACAAGTGAGATTTTTTGCGAAAATGTGTCTCAACCTTGCAATTATATAAAGGCTATTGTTGATAGAATATATATAAATATATATCCTAGTTACATTGATAGGTGTAATATACAATGGCATAAGGGGGGAGAGTGGGATGCATGTAAATAATTTTTTGTTAACTTTTTTAGGAAACTTCTAAAATGACTTACATACATTAGATACATGATACAATATAAATCTAGACCATTAATTATTAGGTTTTGGATTTAATGGTGGATATTTTGTTGGCCTATATTTCCCTATAATGTAACTCTATTTTATGAGGGTGTTGTATTATAGCTGTGGTAGAGAGAAACAGTGATGTATTATGAGATTCTGATAGTAGTCGTGTTGTCTCTTGATCTTTGAGTGGTGATACTCCTATGAGAAGCTTGCCCTATAAGTATATTGTAATCTTTATGATTTACTAAATAATGTATTGGGTGGATTTTGGAGTGTGGCATTTTTCTCCTGAAAAGGTTTTCCCCACATAAATCACTATGTTGTGGTATGTGTGATATTTGTGTTTATTTTTTGTTTAATTTTATGTAACTTTTAAAGATTTGTAAAAGTTTTGCATTATCCTCCTCTCAAGATTAGTGTAGGAAGTTGTTCCGCTACCTTAGCTTCCCTAAAATCTTGGTTGTGTGTTTATATGTTGATGATTTAATTTTCACTGGAAATTTTTCTATAGACATGTTTATATAAGCAATGAAGAAAGATTTTGAGATGACATATTTCAGTTTGATGAAGTATTTTTTAGGCATTGAAATTGTTCAATCAAATAAAATAAATTCATTAGTCAATCTAAATATGCAAAGGTTATGTTGAAAAGGTTTAGGATACATTGAATTGTAATCCATCATGTATACTAGTTGCAACGAGAACTAAAATTAGTAAAGAAGACAATGGGTCGAATGTTGATTCTACGATGTTCAAACTTGACTAATATAAAGTTTGATGTATCTTACAACAAGAAAAAATATCATCTATGGGGTTAATTTAATCTTAAGATCCGTCACCAAAATACTGACATTAGCAAGTTGGAAAGAGGATATTAAAATATGTGGTAAGAATAATAAGATATGGAAGTTTATATTCCAAAACTAATGATTTTTGTTTGATTGGTTATACTGACAGTGATTTTGTAGGTAGCATTGATGGTAGGAAGATTACTTCTGGATATGTCTTTCACTGTGGGTCATGAGTAGTCTCATGGTCATCAAAAAATCAATCCATAATGAATCTTTCATCAATTGAAGTAGAATATGTAGCAGCCACATCAACAACATGTCAAATATTTTTGATAGATTTATTGCAAGCATAGAAGGAGCCAACACCAATCTTTTGTGACAATAAATCAACAATTGCATTGTCAAATAATCATATCTTTCACAATAGGAGCAAGCGCATTGTTACGAGATACCATTTTATTAAAGAGTTGGTGAATAAAGATGAAATTCAACTGAAATTTTGAAGATCTAAAGATCAATTAACATATATATTTACCAAGAAATGATTCTTTGAGAATATAAGACAAAATTTATAAATTTTAAATGGTGAAACAATCAATGATAGAAATTAAAGGGGAGTGTTTAGAATCCATTGATTCCCAAGAGGAGAAAAAATTGCAAGTTTTTTTAATTTTTTAAATTAAAAATTTAGTAGGGATTTTTACCATTTGCATGTGTTTTCTTTCTATAACTATTATTAGATAATATTCCTTGCAAATAGTCTAAGACCTTAGTGGCATCTATAATTATTTTAAGATCAGAAAAATAAAGAATTCATAGCTTGATATGGGTATGGTTTTTTGTTCAGATTGTTTCTGTTTCTACCTTTCACACTAATGATTCTAGATACACATTGATATCCACAATAATATTTCAAAAGAAACTTCTCTAAAAGGAACTATTAATAGTATCAAATAAAAATTCTCTTTATCACTACCTTATATCATCTACAAATTTTGTTCATGCACAAATAACTATACTTTCCTGTACCTCAAATATTGTATGGTCTTCACAAATAAGTGGCTTGTGCAGAATCTTGTTTAGGCTTGGAAATGATGGATATTCACTAAGAATAGACACAAATTTTCTCTCCTCAACCACATTCAACAAGGGCTTTGTAATTTGTTTACCACTCGATTTCCCCAATGATGTTCCAGGACTTGATCTGCAAACTCTGCGCTTCTTGCATCTTCTACATTAGCACTTCAAATGGAGTTACTCATCCTTTAGATGGAATTTGTAACTTCTAAAAAACCTATGCACCATATTTAGATACCCTCCAGCAATAGAATAGGAAATGTCTCTTAATTTTCACATGCCTTCTTTTCTGTATGTCTAGATTTTTAAAAAATTAGACGTAGCCAATACAAATACAGATCAGAGTTATATATTTTAACGCTGCCACAGGGAATTCATCTCCCATGAAGAGGTTAAATGCTTGATTGATCTCATTGAAGTATAGTAGATGAATTTAAACATGGAGAGATACAATTGCAATTGTAATAACTACCTATAACAAACAATGTAATAATGTATACTAACAAAGGTGAATTCTAAGATTTTAGGGTTAAATTTGTAGGAATGATGTAATAAGAGTGAAATGTTAGTGTAATAATATTACTATTGCATTTTAAGGTTATGTTTATTCTTGTTGGTTACGCCTATTACATACAATTATTCAGTTACCAATTGTATCTCCTTGTATAAAGTCTCTTATGTTCATCGATTTAAAGAATGAAGCATTTATTCTCTTAGGATTAGCTAACAATGCACTTGATATTGTATGTAATGGTCTGTTTTGAAGATATTGGGCCACCTAACTTGCCATTCTATGTTATCATTGAGCTTCATAATTAGGGACTTTCCTATACGACATTAATAATCCAAAGTTTGTTCTTATTTCATCTATTACAAGTGAAAATTATACTCAAATTCTAATCAAAATGGTATAGTACCTAACCATATATAAATCAAAATGACAATTAATATGAATATAAAAATATTTTAAAAGTATATTCACTTTTACTATACTAAATACATAAATAGTATATTGAATTAATAATATACTATTTAATATATTAGGCTACGATCTACTTCATATTTTTAATAATATAATTCACTATTTAAGATGTTTATTTTATTTTTTATTTTATTTTTATTATTTATAATTTTTATAATTATTTAAATTAATTAAATTTTAACATTTATGTATATGTTACAAGGATATGTCAATGGCGAGTGTGAATATATTAAATAGTATATTATTAATAATATACTATTTAATATATTGGCTACGTCTATTTTTAATAATATATTCACTATTTAAGATGTTATTTTATTTTTTATTTTATTTTTATTATTTATATTTTTATAATTATTTAAATAATAAATTTTAACATTTATGTATATGTTACAAGGATATGAATGGCGAGTGAGAGCACCGGTTTGAATGGTGTGGCAACAGATGGAGCAGAAGAAGAGAAGGGTGAGAGTGATGGAAATAAGGATGGAGATGTGGGCATCTAGGAAGGCTTGGCGTTGGTCGAATGCTCTCTGCATTTAGGTCTTTTCTCCCTCATGGGCCTTTGTAGTTGCAAAGTCGTCTTTTTCAGATTGGTGATTGTTTACTATAAGTGTGGGTGGAGGTATTTGGGTTGGTTGTCAGTTGTTCCTGCCTTGGTAGTAGTTGGTGAGGTTGATGTTGATCTAGTTGGTGTTTGGAATTAGTTGTCCCTATCTGTTTTTTGGTCACTTTCTTACTTGTGGGAGTGCTTTGGTCTTTCTCAGGATTTTTGGCTGCAGAATGGGCTCTTTCTATTCCTATTCAGTTTAATAGGAAGGCTTGGTGGTTTTTCTTGTTGGTTTGTTCTATTTTTGGATTCTTCTTAGTTTCCCTTTGCTTCTCCCTATAGCTTGTTGGGTGGCTCTGTTTTGGGGGTTTTTGGGCTTGGAGTGTTTTGGGTTCTTTATATCCCCTCTAAGTGGTTGTTGGGATTTTTGGCTCATCTCTGGCCCTAACTAAAATGTTGGGGTTTCTTAGTGTTCTTTCATATTGGCCCTTGTCCTTATTCTCATCTTGTTTAGGATCCCTTGTACCTTTTTGGGGTTGGGTGTTCTCATACATTCTGAGGCTAGGACTCTGCCTTGGTGGTTTTTTGGCCTATGGTTCTTTTTGTTGAAGTGTTCTATGTGGCCTTGTTCTCTTTGGTTGAATTTTTGTTGTGGCCTTATTCTCTTGGGTTGACTAGCTTTGGACCCTCTTTGTTGAGGATGTTTTTCTTCCCCTTGTCCCTCAGGTGGTTGATGTTGGGGTTTTTCGTCTTCTCTTGGGCTGAGCTGCTTCATGTTTATATACTTTTGGCTCAGTTGTTTTTCCCTTTTGTGAAGGCTCAGAAGTGGGTGAGAGATTGTCTTGTTGCTAGGTTTTTTTCTTTGGAAACCTAGATGAGTTCTTTTGTGAATGTTGTTAAGGTGGACTAGTGGTATCTATTTGAGACTCTTCTCCTTGTCCATAGTTTTTTCTAGAGCAGTGTTTACTAAAGGATGCTACAGTTATGGGCTTGACTATTGTGTTAGCTTTCTCCTTTGGTCCTATAGAGGTGGACCTACCTTAGTTTTTCTTATTGAGGTGGGAAGCTCTCCTATGGAGGTGAAGGTGGAGGGTGCTAGTGATTTCTAGTTGTGGTGGTCATGTTGCTTGTAGCGTCCTCTCCAATAGAGGGGAGCTCATTCCTTGAGAGGTAGTTTTGGAGTTAGTTTCTTGCAAACATAGTGTTTCAAAGGGGTTGTTGTTGTAGTAGTTTTCCATGGATGATTTGGGCTCTTTGGCGTTACATGTTTTGCTACAAGCTAGGTGGTATCCTAAGTTTCTCTTTATGTCCTAGTAGGCTGAGCTGATTAGCGGTTGGACAATGTCCTACTACATTAATCTTGTTATATTTCTTGGATCTATGGTGTCTTCCATGAGTGGTTGGTTTTTTTATGCCTAGTTGATGTAGGTGGTTTCTTTGTATCTCAAAGGATTTATGATCCCAAGTAAAATCAAGATGTAATAGCAGTTTCAAGCGCTTACTTGTCTATTTCATGCAGCGTGTGTAATCATGTTTATCTTTTAGAGGTTGTTGTGGTGGTGGTGTTGCTTAATGGATTATTTTATCTATGAATTACTTTTCTTGTACTTAGTTCCAGGCCCCATCAAAACCCACTTTTACCTCTAATAAAAAAAATTTATGTATTTAATTCAAAATTTAATATTAATTTATTATCTATTGTGATGATTTATAATATATATTTATAAAATATATTATATTATACTATATTATTTATAGTTATTAATAGTATATATTATTTATATTAAAATTATATTTTATTAATAATTATATTAATAAAATATATTATATATTATAGCAATCCAAAAATAATTGTATTTATTTTATTATATTTATTAGGTAAAAACTTTTACATATAATTTATGTGTAATATTTATTTATGTTATTTACTTATATAATATATGTCTTATATTTATTATTTTATATTATATTTTATTAAATAAAAAATACAATTAATAAGTATACTATATATTTTTACATATACTCTTATTTAAATTAATTTTCATGAAATTTAACAATTTAATTTATTTTTTTAGAGAGATATTATACCATCCACTAAAGTTTAAATTAAATTTTAAAGCTAAATTTTCTATTCAAATTAAATTTATTTATGTATTATTATATATGATATTTTAATCTAGCATAATATAAATTATTAAATATAGTTTTAAAATATATTGTATATAATAAAATTATATATTTATATTGCCTATGTCATATATATATATATAGATATTTTTTATTTATGTTTTACATAAAATCTATATTATATTTATATTAAATGATACATATTAGATATATAATACATAAAAGGGAAGAAAATATAAACAAAAAATAATAGAGATAAAAATAAAGAGAGATGACTCAGATAAATAAACAAAAAAATAAGATAGAGAACATGAGAGAGATGGGATACGAGACAAATACGGTGAAACAAAAAAGAGAGAAAGAGAGAGGTGGAGAGAGGGAATGAAAGAGAAAAAGATAAGAGAGATAGAAATAGAGGAGAGGAGAGAAGATAATAATCCTTTATCCCTCCTCTTCCTATCTCTTCCTCCCTCATTCTATATCCCCCTCTCTTTATCTCTCTCTATCTCTCCCTCACTCGCTTCCTCCCTATCTCGCCTATCTATCTCTCTATCTCTATCCCTGTCCACTTATCTTCCCATATATTTTTCTATGTAAAACGTGGGAGAGTTGGAAAATCAACATAAACACCAATGAGACGTATTATAGTAAATATATGAATCAAAGAAACTACTCTAAACTACAGTTAAACAAATCTTTAAACATGTTCCATTGTCCTCTACTTCCAAGGATTCATTAAACTATTTAGCTCTCAGATTGTTATAGGAGAACTATGATTGTTAGAATGACAACTTGAAAAATGAGATTGTTGTTCTAAATGCAAGAAATCTAAGTTCTTAAATGATATTGCATGATGAAAATGATAATGGAGATATTTGACAAATAGATAAATGATTTTATATTATATAATGTAAATACTATGATATGAAGCTAAGATGATTCTGCATATGCTTAAATACTAACTATGAATATGTTAATCTGAAATGTAACTATAAAAAAAACATGATTCTAAGTTAACATGATGCTACAATGCAAACATGTTAAAATGTTAAACAATGCTATAAGACTCCAAATGCTCCAATGCTCCAAAGTTATTCCTACATGATAACTCTACTCAAATGTGTGATGCAAAATACTATGGCAAGGGGTTGTATTTATAAGTTTTTCCAAGCATCTTGTGATGTGGCAGTGATTGACAATCCAAATTCAAGCATAAGGGATGGACGGTTGAGATGGACAAATCTTGGAGAATGTCCCCTTGACTAAGAGCAACATGCCAAATGGATGGGAGAATCAAGTGTGTGATGAATAAGCTATGTTTTTGATTGCCAAATGGGTGGAGAATCAAGTGTGTGAAAAGGCCAAGTGGGTGGGAGAATAAAATGTGTGAAAAGGCCAAGTGTGTGGGAGAATAAAATGTGTAAAAAGTTTGTTGAAGAAGTGTGTGAGGAATAAGCCATGAGTTTGAAATTTTGTTGAAGATAATTCTAATTTATTTAATTTCATGTGACCTTGGTGAGGTGGCATGAAAAGTTGTAGACATGTGCTTGAATTCCTAATTTGGGATTTAGTGAAATTTAATTAAATAAAGCAAACTTATAGAAATTTGTTTATTTAATTAAATTAGAAGAATTGTGATTTTAGATTTGGAGAATTAGAGGGAATGAACTACATAAATAAATTAAGAATTTATTTATAAGGAGATGAAATATTAATTAAATAACTAGTATTTAATTAATTAAATGTCTTGACCATTTTTAGGTGTATACATTTTGCCCCTCTTTGAAATAATGTGTTTACATGTTGCTTCAAAGAAATATTTGCTACTAATGTCAACAAATTTTTTTTTGGATGCCCCAGATGTTGATTTTTAGATGATGATGAATATATGCCCCCTCGAGAGATAGATCGGTGAATTGTTGAATTTTTATGATTATTTTGGAATTTTTGAAAGTTTTAATGATTTTCTGATGATTTTTTGATAATTTCAAAATTTTATGATCCAAAAACAATTTCTCTTGAAAAAGAAGAATGAGCCTCCCAAATTGATTAATTGATACCTTATGTTGCCTCCTTATGTTTGATGTTTGATGATCACATTCAGTCGATTGATTTGATGATGTTGATGTGATAGTTGATGATTGACCTCATGATAAGTGAGAAGCAATGATACGATGGTGATGATTGACCTCACGATAGGTGAGGGTCAATGATAGGATGATGACGATTGACCTCATGATAGGTGAGGATCAATGATAGATTGATAATTGACCTCATAATAAGCAAGGATCAATGATAGATTGATGATTGGTATCATGATAGGTGAGGATCAATGATAGATTGATGATTGACCTCATGATAGGCTAGGATCAATGATATGATGATGATGATTGACCTCATGATAGGTGAGGATCAATTATAGACACTCAACGAGATTTTATCAAAATCTCATTGGAGGTGATTATATTTGATCAATTGATTGATCTTGATTGATTGATAAGATTGTTGATTTGTGATATGTTATGATCATATGAGGATTTCAGAATTCTTTAGTCTAGAGCATGCTTCCTAAAGATGTGGGACATGACTTCTCATCTAGTGCAAGTCGATTTAGATATTATCAGTCAATGTTGTTTATCATCTTTGATTGATATGCCCCAGTATAGGATTGATTAATGTACTGAGAATTCATGATGTATTGATACTTGATGTATAATTCAGTCAGAGATTTTGTGATTCCAACCACTTTGTTGATGTATCTCTCCATGTTTGTATATCATTGTACACTTGACATTATTATTTTGAAGTTTATATGATATGCAGTGATGATTAGTGATCTACATGTGTTTATGATTGCATATGATTATGATGGATGCATTTAATTTCTATGTTACGATATTTATATGATGCTTATATGATGATGGTATGATATGCTATGGATGCAAATTATGAAACATGCATTATGATTCTATGTTTTTTTGAGAATGATGCCTATATTATACATGTGATGGATCTTATTATACTTATGAAATGTGATGCATTTTATGTTTTTGTTCTTTTCTATTGAAAATAAATGATATAATGAATGGATGAATGTATGATGGATGAAATGATGATGTTTTATGTTTATATGATGATGATCATGATGATTATGATGATTATGGAATGATTTGATGATAATGTGATGTATGCAATGATTGATGATTTTATATGCTTTATGAATGATGTTTTATGCTATGTGATATGTGATGTTGATGTGATGATTATGCTGATCTAGCTAGTCCTTTGTTAGTCTTGGATTTGAGTAATAACAAATTCATCTTCACTACTTGTTTTAGATGTTCATTACAATGGCATTATTTCTTTACCAGTCATGTTCTTCAACAACTTTTTCTTCTTGGAAATCTTACTCTGCTGGATTTTTCTTTCAATCTTCTTAATTGAATCCAAGATCCATTGTATTAAAGGAATAAATGATTTTAGTGATGAATCAAGTTCAATTATGCCCCTATTAAAATAGAGATGTTTTTCTTCTTGAAATCTTACTCTACTGGATATGTCTTTCAATATTCTTAATGGACCAAATTCTTAATCGATTAATAATTGAGGAGATGATTTTGATTATGCAAGTGAGATGCAATGCCCTTCTTTTTGTATTTTTTGATGTGGATATTATGATGTAATGCATGAATGGATGAATGATGTGATAATGTATATATGATATGAGAATGTTTTCTAATGTATGCAAATGATGATACAACTGATGTTTAATCTATATGAAAATGATGTTCTTTTGGTAATGTCAAGTGTACTCAATCCACTAATATGAGAGATAGCATCATTGTGAAATCATTTCAGCCTTGGAAAGTCCCTAAATATAGATGCAATACTTTCATGGATGCAATCTAATCTAACCATGCATATCTAAGATGCAAATTTTGTCATTGTAACAACTGATTTTTCATATTTTTTATCATCATTGAGCCTTTAAAATGTTGAAATTGAGTACAAAAATTGATGGTATAATTATACCATGATGACCTAAGCATTATCAACATAAACAGAAAAGAGTTAATCATTTTTCTATGCAAATTTTGAATGTCATCGGTGATACTTTGTAGAGAACATCTTGCAACAATTTGCATAGTAGTAGTGATCAACTCATAGACAATAGACAAAGAAAAAACATACTCCTTCCTAACTCCTCTAGTTTAATACATCATCGAGGTGCTCCAGAGATATGATGACAAAAACCAAAGTTCAACAATTGAACATTCATGCCACAATGATAAAGCCATGATTAAGAAGGAACATCAGCCATTCAATGTTTGTTTTGATTGGATTGATTTGGTTGTTTGATTTGAATGGTTGATGTGTTACTGATGGTGATCAATTGTTCAATGTTATGTTATACTATGATCATTTTGTTTGTTTTGTTTCTCCTACTGTGGTTTCTCTGTTGGTTCAAGCTCAAAGTTTATTGCCCCCAGTGAGTTCAAGATGTTTCCCCTAGTCTAGGGTGAGACATTACCGTTATGCCAAGATATGTACATGAGGCTTTCCGATGATAGGTAGATGGATTGGGAAAGCGAATGGAGAAAGTGAATGGTTGAAATTCTAAAATAGATGGAAAAGGTAACCTATCACAAATAGCACCTATTGCCAAGTTTTCACTACTTGCTTTTATTGCACTTTTTTAGATTTTATGATTTTTTTTATTTTTCACTTTTTTGTATTTTTCTCTTCTTTTCCTTTTCTTTTTTTTATTTTTGATATGTTTTTACTTTCTTATTTTTGTTACCAAGGTGCCTTTTTTCTAGGTTTTCATCAAGGAAACCCTTTTTTTAGGACTTTTTCTGATGTTTTTGTATTTTTTTAGGACCTTTTCTAATGCATTGGATGATTCAGGTGTAGAATTTCTTGAGGTGTAGGCTGTTGAGGGGTTCATTAAACAAATCCCCTTCAGTTGTAGACAACTGGTATTTTCTTGATTCAAAGACTGATATGATGATGCCCTGATCCTGTTTGAATGACTGTGCTAGATGAAAGGAGCCGATTGGAATAAATAGTATGAGTGGCAAGTATAGAGGGTGATAGATATGACAGATAAAAGAGGCTATGATAGAATCCCTAATGTGGACACTATGTGGGCCATCAGGCTTTAGACAAAAAGGACCTTGGAAATTGATGAGTTATAGTACGTCAAGGGGTCGTGATCAAAGGCACATTGAAAGACATCACTAATGGAAGTGCAATGATATTATGGGTAGGTGAACATGGATGGGTGGAAAGGTATATGTGGTATGAGTGGGGGTGACATGGATGAAGACCATAGACCAACAAGTTCTTTCTTTGGTTTTCTTTCTTGATTGATGCCCCAGTGATTGGTGGGGAAGAGGCATATTTGGAGATTGCCTTTCGCATGCTTTTATTTTTTACCTTTATTTTTTATTTTTCTGATAGATTTTTATGTTGGCCAGGAGACTTTTCTGGATCTTTTTTTCTTTTCTTTTTTGTCCAATAGCTTTTTGTTTTGGCTAAAGTAATTTTCTTGATCCTCTTTTATTTTTGATTTGTCTAATTTATCTTTTTGTTTTGGCTAAAGAACTTTACTTGATCTTTCTTTCTTTGCATGCTTTCTTTTGATTCTGGATCTCCATTTGATAAAGGCATTTTTACCTTTGATTCTTGACTTGCCTCCTTTATATTTTCTTTGAGTGATACTTGTTTATCCATGTTTATGAGGTGAATGGATGTGGATGAGATGGATGAAGTGGGACTGGTGATGCCATCAATGGATTCTTTGATACTATCATTTTTAGTACTACTAACATCAACGAAGGCTTGCACATCCTTAGTGACTTGGAAAGATGACTTGATAGAGGGAACATTAGGAGATTCATACCCTAGCCCAAGGAAAGTGTGATAGAAGGATGGTTGGATATCCTCAATAGGATCATGGTCAAAAAGTGGGTTATCATAGATAACTTGGCCAAATAGGGGGTTATCATAGGTATCAAAAGCTTGGGTAGAGTCAGATATGGAAAGGGTGGGTGTATCATCAAGATCACAAAAGGTTTCAATCCCAGCTTGGTCATCTTTCTACATTTCTTCTGTAGCTATCTTGACATCATTATTGGAATTCTAACCCTTCTCGATGAAAATAGCAGTATCTTTTACTAGCAACTCATCCAAATAGTATTCTCCACATCCTAGATCATGGATTTGAACCTTAGGGTTTGATAGTTGAATAATTGTGGTAGATGCTTTCACGGGTTTAGGATCAACATTTATTTGAGGAGGGGATGCTTCACAATTGCTAGGGGTTTCAGCGTTAGGACTTAGATTATGGCCATACATGAAAGAATTAGGATCTCCTTGTATTGTGATTTCAACTCCCTCATGAGAAAACTTCAAAAATTGATGGTATGTAGAGGATACTGCTTGCATTTCATGTATCCATGGTCTTCCAAGGAGAATATTATAGGTCAAGGGGAGATCAAGGACTTGGAAAACCACATCTTTCACCATAGGGTCAACTCTAATTGGTAGAGTAACTGACCCTTCAGATAAGCACTCTTATGCATCATATCCCTTCATGGTAATCTTTTTACTGGAGTATATTACATAAATTCTAAATATCCCAATTTATGTATAAGGGTATGTACAGGATCATGATCATGGAAAAAATAGGCCCTTAAGTGGCAAAAAATTCAAAAAAATCAAAGTTAGGTAACTTGACATAAAAATTTGAATAAGTTATCTATATTATTTCAAAAATATGTAATAATAGAATCTATAGAAAATTGAATGTAGTTTCTAAACTACTAGGTTTATTTAAGGAAAAAAATCTATTTGGTGAAAATTTGAAATTTCAATGTAGTGGTACTTAAATTTTAGGGAAAAAATAAAAAATAGTGTCTATTTGATGCATATTTTTTTGTAATTTTTTTCCAAGTAAATAATTAACTATGAATTTTTTATTACAAATTTAAAAAAATATAAAAAACTTGTATGTCTGATCACCTTAACTTGGTCAAAACTTCATGAAATTCATTTTTTTTATTTTTTTAATCCTATAGTATGTGAAGCATAGAATGCAACACATGTTTTGGATTCAAAAATTGTGATACCGCTTGAAAGTTATAGATGTTTTTCAATTAGCCTATCAATCAGGACTTTAGTCATAATTTGAATAGAAAATGAATAATAACTACTTATTAAATTTAAAGTAAATCATAATTTATATCGGTGGAAAGCTAAGAATCTCCTTTAAAAACCCTTTCCGTTTCATCAATTTTGGGTAAAAAAAAGTCATCAGCCACATACCCATCATATTGCAACTTTTTGGCCCATCATGATCCTACACATACCCATAAACTTTAAAGAGCGGATACTTAATTCAGCTCTTCCATCTAGTAGAACACATTTGAGTAGACATTTATGGATCAAAACCTCAATATGAAGTGGAGCTTTATTCAGATGGGTGAGTGATGCATCATTGTTCTTAGTAAATGATAGGCAATTAGGTGAGGTTGTGTGTCCCACCATAGCTTGGGATTGACAAATTTTCAAATCAACTAGTACAATGTCTTGTTTATCATGCATTTAATTGTAAACTATGTCATTTGAAAAACCATGGAATCATAGACATAGTTTACATTTTTTCCTTTACTATTTGATGAAGAAGATTCCCCTTTTTCATAGTTTGGTAGAGGGTTCTTGAATGCTCCATGATCATTGTTCATTTGGGGTCCTTCTAAAATTATGGTCTTGTTATCAATCAAGTCTTGTATCAAATTTTTCATCTATATATAGTCATTTTTCTTGTGTCCTTTGTTTTGATGAAAATCACAGTAATGTGCATCATTCTACTAGGATGGTTTAACTTGTGGGTTATAATCTCGTGCCTCTACTCATGTTATGACTTTAGCTTCAAGAAGCTCTTTTAATGTTGATTCCAATGATTGTCCTAAAGGTGTGAAATTTCTTCAATTTGAGGATGTTCGATATATGGTAGTGGTTTGGTTTCAACATTGTTTTGATTATTGTTTTGGTTGGTGCTTTGATGGTTGTTTTGATTGCTAGTTTGATTCTTGTTCTAATTTGTCCTAATGGCAGCTACTATCAAGTTAAATACCAATTTGGTGTTTTGTGTTTCCACTAAAGCATCATTGTTACCAGCATTTTTGTCTCTTTTCCCAAACTTTGGTTTATCACTGTTGTTGTAATTGTTGGAGGAGTTTGATGAGTTTTTTTCATTGTAAATTTTTATAACTCATTTTTTGATCAAAGCTTCTTCAATTTTCATCCCATTTTCAATCAATTTCTTGAAAGTAGGCAGAAATTGTAATTCTAACCTATAACTCATTTCATCATTTAGATTGTCAATAAAAATCTTGATCTTTTCATTTTCTGGTATGGGATGAGAATATCTTGCAAGCATTCTTCTCCACCTTTGCAAAAATACAAGGAATGATTCACCCTTCTCTTGTTTGGTATTGCCAAGGTCTTTCATTGTGATCTTGTGTTGAATTTTATAGGAGTCTTGAGTGATGAATTTTTTAACCAATTCTTCAAAGGTTTTGATAGGTGGTGTAAGTTTAGGGAACCATTCAAGGCATTGTCCATCTAGGCTTCATGTAAACAATCTCATCAAGTAGGTTTCTTCATGTGCAAATTCAAGAATCATGGTTCTAAATTCCCTCACATGATCTATTGGATCTGTTTTACCCTTGTATTTATCATATTTTGGCAATTCACAATGTTTAGGAAAAGGGATCATATTGATGGATTGATCAAAGGGATATGGATAAATGTATTGGATCAAGTATCATTTTTAGGTTCCCCTTTGCATGTCAAGAATTTTTTGTTGAAGGTTTTTCATTTGATGAGTTAGGGAAACCACTTGTTCTATTTCTTTTTCGAGCCTTTTGGGAGGTAATTTTAATTGGTTAACATCAAAGTCCTCAGGCAATTTGACACCTTGTTTAGCTAGTGCTATCAGTAAGTATTTTTCCCCATTTCTTTTGAAAATATTTTCTAAGCATTTGTGGAAGTTTGGGTCTTGTTCAACATTTTCGATGTCCTCCTCAGTTATTTCATTCCCTTCATTGATGTGGATTTCATGGAAAGGATTCTCTTCAGCTTCAGCCATAGTGTTTTTTGTTTCAATGTTTTGAGTTTTGATGCTTTATTTTTTGATGTTTTGTGTTTCGATGTTTTTTGTTAAAAGTTATTTTTCCTTGATTTTTTGCTTTTGTAACCTTGTTTGAATGAACATACAATTGTTATAATTTGACTAAACTTAGATCTTTGTTTGGAATAGCACCAAGCATTAAAACTAAGTCAAATAGAATGAACAAATTCTATTGATGAGACTAAGTTTTATTTGATTATACAACTTCGTTTCATGATGAGAGGATGATAAATCCTGATGATGATGAAACTAGGCTTAATAATCAAATATATGATAAGTTTGATCATTTAGACACTGAGATGTTTAGATCTAGGTTTAGATTGGAGAATTCCACCTGTAGAGGTTAGTTTTAACAAGTTTAGACTCTGTGGTACCTAAGGAATGATTTTGGATTGGAAAAATACTTTTATTTTTGGTTCAAACTATGAAACAAGGGATAAACTTAACTCTCAGGTTTTGGATTTAATGGATGCACTAAAATAGAGCTCAGATGCACTAAAATATTTGAAAAATGTGTTGGAAGACAACTTAGATGCACTATAATATGACACAAATGCGCTAGAAAAAGCAATGGATGTGCCAAAACAATGTATGAATGCACTAAAAGATTTGACAGATGTGCTAAAATGAAGGGTAAATGCACTATTCTAGAAAAATTCAGTGTTTCTGCGACTCTAGTTGGTTGTTTGGCTTTGAATTTTTTTTGAATCTGAGTGTTTCCAAGGATAAAATCTTTTGACCAATGAATTTTGTTGGGTTTCTGGCTTGTGAATGATGGAAATTTGAGTACTCAAATGGATGATATTTGAAACAAGGTTTTCACTTCCATTGTGTGATTTTTTGTTTCAAATTTGTTTGAAAACACATTGGTAAAAACACATCAAGCATGTACAACATAAGGCTATGTAGGACAATATTCACTGGATTCCCACTTAGATTTTACTCCAGTTGCACCTAATTTTAGTGGATGATTAGATTCTTGACCCCACTCACTCCCCTCCATGACACTCACTTCTTAGGGCAGCCAAGCATCAATACGTATGAAACTCCCATGGCATACTTTTCATCTCTACTAAAAGCCACAAAAATGTGGGACGACATCAGAATGATCGTTCCTATGCCAATAAATAGATTAAGGATTTTGGCCTTGCTACAACAAAAGGTTTGAATATAGGCATTCCATACATGGGGGATCATCTATTCGGCAAGAAACCATTTCTTCCCTTCTTGTCAGAACAATACTCATGATACTTGAACTTTCCTCAAGTACCCACATTTATAGCCCAATTGGAAGTCACTTGGCTTTAGCATGTTATAGGTTGGGTCGTTCCCTTGGGTGATTACTTTTTCCCACAAGGCAAGCCTTCTATGGATAAAAAAATAAAAAATGAATGGGTCTAGATTTTTGGTCATCTAGTTAAGAGGAGAGCATATGCCTACCAATCATCAAGCATGGAAAACATGGTGTTCTTTAACCTTCTAATTAAGTTAGATTCCTATCTTAATCAAAAGAAAGTATTAAACAACTCTAGCCCCTCCAAAAATCATCAGTAGTTTGATAAGATTGTCTTTGACCAATGTATAAAAGTACCTACAAGTAGAAAACACCAATTAGTTCTCAGATTTTTAAAATTTTGAAAATTTACACAAATGCGCTAAAACAGTCATTCAATGCACCAAAAGATCTCTTCAATGCACTAAAACGGCTACTCTATGTAGTAAAAGAACTCATGTATTTGTTAAAATATTTGATTAATGCAATAAAAGAAGTTATGAATGCACTAAAAGAAGTAATGAATGCACTAAAATACTTCCTGAATGCACTAAAAGATTCATTGGATGCACCGAAAGAAATGTTGTATGTGCCAAAACAGACCCTGGATGTGCTGAAAGAGTTGTCGTATTTGTCAGAACAGAGATCGTATGCATCAAAAGATTTTTTGAATATGCTGAAAGAACTCATGGTTGTGCTAAAACATCATGTCCAGCCTGTTTACATGAAATTTTCCAGAAAATTGTTATAAATGGAGGTGTACCCAATGGTGGGTGCCATTTTATGTGTGTATGAAATGTGGGAGAGTTAGCAAATCAACACAAACATAAATCAGATGTATTATACTAAAGATTTGAATCAAAGAAACTACTCTAAACTGCAGTTAAACAAATCTTTAAAATCATTCCATTGTCCTCTATTTCCAAGGATTCATTAAACCATTTGGCTCTTATATTTTTATAGGAGCCCTATGATTGTTAGAATGACAACTTGAAAAATAAGATTGTTGTTCTAAATGCAAGAAATGTAAGTTCCTAGATGATATTGCATGATGAAAATTACAATGGAGATATTTGATGAATGGATAAATGATGTTATATTATACAATCTAAATGATACGATACATGAAGCTAAGATGATTCTACATATGCTCAAATACTAACTATGAATATGCTAACCTAAAATGCAACTATAAAGAAAAAAATGATTCTAAGTTAACATGATGCTACAATACAAACTTGTTAAAATGCTAAACAATGCTATAAGACTCCAAATGCTCCAATGCTCCAAAGCTATTCCTACATGATAACTCTACTCAAATGTGGGATGCAAAATACTATGGCAAAGGGTTGTATTTGTAAGCTTTTTGAAGCATCTTGTGATGTGGCAGCGATTGGTGGTCTAGATTCAAGCATGAGGGATGGATGGTTGAGATGGAAGAATCTTGGAGAATGTCCCCTTGACAAAGAGCAACATGCCAAATGGATGGGTGAATCAAGTGTGTGAAGAATAAGCCATCTGTTTGAATGGAAATTGGGTGGGAGAATCAAGTGTGTGAAAAGGCCAAGTGTGTGGGAGAATAAAATGTGTGAAAAGGCCAAGTGTGTGGGGGAATAAAATGTGTGTTCAAAAGGCCAAGTGTGTGGCAGAATAAAATGTGTGAAAAGTTTGTTGAAGAAGTTTGTGAGGAATAAGCCATGTGTTTGAAAGTTTGTTGAAGATAAGAGTATGTGCAGGATCATGATGGGCCAAAAAGTGGCAATATGATGGGTATGTGGCTGACGACTTTTTTTTAACCCAAAATTGATGAAACAAAAATAGTTTTTAAAGGAGATTCTTAGATTTCCACCAGTATAAATTATGCTTTACTTGGAATTTAATAAGTAATTAGTATTCATTTTCTATTTGAACTATGACTAAAGTCCTAATTGATAGGCTAATTGAAAAAAATCTATAGCCTTCAAATGGTATCACATTTTTTGAATCCAAAACATGTGATACATTCTATGCTTCACATACTATAGGATTAAAAAAATAAAAATTGAATTTCATGAAGTTTTGACCAAGTTAAGTGGTCAGACATACGATTTTTTTATATTTTTTAAAATTTGTAATAAAAAAATCATAATTAATTATTTACTTGGAAAAAAATTACAAAAAAACATGCACGACATCAGGGCATGAGTCCTCTACTTATATCTAAAATCTTATAACAAAAAATTATTAGTTTATTGTGGTTATGGTGGTTAGACAGACACCTACTTCTTATTTTTTCCCTGAAATTTAAGTACTACTGCATTGAAATTTCAAATTTTCACCAAATAATTTTTATTTTTTTTAAACAAACCTAGTAGTTTAGAAACTACATTCAATTTTCTACAGATTCTATTCTTACATATTTTTTAAATAATATAGATAAGTTATTCAAATTTTTATAGTCAAGTTGCCTAACTCTAATTTTTTCTAAATTTTTTGCCACTTAAGCACCTAATTTTTCCATGATGATCCTACACATACCCATAATTCTAATTTATTTAATTTCATGTGACCTTGGTGAGGTGGCATGAAAATTTTTAGACATGTGCTTGAATTCCTAATTTGGGATTTAGTGAAAATTAATTAAATAAAGCAAACTTATAGAAATTTGTTTATTTAATTAAATTAGAAGAATTGTGATTTTAGATTTGGAGAATTAGAAGGCATGAACTATATAAATAAATTAAGAATTTATTTATGAGTTGATGAAATATTAATTAAATAACTAGTATTTAATTAATTAAATGTCTTAACCATTTTTAGGTGTATACAATCTCTATCTCTCTCTCTCCTTCTCTTCCTATATGTCTCTATCTCTCCCTCTCTTTATCTCCCCCTATTTTTTTCCCTCTCTATCTCTTCCTCTCTTCATCTCCAATTGTTTCTCTTTGTTTGTATGTCTCTCTATCTATATCTACCCTATCCCTCTTCCCCCCCTCTCTCTATATCTCATTATATCTCTATTTATCTATCACTCTATCTCGCCATCTATATCTCCCCATCTCTCTCTATCTTCCTATCTCTCTATATCGTCATCTCTCACTCTCCCTCTCCCTCTCCCTCTCCCTCTCCCTCTCTCCATCATATATTTCTCTTCCTCTCCCTATCTCTCTCTATCTTCATCTCTCCCCCTATATCTCTACTCATGTATCCCTCTCTCTATCCATCAATCTCTCTCCCTATCATTCACTCTCTCTTCCTAGACCTCTATATTTATAAATCTTAGCTTGGGTAAACCCACAATAATGGGTTACAATTATTTGGATGAAGAGAAATTAGAAATACACATTAAAAAATCAATTAGGGGGTTCAAATGAAAGGGGTCCTTCTAATGAAGGGGGTTCATTAGAATCCTTCCCTTCTAATGAAGGGGGGCTTCGAATGAACCCCCATTAGTTCATGATTTAAAAAAAAAAAAAATTGAAAGGAAAAAGAGGCTTCATTTGAACCATACCTTCCATCGAATGCCCTAATTTTTTCCTCCAATTTTAGAGAATGCCATATTTTTCCCTCTAAAATTTTAGATACAAGATTCATCAGGTCTTTTTCATGGGCAAGGTTGTTTGAACATAGGATTTTCAGCAAACAGGGCAAGGTCATTTTCATAGGATTTTCAGCAAATAGGGCAAGGTCATTTTCATAGGATTTTCAACAAATAGATTAAGGTTGTTTCTAGCGCTTTCACTAACTAGGAATTTATGCAATGGACATGCATGGAGATAAGACTAGCTATGAGATTGTAAAATAGAACAAAATACACAATAGACATGTGTGGTGATTAATATTTGTTGGTTGATTGTAGTGGATAGTGGAAAAGTTGGATCAAATAGCTAAACTAAACCTGTAGTCATTACCAAGGACCAATATTTGAAGACAAGCAATGGATGAATAAGACTAAATCCTATCTAACCCTATTTTTAAGCCATGCTTAACCACCAAAATTTATCATATAATCAAAAACCTAGATCTGTTGTTTTTATAGGGTTAGACATGGCATCAACTAAAGATTCATTGAATGGAAATTATGTAACATGAAAATCTCCTCTCCACTATTGGGAACAAAAACATTGAAAGATGTGTTCAAATATCGATTAGAATTTTCTAGTTGCTTGAAGTGGATCATGGATAAGTTGAAACAAAATGCTAAATTTAATCCTCAATTCGCAATCAAGGACCAAGAAAGCACAATCAATGGGCATAGATTAAATCCTTTCCAATTTTAGCTTCAAGAAATGCTTAACCAACTAGATTTAAATGATAATTAACTCAAGACAATGAGTTTTATAGTGGGAGAACTGGCATAAACTAAAGATTTAATGGCATATGTCTTGAATAAAATATAAATGCACATGCCAACATCTCCCTTATGTGTAGAAAAATTAAACCCATGAGTAGCATTTGTAAAATGAAGTCAAGATTGTGAGTTTTATAGTGGTAGAAATGGCATAAACTATATATTTAATGTGATATTGTTCTGAATAAAATATAAATGCATATACTCCCCCCTACTATCATTTGATTATTGATTATTGTAAGCATTGTCTAATTATATTGACCTTGTGTGGTCATGGCTTGGTGCCTTGTCATCAAATTTTAGAGTGTCATTATGTGGCACCACAACATTTTTGTGTGTAAGTGTATAATTGTGACATGTAAATGTTATAATTGTATTGTGGAAATTTACTGGCCCATGTTTTATGTGTTAATGTTTTGATTTAAAAGCTAGGGCATCACACAAAGCCCAATAAATCATACTATTATGAAAATTGGGTATGTACATGAAATTGTTAAGATGTATTCATTAATTAATTTTTTTGTACATGCATTGACATCAATCTAGAATAAAGGTGTAGGAAGATTAGATAATTGTTAAGTGGTAAGTAAAGGATGACAAGGAGCTATTATTTGTGCATATCAAATATTTTGAACTATTGCCTAGAACCCTTTCAGCTACACTACAAAGATTTTTATCTAGATTCTTGTTAAAAAAACTCCTCATATTAGAGTTCAAATTTTTGAATAGTTCTATATGCAACTGCAATCTTGTAGGTATCATTTTTAGCTATTCTTAAACATCATCTACTTCAACAGTCAAAAGCTGATTGTGGCCAATAAAAATAAGACAAATAATAATGTAAGCAGTTGCAGCTAGCTAATTGTTAATTTGGCTTTGGAAACTCTGTTAGCTGAATGATATTCTAGCTTTATCTACTCTGTTTTAAAAATATTCATGGTCATTTAAAACAGTGAGGAAAATATAGCATAAGAATTTCTTCTTTGAGATTAAGCTTCCAAGAATCACTTGCTACAATTTATGCTTTGAAGTTGCACATCTCAAGGGAAGGAAAGACATAAAAGCACGAGGTCTATTATTTTGTTCTTTGAAACTTATATTTGAGGTGTATATCATGTTCCCATGTACTGTTCCATAGGGATGAGTTGTTCCAAAGTCCCTCAGAAAATTTGTGGTATAATTTTTTATTGTGAATGGCTGGTACCAACATTCCTTGTAGTTTGTGGCAGTTACCTGAGTTGTAATGTATGTTACAATCTCATATTGATAGGATTTTGTTCTATATTTATTGTCGTTCTCCTCTTATTCTATTACGAGCTTTGTTTGGAGTTAGAATTTGCAAAGATAGAAAAGGGAGAAACTAATAGCATAGAATTCTATGCTGACAATCATATTAAACATGCATATCATACTATGGGGATTCACAAAATTTCTAGTGTTTAATATTTCTCTCTTGTTGTCTTGAGATGTTTAGGAAATCAAAGACTTTTTGGCCATCAACTTTATTCTTTTATTTGGGCACACTAAAAGAGGGTAATATTGCCAGAGGAAGCCATAATTACAAACTTGAGAGGAAGTAAACTTTGGGATTTAAGAGGGTGCTGAAAATAATTTCCAAATGGTCAAGTTGTAATCTATTGTGAACATCCTTTCTATTGCAGGCATTTTTTCCAATAAACTTTGGGTGTTAAAGGGTATGTGTAGGATCATGATGGGCCAAAAAGTGGCAATATGATTGGTATGTGGCTAACGACTTTTCTTTTACCCAAAATTGATGAAACAAAAAGGGTTTTTCAAGAATATTCTCATCTTTCCACCAATATAAATTACTCTTTACTTTGAATTTAATAAGTAATTATTATTTATTTTCTATTCAAATTATGACTAAAGTCCTAATTGATAGGCTAATTGAAAAACATCTACAACTTTCAAATGGTATCACATTTTTTGAATCCAAAACATGCATCACATTCTATTCTTCACATACTATAGGATTAAAATAAGAAAAATTGAATTAATTAAGTAAATAATTAATTATGAATTTTTTATTACAACTTTTTAAAAATATAAAAACTCATATGTCTGACCACCTTAACCTGGTCAAAACTTCATGAAATCCAATTTTTCCTTTTTTAATCCTATAGTATGCAAAGCATATAATGTGATGCATGTTTTGGATTCAAAAAATGTGATACCGTTTGAAAGTTATAATTGTTTTTCAATCAGCCTATCAATCAGGACTTTGGTCATAATTTGAATAGAAAATGAGTAATAATTACTTATTAAATTCAAATTAAAGCATAATTTATATTGGTGGAAATCTGAGAATCTCCTTTAAAAACCCTTTTCATTTCATCAATTTTGGGTTAAAAAATAGTTTTTAGCCAAATACCCATCATATTGCCACTTTTTGGCCCATCATGATCCTGCACATACCCTGGACCTACCACAATATTATGGTCAGGGGCATGGTAGGGTTGTTGACAAGGAGGCTTTTCATCAACCAAATCGATAGCCTCAATCTTGTCGAAATTTGGTTGGGGAGATATTTCCTACTATCTCCCCAACCCTAGCACCTATTGCAGAGTAGGTTGTCATTTCTTCCCAAAGGGAAGCAATTGACAGTGTTGGTGATATAGTTGATGCTACATCTACGATATCTATTGATCGTGTGGGCAGATATTTGATGAGTCATTTTGCATGATTTAGACCATTGGATCATGGTATTCATCATTATGCTATGGTGGGTGTCCTTTCACCCTCATACATAGATGGTCTCAAAGGAGAGAAGATGCTTCAGAGTATGGCTTATTGTTTATCGGACGACCTATTGGAGGTACTCTGTTTCATTTCAATAGAGCTTGGGATCCCGATACATGAGGTTAGAGGACATGTGGGTAGAGATCATTCACATCTAGGATCCAGCCAAGCTACAAGTCCTTCACATCATTCTCATCACTTTGGCAGTGTTGCACATTTTTTAAATCCACATACAGATCATTCAGCTATTGCAGATGAGGGTACACCTACTAGTCCTTCTACTAGTGTTTAACATCATGAATCCCAAGGATTAGATTTATTTGAAGATCATTTGCATATGGGATCATCAAGTTTTGTGGATATTCTATTACATGGAGACATGTCGTCGATGCCATCTCACCTAGTTAGTCCACTACACCCATCAATACTGGAGCTAGCCAGGGAGACCCGTGATACAGCCAAGTTGACAGATAGGGTCATTATAGTAGATCCTCCACCACCTGATACAGAGGTATGTATGTGTGTACACACATGCACTATTTAAACTTGTTTAAACTTTAATATTACTTGTTTTACTTAAATGGTAGATAGTCCTAATGTACACATTTATGTTATATATATATATATATATATATTGTAGAGGGAGTTAGCTCATGTTACACCGAGTCTGTAGATAGACCATGTACATAGGCATAATTTGGTTGACGTGACTAATGTTAGTGGACAGGTGAGTTTTAAGTTTTTAAATCATGTACCCATGTATATATATAATCTGTACACATGTATATAGATATTTAACATTATTCCAATTTGGCATAATGTAATTAGATTGTGTACATGTCTTATACTATCTATAGGGCTCATCGCATCCATTAGAGCTTTTGATTCTCACTCAGAGGGTCACTCAATTTGGAGTCGACATGACAACTCTGGTGGAGCCTAAGTTAATTAATAGTTAAACAAGTTGTTGGTACAAAATGCAATGCTTATTTTATGTTTTCACAATATCTTCTCAAAATTTTGAATGAAACATGTTGGTAATTTATCTTGATTCTAACTCTTTGGAACATTTCTTTTTCTAGGCTCTATCTACGAGAATTCATTCTTGGGTACAAATGGTAAATTTTCTAAGATTCTACTTTTTATGTGTCTCTTGGGATTGCTTAAGGTATGTTTAAATAGTTTTCAAAAGTTTTCTATGATGGCCTAACTCCTTGAATAACTTGTGAAAACTTGAAAGAAGTCATGATTACTTGGGATTAATGGCAAGTTTGTTGAGTGTAATGCTACTATAATATGGTATGTTTAGATCTACCAATTTGTAATCACTACTCTTCCTAATTTATATACATACATATTATATACCATATGCTTTGATACAAATGTGTACAACCTTCATGGTACCATTAACTAAAAACTCATGAAATGCTTTACATCACTAACCTTTATGCTTTCATTGTACTATTTTTCCCTTGTGATTGCACTTTGTGGTCATTATCAACTCTTGATGTTCTTCCTCCTCTTAAATTTCACTGTATCCTTTCTTATTGCCTTGCTTCACTTTGCAAAGACATAATTTTGATTTTACATACATTAATCCAATGAAAAAAAGGCTTGGATGCTATAGATGTTTCAAGTAAATAGTGTAACATCTTCAACTATCAAGGACCTTGATGAGATTGCAGTCATTAAAGAAGATTATTATTTGGACTGTACATTACATCATAGTCATGAATAATGTCAAGGATGCCACAAAGACATTACCTTACCTTTTAGCCATTGTCCATTTAAAATGAGAATAGTTTTCCTTTAAGCATATAATATATATGACTTATTCACCATCTTTAATAGTCCATGGCTATCCTTATACTCTCATTGTTACCCTCATAATTGTCTTTAGTTTTTCATGCATAAGGATTGACAACACCTTAATCAAGACTATCTTACATAGCTTCTATTGCTCAGATAATTGTAGATTGTCTTCTAACCTCTGATGATATGATACAACCCCTACTTAACTACCTCTTTTGGATGCATCCTTCATGAAACTAATACCAAAGTCATCTTGCACAATCCATTACCTTTTCACTATGCTCTGTGTATGATTAGACTGCCATGTTGTTGCTTCCTTCGATTGCCTTTATATGCATCATAAATAACCCTTTACACTTGGATGTTGGGTTAAGACTTCAACTTCCTGATCTAATTCAACCTTCTTGGCCTTAACATTGGCATGCTTCTCATTCATGAACATTGGTGAGGATTGTCCCTATATT
The DNA here is from genome assembly GCA_007258455.2 of Sequoia sempervirens. Lineage (NCBI taxonomy): Eukaryota > Viridiplantae > Streptophyta > Pinopsida > Cupressales > Cupressaceae > Sequoia > Sequoia sempervirens. Next base: position 128,745,744 of record VDFB02193867.1, on the reverse strand, counting down.
CTCATGGAGATTTTCCTATAATTGACAATAATGTATAATATACACACTCAGATCTGCTAGCCTTTTCTTTAAACTACTCTTGGATATGATTGTATTGCAAAGAATGTAACCCAATAGTGAGGACAACAGATCAAAAATATTCATCTCCTTCCTCCTCTGATGTGTCTGTCATTTCTATTTCATTGTATTGAATGGCCTTAAATATACTATCTTACTTCAACTTGAAACTACTATCCCTTGATCACTATCATGCACTTGAAACACTTGAATATTGTAGCTATGACATTTCCTCTATATCTTTTTGATCTGCCAAGAACCTCTTGAATAGTTGTCTTCAATCTATTCATCATATCAAGTTTTTAGATGATACTACTTGATAATTTGTCATCTAGTTACCAGGTGTTGATTAGCTTCTTGTGGAGAAGATATTGGATCCATCGTTTCTTAGCCGAGAAGAGTCTACATTCAAGAACCTCTAAAGAATCTTGGATAATTATGGACCTTGGTCAAGTGCTTGGGTTGGTGAAGCTGGTGGAGCTTATAAGAGTGAACACAATCTAGTCAATAATGCTTGTATTTAGCTCTTGGTAAGCTTATCTTTTGTGAAACTTCAGTTTGTTTACTCTATATTTTTTACAAACCATGCACTTTTAGCTTTCACTATTAATTTTATCGACTTGATGGATTTTGATTCTATTTTTTTTTGTCGTGGATGCACTATTTTCTCCTACCACCAAAAGTGTGGCCACTCAAGTAGAGAGATCAATCTAGGAAAAATTTCTTGGTACAAAAGCAACCACCTTATACAAACCTAATGCCCTCCATTATGTTTCATGGAACATCAACACACAACAGGTTTCAACGATCCTACCCACTATTCTAGTTCTCTTTCAAACTCTGGTCATGTTAATGTGTATATGATGCAAACTATTGGTTCCTACATTTATCTATGTATGAAAGGAAAAACTATTGTTCAGTAGCCATCTTTTGAAGAAACAACTATCTTTCTTGTTGTTCTTTGAACTTTGTTTAAATTTAGATTTGACATGTAAGAGCTTATGATATGTATGTTGCAAAAATCTGACTTATTACTTTGTAATTTTGGTCGTGCCTTGGTATTTTTTGGGTGGAATTTTGTAACTTTTTTTTCTATATATAAAAAAGCTTCACTGTTTTTAGAATATATATATATTTCTAAACTTGTTTTGTACTAGTCACTTGTGGCTTCATTTCACATGCATAAATGTCCCCACTTAATGTGCATTTTTCCACATGTTTTCATGTTGCAAAAATAGTGCACTACTCTTCTAAGGGTAGAGGTAGGGAATGCTAGAAGAATAAAGTTGAACACAAATTGTACTGGCAGTCAACAACTAGTTTTTGAAAACATAACTATTCGAGAGATATCATTTGGATGCAACATAAAATTGAGGAAAGTGATTGATTTAGAGAAACTTGTGCTTCCATTACTTTATTGAATCTAATATTTTTGTAGGTGACACATCAATTAGTGTTTACAGTTCACTGTGCATTTATTCTATATGAAAATACATGGCATAAATCATTTAGCCAATTATTTGAATCCTACAATTCTCTTTGTTGACTAATCTTGACCATCTGCTAATTGTTTTAGTCCTCTCATACATGGTTGTGGATTAGTCTATCAAGTTCATTTTTTAATACGGTGCCCCCTCCCATATGATTTTTTTCTAACAGATAAGTCACACATCCTATCACCCAACATTGTATTGAGTCCTAGTTGGTGTTCTAAGTCCATCTCAAACTATGTGACCACATAATCTATGATTATCAGTGGATCTACTATACTTATATGACTTTATTTCTTCTTACTAAAAGAACTTGACAGCTTGATGTGTGCTGCAATTTCCAAGACCCATGTTAAAGATAGTTTTCCTATTTATCTTACATAATTTAGAAGTAGCATCATACAAATGGCTTTTGGAACTGCGCCTATCTCTAGGAATTCATCAGCCATAAGGAATAATTGGCATCATTATTGTTATTAAAAGCATCAGTTCTATTTGCAATGTAACTTTAATCTATGTGATTGACTGAGATAGACAAAGGAAAATTGAATTTATTTTCTAGATTACTTGTATTGAACTATCAATCTGCCATCTGAGTCATATTCAAGTCTGTTGGAAGATTGAGGCCCATTTGAATTCTATCATTATTTTTTCTTAGATTTTGGGCATTGTGGTTGGTGCAGTATTTTTTTGTGAAGTCAGTATTACATACACTACTTCATCTCACTGATTTTTCATTTAAATATTGATAAGCCATACTTCAAGACAGTGAATCTACAAATTCCACAGTTAATGGGCATTCATTCTCTAAGTGGCCTTCTTTAGTAGGTGTAAGGTGTCATAATCCTTAGCATGCCTTTTTGTCTTGGATACTGAGCTCTTTTTATTAAACATATGCATCATGCCCTTAACGAAGCAACCAATGGGAAAAAAGTAAAAAAACTAGTTATTATCCTTATCAAAATTTCCTTTCATATATTTTGTGTTCAATGTCCAAATTTAATGATATGCCCAATCTTCAATGTATGTGATTTGTGGAATCTCAATCAGTTTTTTTTTATATCATAACCCTACCATAAAATAAGCCCTTTTTAAGCCTTTAAAGTTTTCCCTTCAAATTTTACAATTAGATCTTTCAATCTTTTGATCACTTCATTTTCTAGGCATATATTTGAATTTCAGTCCTCTAGAATGTTTAATTATATTTGAAACTTTAATTATAAAATTTGAAACTTAGCTATAAACATTTTTTTATCTTGTACATCTAGATCTTTCAATCTTTTAAGATCTATGCTATACGTATATAACATAGCACATTTTCTTGTATGATAGGATATACTCTTTGGTATCACTTCATTATTTAGGAATATATTTGAATTTTAGTCCTTTAGAATGTTTAATTATATTTACCACTTTAATTATAGAATTTGAAAAGCTATAAAATATTTTTTTATCTTGTACATATATTAATATGTTTTTATATATTTATTATTCAATGTTCCCTAAATTGGAAAAAGCTTTGTTGTCTTGGCAACATCTCCCAAAACAAATTGGAGAAACATGGTGAAGCTACTTCCATTTTAAGATAATTTAATGATGGGATACTTGCAATCATTGCCTACATATGCATGTTCAACATCAATTATCTCCACTATCTCCACCACTGTATATAACTATCATAGGAAGCATGCTTTTTTATGGCTTAATGGATTAGAGACACACTAGTGAAGCCCATTAATGATGTGATCTCTCATTATTTAATGAATGATGTTGATAAGTAATAGTAAGAAGAGTGGGTTTAATGAATGATGTTGATAAGTAATATGCTGATAACTAATAGTTTTGGATGAAATATAGTAATTTTTGTAATCACAATCCAAAACCCTTACTAGGGTAACTAGAGGCTTAAAATATTTGTTTTTCTCCCTCTTTGACCAATGGAATCTTCTGATTCTTTGTGGGATTGTTCTTGTATGAATGTTCTTCCATATGCTAATGGTTTAGAATCAAGATAAAAAAGTTAAGGTGATGAGAATTTGGATTCTTGACTGAATTTTCAATTACAGACTGATAAAACTCAGAGTTTCAATGGAACTTAACCTAGGGTTTGGTAAATTAAGCATGGGAATGGATACCTAAAGGTCTATTAAGCATCAGCAAGTCAAAATACACCTGTTAGAAGCATTGGTCTACAAAAATTTTGTTTGGAACTAGTATATCCAATAAATCCCTAATGGAATGAGACCTAATCAACCCTATTTTGGGGCGTAGATAGTCTAATTTTTACATTATTTCTCAAAACAAAAAATGACAATATTTTGTTATGTTTTTTTAACACTTGAAAGGGCATTCAAAATGTTGATTACAGTCAGAAATGGAAATCTATATTAAAAGTTGTTGTCGATAGTTCCTTAAGGCATGGCTACAAGGAATATAAGGGTCATTAAAGATTTTCTTCACAAAATTGTCTAAGGTGAGCTCTTGGGATGTAAAATATGTTTAAGCATGTTTTTTCTAACATAATACACTCATCCCAAGCATTAGATCAGATGTATGCATTGAACCCCAATCCTAATACCTGCAAAATACAATGAACAAACACATTAGAAGATAAAATGCAAGCAAGAACAAGGATTCCCCATGAAATCCATTAGCAAAGTTTAAAATAGGAAAGAAGAATGAAGAACACAATGAAATAAATTAAAATCCTATTAAAACAAGCAAACTCTTAATCCCATGGGGGAATTGGTGCCAATTTGATGTGAAAATTGGCCCTTTCCCAACTCCTATGATGCAAGCTTGATGAATGTTGATGAATGATCCACTTTGATGAAGAATGGTGAGTGCTTCAAGACCAAAATCTGCATAACCTAGCTACAGATTCAAAAAAGTGGATGGAGATTGCTAAATATTTGAGCATAGTAAGTTTACTCAAATTGTGGATGATTAAATGAGGAGATTAGCCTCTTATTTATAGATGAGATTGATGGATGAATGTCCACAATAGAGAAATGTGGGAATAACATTCAACCCATGGAAAGATTCCACTTGTCAACCTATGAGTGGATAGAGGATGTGAAATTTTTGAGGATTGTGCCAATAAATGCATATTTTTGAATTCTAAATTTGTTGAAATGAAATGCAAGAGGGAAGGAAGAATGCATTGAATGCCACTTGGCTCAAGGAAAAGGACATGTAAGAGAGAGTAAATGCCTTGTTGGATGTACATGTCAACTTAGATTTTGAATTCAAACTTGAAGAATATTCCTTAAGAGATGCCTTGTTGAGGGAAAATGAGGATTTAAATAAATCAATAAATTGATTTATTTGTGCAAGGGGGAAAAGCTAGAGGATGTGATGGGTGGTTAGATTAAATTAATCATAGTTTGATTAACTTAAGATGATGATTAGGGGTTTTAACCCATTTGACTTAAATATTTTGATTTATTTAAATCAAGAGGGAGAAATATGAATTTTGTGATTTAATTAAATAAAGTTTGGTTTATTTAATTAAAAGGATGATGCAAGATAAAGGTTAATTAATTTGAGGAGGATGAATCTAGGAGATGATTTATGAAAGATGAAATGTTAGGATTTGATTGATTTATTTAAATGAGGTAATGATGAAGTGAATTTATTTAATTGAAGGATGAAATGTTAGATTTTATTAAATGAAGGTTATTTAATTAAACCAGTGGATTGAAATGTATGCATATTTTGCGTGTCTATAGTATGTATCTTGGAAACTTAACTTCTATGATTGATGCTTGTAGATGCCATTGGTGAACATTAGGACAGTCAAGAAGAATGGTTATAAATTGAAAGGAAAGACTTGGTAATTGATTGTTTTGATCAAGTTGAAGGTTGTTAAGGTGTATTGAAGGCTATATTGAAGGTTGGAACTCCAAATCCTTGACTAAGTGAATGAATTAAGAATTTTATGATGGAACTATGAACCTATGAAGTACAAGCAAACAAGTAATTTTTTCTTCCTCTTATCTTGCATCGTCATTTTCCAGCTACCTTGTTTCCCCATAATCTTAATTATCAAAAGCTCTGTAGGAATTTAGTGTCACATTTATTAGTATTTCATGTTATATTTTCCTTCTATTCAATAAGTTATATTTGGATTTCTCGAGGCTAAAAAAATCAGCTAAGAGTTTAAAAATTAAGTTCCTTTTTTTGGAGTATACCAATACATAGGCTCATGTTTATTTGCATTGTATTTCATGTTTGTCTTCTATTCCATAACTTATGTCTCAATTTCCTGAGGCTAAAAAACCAGAATTAAAGAATCTCATTTCTTGTATGCAAGGGTTGTTGAGTGGAAGATTTTGCTAAAAGTATTTTAAAATCAACTTTCCGTTGTTTGGAGGATAGTGATATATTCTCTTGGAGAAGATCAAGATCATTTCCAAAAATAGTGTAAATGAATCGCAACTACCACTATTAAAGATCACAAAGAATTAGAATTACACTAGAGATAATTTTCATGGAAGAATTAAGACACCAAATAGAAGCCTTTTCCCAATAAGAGTTCTTCACACAACACTGTGACATATGAAATCCCATTCTTCTGTAATGAATATTCCTTGTCTAAAATTTTTTGAATTCTTAAGATTGAACTCTCTCATGCAGAAATATACTATGTTTGTTTTCCTTAGGTTTACATGTATGCCATGGTTGTTTAAATGTTGAATCTAATATGGTTTTTTTGAATGTTTAGTAAAAATAAAGTGCCAGTACCATATAATGTATGATTCTAACAATTCTAATGAATAGGGCATTATTTTTATGAGGATCAATAATACATAAGTTGAAGCCACAACAAAATGTTTACTTTTGCACATTAAGAATTGATTTTGGTTCATAAATAATAGCTTAGAATAACTCCATATTAGCATATCTAATCAATATCTTCAGAAAACTACGTGCAAATATCAAGTGTATATATATCAATAATTGGCTCTACATAAAATCAAATTTAAAGGACCCAGCTCTCTAGAGTTAATACAACGTATCATGCAATCACCCACACATAGTGTCTAGCACTAAATTTATATTCAAAAATTTTATTCTCATCCTACCTAATAGCTCACTTCTTCCAAGAGTATCTCATATAATTCAAGAAAATTGACTCAAGAACTCATTGATAGTGAGGTATTTTACATCTGGATACAACTCACTGCCTTCCACACTAGTAGATCTAATTTCAAAATTGGTTTGATCCCCTTTCAAATATATGTTGTGAAAGATACCCAAAAAGATATTCCCTGGAAAAAGTGTCTCTGCAATGCCAATAAGTACATGAGTTGTTAATTTTACTTTCATGGTGAATCTCAATATTAAAAAATAAACAAATCTCTACCATTCAAAACAAATTTACTTCTGCTTTGGTTTACATGGTACACTAATACCATCAAAAAGTAATAAGAAAATGTTGTTGTCTGGCTTGAAACAAAAATCAAACGGGAAAATATTTAATAAACTTGAGATTGTCAATGACCATGAAAACTGACATTAAAATTAGGAAAACCCATCAATATCAATGTCATGGAATTGGTGAAACTATAGACATGAAATGTACCTTGATTTTTCTAACTTCTTTGAATGCCTTGATGATATTGAGTTGATCTACTATTTGTGATGCACCCATTGTTGAAATGACCACATCTACCTTCTTGATGGCTTCTACTAAGCTTTCATAGTCATCTATGGATCCCTACATATGGGTATTGAAAAAACAATAACATTAATATTGAGTAAAAACATTATAGATTGATTAATGAAAAATAGTAAGAAAGAGAGTACTAGTAAGATACATGGAGTATAGTTGCTCTAGAGGATTTGAATGAATCAAGTAGCTGAGCCTTGTCAAGATTAGAATCTGTAGATGTTCAACGAGGAGGAAATTAGGATGGCTAAGAGTTGTAATCAGAGCAAATTTCTTGAAAAATTTGGACAAGAGTTGTAACTAAGTGCAGGTACCTGAAAGTGCAACCAAATTAGTTACAGATAGGTCAAATTTCTTGAAAATTTGGACAAGAGTTGTAACATTGGATCTAGGGCTTGGAATTTTATCATTTGAATCATTCTCACTTGTAGTTAGACTATCTTTTCTTCCCAAATACACCTCCCAGAATGGACCACCACTTTGCAATAGCAGTGCCATATATATATATATATATATATATATATATATATATATATAATAAAACACACAATTTCTCAACTTCACAAGCTAGTATGTCAAGAACTAAATCAACACAAATAAATAAAGCTATCAAATTCAATAGCCATAAGAACAATCATGGAGAATGAAAAGAAAGTAAATCCACCTTGATAGGTCTACATAGAAGTTTGGTGTAAAGGACATCAAATAATCTTATTTACCATAATTACAACACCCCTTGCAACAATTATGAGAATGTTAGCATAGGAGACTGTAGCAGGGCACACTTTCTCTAAAGCCTCAAAGATTTTATGTTAGATAGTGCATCCTTCTCTCTAGCCATGTTGGAGGTCTTATCCAAAAGTAGAGAACCATCACATCCCTACAAAAAACAATATAATATACATAGTTATATATCAGCTATGTATAGTTCCATTAATAAGCTTATAATCCCCTCTATAGCTTTGATTTTTCACTTAAACAAAGATTATGTTTGCAAGTCACAACCTCATTAAGAAAAACTCCAAATAGAACAAACTTATGAATTTAGGGGTTCCTTGATAAACAATCATCTAAAAAAGAAAATACTTTGTGATAGGATCAAGCATTTTTACTAAGGCCTAAAGTGCATTAAAAAGTATCTCTATCTCACATTAACTGAACAATCATGATATTGCAGGCATTAAAAAAAAGCAACATTTTTGGGTTCTCTTTTCATGGCCATCTCCATCACAGACCTTGCCACAACTTCTGTCATGGGGCAACTAGCTCTATAAAATACTTTGTATAACTCCTACTGCATTTGATGCCTATTTTCATCATCCATAAGAAAGGAAGTTACTATTATATAAAAAATTATCAGTATAGCTATTATACAAAATATTGAGACCATAATATAATTAATTGAATGAGATTTTAAACTTAAACATATGTATACATGATTTAAATACTTATTTTTTTGACAAATAAGATGGAATGAACTTGAAAAAAATAAATTAATATAGTTTTGAGTCGTACAATTTGTGTAAATTGTTCAAGTACACCTATGACACATCATGTTATTTAAACCAATTCAAGTGGTTCAACTCGCTCTTCAATAACATGTAATATTATTTGATGATCATCACTATCTAGTCTCCACTTATGATGTCCACGTGCACATGGAACTGGATGAAGGGATAGGGTAGTAGCAACTACTAGGTGGCTATATTGATATACTTTGTTCTCAGGTTGATAATTAATAAAATTAATTCCATGCTAAATAATTTTGACTTTTTTCAGATATGTCCCTTGTATTACAACTGAACCTATGGGAACCAACATTCGAAAGTAAGACATAACATTTACAAGGTCAATACAAGTAAAAAATTCAAATTATATACATTCAATAGATAAATCTTGCAAGAGCATCTATTTATTTTTTCAAACCTATGGGGAACGACATTCCATCTCTTTTTTCTAATTCTACTAGCTTCCGCCTCTCTCCTGCGCAACACAATAGGTAATAACTAACGCCTTCTATGTTTTCAGGCTCTGCTATGACTGAAAAAACATCTCCTACACCAAATTTACATGGAAAATTTGTAAAAAAAGGAGTTCCACTATCATTTAAGTATATATAAATTTACTTGAAATAAGTAGCAAAAAAATTATTAAATGATTAAGTTACAAATTTACACAAGCTCGTATATGTACAATATAAATATATACACATACATACCCTTTTTAATTAGTCCTGAAATATGGCTATAATCAATTGAAATCAACGGAATGTCTTCAAATATTTCATCTTCATCTTCATTGTATGTGTCACTAACATCTAGTGGCACCAAATTCCATCCACTGACATATCCTTGTTGTTGGTTGTTGCATTCATCATATCTTTCTAAAATGTAGTCATAACAAAAACATGAGTAATCCCTAGTTTGCAATGTCCATGGGAAACTATTTGTACTCATGACAAAATGCAAAGATCTTGTTTTCTCTACCCTTTTGCATTCATGCATTGATCTTCTATCTACAACTACAAAAATTAATTTTGCATTAAGAAATCATAATTTAATATAAATATGTTCAAACTAAAATAAATAAAATTGAATGTACACTTATATGTATATTTAAAGATTTAAATATAAACAAAAACATACTTGATATCTCCCAAAAAACTCTATGTGGAATGTATCGGTTGTTTGTTGAAGATGTGCCGGCCTCATTTGATGCAAAGTGTTTCTGACACCATTCAAGATCATCATGCACATCTTTTATGTGATCTCCTTCATAATTAAGTTGATGCTTTCTTAGAGCACGTTTGATGCAACCTCCTGCACCATCGTGTTCACCCTTTTTTTGCCCACTCTCAAAGAAGCTCCAAACATGTGGTATGTTGTCATTTCAATGACATCTACATAGTGCATAAAATGGATGTGAAGATTTAAATTGTGAAGCACATCCATCAAACCATACAAAATGCTATTCAATTTTGACACCCATGATTGCCAAATATTCAAAAAAAATCTTGAAGCAATGTTGTACAAATAGTGTGTCATGCTCTTTGTCATCACTAATATAGAAGTGATATTATTTCTTAATGACTTGTTCCTTAGATGTACTATCAACACCATCCAAATCCATTTGTGCATGTTGATAACATACATGCACCATAATAGTGATCTGCTCTAAAAAATATTATTTTGATTGAATCTCTTTTTGATGTACAAAAGAGTAATTCTCTACAAAATCAACTACAGATAATAGTGTTCCAAGTGGGAATGTATCTCTTAATGTCTAAAACTGTTGTATCTCTCAAGTTGTATCAATTTATAGAAATTTTTCATAAATGTTCCAATAGGTATCTCCTCTTCTACATAATCTAACCTTTTTTAATTCTTTTCCACTTTTGATATGAAACTTGATATACTTGTAACTCTTGCAATTTACCAACTTTTTCAGGTCAGTATCTTCATCTCTCAAAGGAATTTTAGCCAAATTTCCACATGTTTCACAGTGTCCTTGTATGCAACTTATTTGATTGGTTGCATTATCATCATCTCATTTAGCACATAGGATGAATGCTATGAACTGACTTGCTTGTCTAGGAGGTGCATTCTAAATACCATCACTTTCTTCTTTAATCTTTCAGAACACCTAATAGTAGAGATCAAATTCAATATGATAACAACAAAAAGTTTCAAAAAACTTGTTTGTCTTCACATAGTATGGCTTTAACCTTTCAAACATTTTTTGCCTAATCTTTATATGTGGATTTGAATTACAAAACATTACAAACATCTCATGTTGTGTTATGTCTAGACAATTTTTTATATGTAGTTCATTATTATTGGGCCCAATCTTGTCTCTGATAACATCTCTACTATTTGATGAAGGATGGGTATTATCATTCCAAAATTTTGAGATGAAGTTGCTAAAAACATCTTGTTGGCTGATCCCACAAAGCTGGTTTACAATTTCTGGGAGGAATAGATTTTTGCTGAAATCACATATTTTTAGAAAATACAATGATTTAAGCCTTAAAAAGTTCCATTTAAAGCATTCCAATTGAAAAGGTTTTGATCAAACTACCTTCAATCAAACCCCCTTGGATAGAATCCCTCTAGTTTAAAACCATACCTATACCTGAGTCTCCTTTACACCTATCAAAATGCTGATAAAAACCCACTTTGGATTTACCTTTTGGGGGATCAAATGAATTTATTTAAAATTTATTTTTTTGTAAGTATGTATTCCTTAGTATAAGCTTCTCAAAAAGTATAATTATAAATATATTTTATTTTATTATTATATTTATTTTTTATTTCTCATGAATGTAGGTTTTTCACCAAAAATCAAGCTCTTTGTTCTTCACATGTGGAAAAATAGAAAATTATAAAAAAAAAAAATTGAAAAATATGAGTGCACCAGACATTGAATTCCTTGATCCAACAAAGAGAAAAAAATTGAATTTTGATACATACAAAAAAAGTTATGCATTATACAGTTGTCCTATGTCTGAATTATAATTGGTTTGACTTTGAAACTTGATTAAAGAAAAAATATTCAATAAAAAACTATCTAACCAAGTGGAAGCACTAGATATCAGAGTTATGAATCTAAATTCTAAAGAATTATAATTTTATCCTTCATGGAAAAAAAGTTATGCGTTATACGGTGAGTGTCACTTTTTAAAAATGTTGTTCTCTGAAAAAAATTAGTTTTCGAGGGAGATGAAAAAAGAAATGTAATCTGATTCCAAAAATTTTGAAAAAAATATATTTAGAATCTATAGACAAAATTTCATAAAACTCTAGTTTGCATCATCTTCAAATTCCTCATGGTTTAGTCGTTGTAGCTGTCTGAAAGTGAAGATTTAGTTACAAAAAAATATTTTAGTGTCCAGTTTGGCCAAAAATTGTAAACCACTATTGTGGGATCACCTTGTTTCATGTTAGATCGAGGAGCTCTACACATAATTGCCCAATTTCCTTCTAAGGTACTGTCATCAAGAATTTTTCTCCTTTTGACATATTGTATCAATGTCTTTCTGATGAAACCAATCTCGATTGAAAGTGAAGAGATTTGTCTTTTTTTGGCCATTTTTTCACTTAAAATTGATGTCAACATGACTCTTCTTGAAATTTCCTTATCTCTTGATCGAGACTGTTTCCCAATGGAGCCCAAACCTTTTTTCAAATTTTCAACAATGTCTTTTTGTAAGTGTGAACCTTTCCTCTTTTTTGTACTCGTATCTACACCCAAAAATTGTAATGGCTCTTGTAGCTCATTACTTAGAAGTACAATTGATAATAGTTGGGCTTGATTGAGTGTATCAAGGTTATTGAAATGTGCAATTATTTTCTTTGCAATTTTGTTCATTGACCTCCTAGTATTATTTCTAGGTTGTTCAGCATAAAACTTCAATCTTTCCATATCCATTTAAAGTAAATAATCTAAATTTCTAGAACATTTTTTTCTCTTCACCTCTTTAGCTATATTCATATGCTCATCCATGATGGTATCCGAAAGTGATCCTGACCCCTCTCCAATATTTACTCCTTGCACTTGGGCCTCCTCTCTAACATCAACTATATGTTCTTTAGCCTCATTTGCTCTAGTATCTAGATTTGGCTCGACTTCTACTTCATTTTTTGTATGTTGAGCCCCTACACAAAAACACGTCGAATAAATTTAACATATGGAACTTAAAGGATGATTTTAATTGATCACTAGGTGGATCTTGACTATGATAAATTAAGCTATAGTTTTTAAAATATACCTAGTCTTGCAAGAAAAGGATGAGATTGGGTTGCTTAGGACAAATATGAAGCATAAACTTTTATTTTATCTTTAAGCTCTAATACGTAACTCTATTCTTAAGAGAGATTATAATTGGTTCATCCTTTTATGGATCTAAAATTAAATCCCCTTGAGCCTTAAATATCTTGAATAAGGAGTTAATATCCTTGTATCATGTGTTGATCTTATCCTCACTTTATTTTGTTATGAATTCTTCACTAACCATATGAATTTTGGCATACCCTAGAGTTTTTGTTTCTAGGAGACTTTCTAAAAAAGGGTATAGATTTTAAGTAGGAAATAAACCCATCAAAACTACCATAATATTACCATGGACTTAAGTTCAAGAAAGGCACTTTATCAATAGGTTCTTTCCAACATGATTGAACCTACATATTAAGAATTGGAAGGCAAAGTCATTCACAAGTGAACAAAGAAGAGATAGGTCGGTGAATTTATTGAAACCCTCATTAAGTTGTAATTGCCATAAAAAGTGCATATGTTGTGCTATCCTAGTGTTTTGTTTTTCATAAGGCCATGATCCATACAATGGATAGTGTGTGGGTATATCATGACAAGTATTGGTGGGTTCATTACAACTATGAAGCTTAAAAAACTACAGTCAAAAGAAGGGGGCCATTATATTGAGAGAAACTTAAAGATCTCAATGCATAGCTTTGAGGTGGTCATGAATAAGATTGAAGGTCTACTAGAGAATTGTATTTAGGGAATATGGACAATAGTAATGAACCATGAAATGAATCAAGATGCATGATCATTAAGGAGTGTAGTTCAGTGATAGTAGGGAAAGGAAAATAAGTTTTCCTGCTAGGCAATCTATGCAAAGAGGTTGACAGTAGTGATATTTTCTTTGTAAAGTCACCAAAGGACGACATGTCAAGGTGGATATGGATAAATCATTATGATAATTCATAACACAATTAGAACTTTGGACATTTTTATACAAGATATGGCAAGGTCGAGTGCATTAGGACAATGTTGTTCTAGAGAAAGGTGCATGATAGCCATCAAAAAGAAAATATTCAATCCAAGTACAATGACAGTTCTAAGGGAAAAATTTGCGAGGAAGATTATGGTTCTCATGACCAAAGGAGCAGCCATTTGAAGGACAACATTGAATATAACAATCATGATCATCCACAAGGAACAATAGACCAGGGTGACAAAGACAAATGTATTGGAGGTGACAAGGTACCGAAGTACTTCATGTCATGGAGGGAAGTATAATATTAGTTGCAATTTATTTTTCAAGATTGGAGGTTTCACTGCATTGATGTAATAGCATAAAATCTTGGTATTGTAATGATACAATTAGTGGTTCATCATCAATCTAGAGAAATCATTGGCATGGCATAAAGAATGCACTAGTGTGAATGGAAAGGAGAACTACATAATTTTTTGCAATATGTCAGTGATAAATACAAGGTACAACTAAGACTAACATGTCAGCAAATCATGATTGTAGACTTACCAAGCCCGACTCAAACTTAGATCCAAGATTCCTGACCAAGTCTCAACACACTGCATTTGAATGGGAAAATATCATGAGTGCAGGGACTTATGGGGATCTATCTCTATGAAAAGTATATGAAAAAATATATTAACTAAAACATGCATTAGAATCTCAACATGCAAAGGCAAAAAACATACAAGACTCATAATTGAAAATTACCTAGTTGAAATTTCAGAAGCAAGACTATTCTTTCAAGTGAATAGCATCCATACTTTCAAATGAGAAAGTTATGAACTATCAAAATTGATGATATAATCAATCCAAAATTCAAGACTGTGCAAATTCCTATGCTCCTTTTTAAAGGGAAACTCCTTTGGATTGATACACAATCAAATTTCAATACAGTCCTAACTTAACAATTCTTTTTAAAGCCTAATTGGTCTAATTTGCAGCAATACAGTCCTGACTTAAACATTTCTTTTTAAAGCAACATGTGTTGGGTTTTAGATGTGATTTAAAACCATTAAAAGGGTATCCAAATTACTAACCACAACCCTAAAAGAAGGTTTATACTGAGATTTGTGTTTGATAGTTTTGAATTGAATGGCTGCTAGGAGTTAGATAAGTCAAGAAACGGGTTAGTGTTAGGGTTACATCAGTTTTTTGTTCAATTTTTCTTTTAAATTCCAACATAATGAAAATGGAAGAAAATCCATTTCATATACAAATAAAATTACAAAAAAGAATTGTGAATCCATGATGTATTCAAGAATTTTTCTTGAATTTTGGGGCAACATGTGTTTGACCAAGAAACTGAAAAACCACAATTTTTAAACCATTTAATCAGCTTGCAAGCTCATTTCTAATTAGTTCTGATAAATTTGTGACTTTTATTTCTTTATTAGGCCAGCTTTGAATAGATTAATGAAGGCCTTAATGAAATGTGGGAAATAAGTTGGGACTGAGATACTAACTAGATTAGCACAAATGGCATAGACTTTGTTATCTAAATGGATCATGAAGCTATAGTCCTTTATGTTTGAAGGCTTGAAATTGGATCAAAATTAATTGTTGATGCGTCATTTGATCGAGTCCACAACTCTTCCTATTGGCTCCTATCCTTGTTTCTAAATGGCTTCATAAATGAATGTTTGTACATTACTTAGTGGATCTCTATTTTCTTGTCAATTAAAATGCTAATTAGGTGTTATACAAGAAAAGACAATATTGCTTAGAATGGATGATAGGAAGAATTGTGTGCTAAATCTATGTTTCTTATGTGTAGACCTCATTCATAGAGGCGTGATTTTCTTCTATGTACCAATGCCAAACCATTCTATTCTCCTGGTTGTGGCATGAAGGACAACCATATCTTAAGAAAATTTGGTAGTTATGGCATGTGATATTGATATGGAATGATATATTAAAAACATCCAATGTTGTATATATGTAGTGTGTGAGGCAATACAATTTAACAGTGTGAATATTCTATATACTACAACATCTATGGAATCAGGATGAGAACTCTAAACTAATATCTAGAGTAGTACTATAAACTAAAAGCAAATAAGGTAGTAGAAATAATATCAAGAAGATGGATGAAAGATAAGCCATATAAAAAAACTTGCACCTAATTAAGAGACCACACAACTAATAGATAGTGATCAAATGAGAAGGTTGAGCTAAGCCTGCAAAGACAAAAATAGATTGGAGAATTACACACCATCATACATAGCCAAACGAGTAAAATTGACTATCTCTTACATTCAATGACATGATGACGAGGACCAAAACAGTCTAGATAGTTTGTTCACTAAAGTTATTTTCCCTCCAACAAACATCACAAAAGACAATGTTGATTAGTAAGTTTTTCCCAAATGATTTCCAAGATTCATATTGAAGGCACAACAAAGAGCATCATAATGTTGAAGGTCAATGTTGCCACAATAAATTATCATCAACATAGATAGTTGGGGTGTGAAGGCACTATTGTCATAATTCTGATCAATTATAATCTTTAATGTGACAAAATTTACCTCCTTTGAGTGTAGCATTAGGCTTGGTACTTCATAGGAGCTTCCATAGATAGGGAACATGTCTACCACATAATAGTGGATAGTATAATGTCATGATTCACTAAAAAATGATTGATCCTACATAGCTAAAGGATCATAGATTCTACAAACACCACCAAATAATGACTGTCATTGAACAATCAGGCCTATTTATGCTTATTAATACTGTCCTCTCCTATCTATTTTTTCATGCAATATATAAGACCCTCCCATACCTTCAACATAGTTTTAATGGCCTGAAATACACTTCAACATATGATTCTTGAAAGGTTCTTGGAATCATTAACCATAGGAAACTTTAAAATGCACTATACACTCAACCTTGTCTATGACTGTCACAAGTCTATCATATAGGACAGTGGCATAAAAAGGTCTCAACCTTTCATAGTTTCTATAAACCCTGGCTTTAAAAAGTGTCTTAGAAATCCTTAACATTGTATACAAATATATTCACCTATCAAGAATGCCAACTCCTTAATCAAATTACTCAAACCCTTACTGTTCTTTGCCATCCCCAGTCTAGAACCATAGAAAATACATCCTAGGGCATCATGGAATGATAAACAAACTTTATCCTTTGGGTCTGCAACTTTGCAACATGAAATTACACAAACAAATGCTTTATTTCACAAACTTTTAGATTTTTTCCCACCATATAAAATAATGAATTCAACAATTTTAAATGCTCACTCTTTACCCTCATAGGGTTTTAGGCAGTCTTCAATAAAAATGTTATAACTTTTGACTTTCTTAATGAAATTAAACAAAAAAATGACCAGATTAAAATAGATTCAAACCTCTACCACATCCAACCAATCTCAAGCCCATTAATGGTCCGTACAAACCATACCATCTCAAATAACAATGAAAATAGGTGTTAAAATCAGGGTTCTTTATCAATTATCCTTCCCAAAATCAATACATCTTCATCCACGCCAATCTACATAAGGTATACCACAATTTGGATCCTAGACATCTGCATAAGGTATTCAACAAATTGTTTATTATGTAGTGATAAAATCGCTTGAAGTAAAGGAATTTGGAGGTCATAGGATGCCAAGAGATTAACAAGATCAACTGGTTAGTAAAAAGAGATTTACACTTAACTCTTTATTGAATTATGGATTCATCTTCTTTTCCTTCACATCATAATTTCAAATTTGAAAATTTCAGATTTAAATTTTCTATGTCCATTTGTAACAAAAGCCTTTAATGATTATTCCATGCATATATATATGAGTCTTCTTAGAAAAGGGTTTCAACCACAATCTTTACCCAAAAGCCATATTTGGTGGAAATTTTCTCATAATCTCTGCTCAATTTACATAAAATATGTATGCTTTGTTTTAATATAAATGTTGTGCTATTGTATTTAATTGTGTTTTTTCATTCTAATCCTTGAGGGAGAATTACATAGGATGGTGGTGCTTGTGAGAAAGAAACATGATATTTTTTCAAAATCCAGTGAGAATAAATGGATCTAAAGGCATTTGATAAAGATATGACAACCTACTATAAGTGTGAGAGTACCATGCCATGGCAATTCAGTCAACAACCTCACTAATATATAGAGATATATGTGAAACACTTGAAATATGTTACATCCTAATCATATGCTCATATTCTTCACAAATTCCAAAGCCCAAATGAAATCAAGGGACTAAGCATCCTCTAATATTATGCACTAACATGTGAATAACATTACCTTTGTGGTAGAGAAAGAGCACACTTTCATGGAGGTAGTGGAAGCACTCACATCCTAGATATTGCAATTACCATATGAAATAAATGATAAACTAGTCTATGCAAATGCCAAGGCTTTGTTGGCTTTTCACAAATATCAAAATGTAGAGAGATTTGATATTTAGTAGAGATAATTGAAGGATTTCTTGAAACATTAGTCATAATGTTGAAGCAAAGAAGAGAAGAAACAATAAAAATATAGGAAAATTAAGGAAATAAGCACTAGATGAAGTTATGGTGGAGTTATAGAAGTAGAATAGAGAAGAAAGTATGTAATATATTATAGATGGATGATATATAGAAGAGAAATATAAGAAAGAATATTGATGTATAAATGAACTATGTAACAAAGATATATATGATGAATATAATATATTGCATGATGATCTAATAAATGTATGATGTGCTTTTATTTATTTGTGAATATATGTGTATTTTTAATTTTAATTGTTCTTTCCTACCACATCCTTTTGTAACTCACCACATAAGTTCTTGTCTCCCTTTTATTGCTCATACTAAGGTATTAAAACTACACCGAAGTGACTTAGAACAAAATCCTTTATCTATCCTCAATTTTCGCTAACAAGCTATGTCATGCCTGAGGAGTACTTCCAAGCCAATTACACCATTTTACATTGTTTGTCTATTTTCATGACAATTACCTAGTGATTTTTCCTTTCATTATGTTACCCTTTCTTGAATACTCTATTCTTGAATTTAATAGAATAATTAAGGTTGTGCCCTACACAAATATTTCATCCTACTTATTAAACATGAATTATCCTTGAAACCCCCACTTGTCATTGCTACTTGTAGAATCCACCTTGCTTCTTCTAAATTGGACTTACATTACTATAAGAAGAGATGACCTTATTCCATTATGGATTACACTCCTAAAATGGTTTATTCTTCTTACCTTGATTCTTCACCCTAAGTCCCCTTTCCAAGAAATTCTTGTCTTTGTCCCTAATGATCTTGAGAATCATGGAAGAATGAAATTTTTTGGTGGTGAAGATATTAGAAGCACTAAAGTCACATTCAAGAAGGGGAAAACTATGATGAGAATGACCCCATTTTGGATGGTAAACTAAAGGGAGTGGAGGGTAGAAAAATAATCCTAAGGTGAAGAGTAAAGTGAAAATGGAGGATGAAATTGATTTGGATGATGAGGTAAAGTGAAATATTTATGCCTTGCCCCTCCTATTTCACTAGCTGATCTTCCATGCCATTCTCTCTCTTTAGAGGTTGTTGCTTCAATTGTGAACTTGATTGCAAATAAAAATATTGATATGAACAAAGAGGTTATCATCCATCATACAATCCTTAAGTGGTTCTTCATTGAGACCAACAAAATGAAACTAAAAGCTATCTAAATGGCTAAGAAACTTCCAAGGAAAAGGTGCTTGTCCCTATGAAAGAAGAACAACTTTTCTTCAAACATTGGGAGGTTATGGAATAAATTAGTGAATTGAAAATGGAAAACACTAAGAGTGGTGAATGAATTACATTTTTAGAGAAATATTTCACGGATCAAAGCTATTCTAAAGAGGGTAATTAAAGTTAGTAGAGCCCCCATAAAGAAAAATTCCAACAAAATTAAAATGTTGCAAGAGAGATTGAAATATTACTCCATTGTTGATTAGATCACACATAGCTTGAGAACTAGAGGACACAAAGTAAAGGTGATGAAAGGAGAATGAGGACACAACCTTCATGGAGAAACATCTTAACTTTTTGTAAGATTGGAAAGTTGTTGTTTCTCTCTATTAACTGTAAAATTCCTTGGATTCTTGTATACATTTGATAGATTCCAATTGCATCTCCTTGTATGGCTTACCAATAGTTAATTTTTCAAATAATTAATTATCTCTTTTGTTCTATTCTCATCAATTTTACCATAAATTTTTTCATGATGCCACACTTGTGATTTCTATTAATAATGCTCAGTAACTATTCACTTTTTTTGTCTTCTATTAAAGGCTTTTGGTATTTCATGGTAATTAATCATTTTGGGTATTTATTTCGTCTTTCAAGTGTGGGGATAATGAAGGGAAATGCATGTTAGTTTAAAGAAAGAAAATTAAGGTTGTAATATTAAATCTAGTGTAAATTAAGATATTATCACTCTTAAATTTCTACAGAGAGTGCATGAAACTAAATAATTTTGAGATAGGTTTGAGATAGGAAATTTTATGTTGATCAAAAGAAATAAATTAATGCTCCTATATAATTCATGAATAAAAATATAAAATGGAAGGTTAAAGGGATACGAAAGGAATAATATTGGGAGAGGCTCAAGTTTGACATACCTTGTTTTCATTTATGATATCTTTGCAAGCTTTCTTCACATAATCTTTGTTCCTCTTTTGAAGAATTCTTTCGTTGAATCTTCTTTTATCTTGTTTTTTTGTTTCCCATCTCCTTCTTTATAAAATATCACTTGAAAATTCATTTGATCTTCTCCTCCAATAGAACAAAGCCTCTTTTGATCTTCAGATATTCTCCTCCAAAGCCTCTTCCGATCTTCTCCTCCAATAGAACAAAGCCTCTTCTGATCTTCAAATATTCTCCTCCAAAGCCTCTTTTGATCTTCTCCTCCAATAGAAAAAAAATATTTTTCACTATTCTTCAGATATTCTCCTCCAAAGCTTGCCCTGTAAAACCAAAATATCTTTGAAAATTTCTATGAGTTTTTTCTTACTTATATAGAAAAAATTCACATAGTTTCATAACAGAAACTTAAGAAAAAAAATATTGCAAATAATAAAAAATAAAAAATGCTAATATTAGAAAATCCAAAAATTAGTCGTTTAAATATTTTTTTTGGAGCCTTCGTTCGAAGGCTATTTTAGAGGAAAATTTCGTGGAAAATTTTAGTGGAATGGAGAGGGGTTCATTCGAACCAACCCCTCTAATGAAGGGGGTTTTGAAAGAAGGGGGCTTCTATGAACCCCCCTTAATTTGAACGCCCTTCATTAGAAGGGGGGTTCTAATGAACCCCTCTTTTTTCTCTTTCCCCTCCACCATTTCAAATTTTATGCATTTTTTTAACTATCAAAGCCCAGAAAGAAGGTGCAAACAAATTCAAACTTGATAAAACAAGTTGGGGGAGCGTATTTGTCAAAACATTCTTTCCAACAACTATAAATTTAATATATTTTGGTTTTTTTTTCATTTTATTTTTCTGTTTAACTAAACATAGGTTTTTCACCGAACATCAAGTTCAGTGAAAAATCATTGTGGAGAAATATTAAATTTGAGAAAAAAATATTTGAAAAATATATACGCCCTAGGTATTGGTGTCCTCATTCTAACAAAAAAAAAGAGTTGAATTTCAATACATACAAAAAAATTTATGCATACCGAAATGCACCTATGTCTAAATTGTAATTGGTTTGACTTCAAAACTCAATTAAAAGAAAAATATTCAACAAAACGTTATGAAACAAAATGAAATCACTAGATACTAGTGTTACCAACCTAAATTAAAAAGAATCATAATTTTATGCTTTGTAGAAAAAAAATTATGCGTGCCGAAGTACACATCACTTTTAAAAAATGTTGTTTACTATTAAAAACTAGTTATCAAAGGAGATGCAAAAAATAATAATAATAATAATTTCAACTTTAAAAAAAAATATATATTTAAAATCTAGAGAAAAATTCTCACAAATCACTAGTTTACATCATTTCCAAATTCCTAATAGTTTTCCTACTATAGGTGTCAAAAAGTGAAGTTTTTTTTGAAAATGTTGATTTCAGTGTCAAGTTTGGCCGAGAAGTGTAACCCATTATTGTGGGACAACCCTTCTAAATCTCTATCTCTTTGTATTTTCTTTTTCATCTCGCATTCTATCTCAATCTCTCCATCTCTCCATCTCTCTCTACCCCTATGTCTCTCCTCTAACTACCTCTCTCTTTATATCACTTCATTTCTATATCTTTATCTTTCTCTCTCTCTCTCTCTCCCTCCATAAATCTCTCTTCCATCTCTATCTATCCTTCTCCTCCTCTCCCATTCCTTCTCTCCATGATACCCCTCTCCTCCATCTCCATCTTCGTCTCTACCTTTGTCTTCCTCTCTATCTCTATCTCCTTACACCCCCCCACCCTCTTCTCTCTCGCTCTTTCCTCTTCGGCGTACACATTGCACACCAAGGTGTGATTGCTAGTATGTAAACAATTAGAAAAATAAAGAGTAATAATTACAATAACAATGTTCATTATTGTCTTGAATCACTTGAATCATAACAAGCAAAATAAATCTATTTATATGATGTGATGGTCATATTAATACTATAATTTATAGTGTTAATTATTGTAACAATATATGTTCATATAATACAAAAATTAATACATAATTGAGATTTATTTTCTTAACATGTAAAAAATATGTCATTCTTGACTTTTGAAATCTTGCTCAAACTTCTAACATTAAAATATCCATATTATAAACTAAAAACAAATAAACTATACTTATAATGAACTAAACAAAGCATACAAATTGTTTCTCCATTTACATTCTTAAAATTTGTATATATCAACTAATTAATAACACAAGTATTTTTTCTAATATACTCATTTTATTTTAAAATATTTATTTATACAAATAAACAATATGTACAATAATAAGTAGCAACTTTTACATGATACTTATTATAAAAAAATAGTAAAATATTATATAATGCATTTTTTGGGGGGTCGTAGTTCTGGGATAAACCTAATTAATTAAAAGTTCGAGTTCAAGAGGGGTAAGATATCCTGCACAACAATGAAATCTAAAGTGTTGAAAGCATTGAATACTCTTCATTGATACATCTTGGACTTGATTTAAGGCTTTGTGCAGGTTATTCCATCGATCTTGTTCGTCCTTTTCCTCACCCATTTTCTTCCTCTCCTTGTCCATTAACATGGAAACCTCCGTGTCCATTTTAAGTACCCACACTGGAAGAACACCATGAAGTTGCATTTCTTCAAAACCAAGAAAGACTTTCTTTGGTGCATCTTGGATGGTAGCTATCTCCTCCTTGGAATCAGCTTGCTTAATCTTTATATAATTGGCAACAATTTCCTTGAGAGAAGGTTCTTGTTTTGTTTGCTTATTTTCGTCTTTGACATCAATGTAAACATGCCAATCCTTAACAAAAGAAATTATTATCGTCACATCAACAATCAAAAATTTGAAAGTTAGAAACTATTTAAAAAAAAATAGATCAGGGTACCTGGATGAGAATGTTCATTTCTTGTCTCCATTGGGAACATACAAAGATCCAGGCCACTAATTCCACTTTCCACTGATGAGAATTTTCTCTGGCACTCTCCATCGTTTGGCTTATCACATTCCTTGCAAATTTGTGGTAGTTTATATGATTCTGATAAAGTCCGGAGATGTCTCTCGCAAAGCAATAAAATCTACGAAATGTTTTAATTTCTTCGTTACTATATGTCATCTTCGACAAATCTCGAACCTGCTTTAGACGTCTCGATAGAAGTGGAGTACATGCTTGAGGTTTCTTCTTGCAGTCACTTGTGGATGTTGACTGTTTTCCTTTCTCAATATCATTTGTGTTGTTGACTGTATAGTATCATAAGAGAGACATATGAAAGTCATTAATGAAATTTAATATAAATGATTAGTGTAATAATTTTTTATTTTTTCTCAAAAAGGATAAAAATATTAAGTTTTAGAAGAATACAGAGAGATTTTCAAACAGCCAACAGCGGTCATAAAAAATAAGGTTAGGAAAAATCATAGTGATTTTCCACCAATCCATCACCATTATGAACTAAGAAAACAAGAAAAATTTAGGATGAATAACCATGATCATAGGTTATCATTTTGAAGAAGAAGAAGAAAATGGGTGATATTTTGATTTAACATGAGATATGGGCAGTTGTTTATTTTGACTCAAAATAATACATTCCAGGTTTTGACTTGTTTATGTGGTTCATCTGAAATCACACTAATAGGTGGGTCCTACTAGAGAAGTTAGTGTGATTTCAGATGAGGTATCTAAATAAGTCAAAAGAGTGTTTTGTTTAAGTTTGCCCTTACATTGTGTTTTTTCTATCTGATATGAGTTTTGGATTGAAATCTCTTACTTCATTGCTGAAACAGTTTCTGAATTCAATTGCGTAATTTTTTTTACATCAGAATCCACAATCCATATTATTTGTTGTTGAAACTGTCTCTGAATTCTAATGCAAAACTTTCTCACACAATCGAATTCAGAAACCTTTTCAATAATAAACAATACAAATTAAAGAAAATTGATTTCATTTATCTCTTTCTTCACTGTTTTTTAATACAGATAAGATTATACGGAGATCAGTAAGACTATTCTATATTAAATTTCATTTCTACTTACTTCCAAAATTACCATAAGCTTTTCAACTTTATACCCACAATATGTAAGTAAAGCTGATTTACATGCATGCATACCTTGCATTTCAGAGACCCTTCCATTATTTTCTGTGGGTACAGCTTCATGTTTTGCTGTAGAGTTGGCTTTTCTTCCCCATTCATCAACTGCTGGGTGTAGTAACGTGACTGGAAGCTGGATGATTTTGGTAATAAAGTGGTCATCATCTTTATTCTGTGAAGAAACCTTTTGAATGATATTCTTGTCCAGAGCTAAGATAAAGTTGATTTCACAGGCTCTAAGTACGGTGTTAAAGACCTCCAACACCTGTGTTTTACAAGTAATGAAACATACTGTATTTATTACAAAGAAATATAAACGTAAATGTAAAAATATGAACTAATATAGAAAGTATACCCTTGATTTAACAGTATCTTCACAATGGCCGAAAGCACTCAGAAAGACTATTATACGGAGCTTCTTATGTAGAGCTGAGCCATATTTGGGAACAGGAGTGCCCTGAATCTTGTCCTCCCACAAACCCCACCAAAAGTTG
The DNA here is from genome assembly GCA_007258455.2 of Sequoia sempervirens. NCBI lineage: Eukaryota > Viridiplantae > Streptophyta > Pinopsida > Cupressales > Cupressaceae > Sequoia > Sequoia sempervirens. The sequence continues at coordinate 128,720,526 of VDFB02193867.1, read as the reverse complement.
AATTTTTCACCTGCAAAAAAGAAAAAAACAGGGCAGGGTTTTTTTCCAATTTCTTCCTTCAAAAACTTGATGTCTGAAATAACCTTCAGTTGTGGGTCATACTGCTCTGAAGTATCAGAGCTGAAATGAAAGCTCACATTATGGCTCACGGGCTTCAACTTAAAAAACGAAACTGATAACTTGATTGCAGACACAACAATTGCCATTAGAGTTGCAGGTAGAGATCCATACCGTAGCTTTTTCCACTCGGTGAAATTAACACGGTCTAGAAACATCCATGCTGCGCAGACTATCCAGACCACCACAAATGCTATAGCAGGAAAAAGGAAATCAGATTTGTTGAAAAAGCTTTGACTGTTTTCTCTCCGACTATGTCTCCAGCGAGTGCTCAGCCTCTGGGCGTAACTCATAGAGGCCTCGATTTCCCTCGTTATCTCAACTGCCAGACCGTTGCAAGCTTCGTGCTCTCTGCGGTAATTCTGAGCACTGAAATTCACAGTTAAAACCCTAGCAATTTCCCCATCGCTCTTATTTACTGGGTGTTTCAGCTGGAGGGCTCACGACGCAACAGAAAAACATTTATTTTAGAGCATTACTTTGCGCAAATTTCAAAAAATCTTTCACCTAAAAGTTTTTCTGTAGATCTCTCACCACTCACCAGTTGGTTCACGTTCATGCATGCCAAAGATTTTTAAACGGCTTCATATTCTGGCTGATATTCCTCCAAAAATTTGACTAGTGAATTTTTCTGTTTGTTATCAATTATCAAACATGAATTGAAATTCTTGTATATTAGATCAAAATGAATATGAACTACTACTTGGCCTTACTTGTTTTTCTGTGTCTTCTCTGGAGAATAAATTGTCAACTCCTTCCTTGATTCTTATACCCTTTTCACTGAGTTTTATATCTTGTATCTGCTCTCCATTGAAATCCTCGTCTGGAAATGCCCGTTGAGCAGCTGTGACGAGCAGATGATCTTTTATCTGAAAGCACACAGTGTGGTAGGATTTTAACACATATATATTTAACTTTTATCAAGAGCTAAGAAACAAAAGCAACCTTATTAATACGCAGCCTAGTTTGCCAACACATTGTCATCCAAGTTTACCACTTCAAATATTAAACATTCAATATTATTTTTGTTGAGTTCTTCATAGATCAATTAGAACTCAAATCTAAGATCTTTCATTTGTTGTTGGAATGGTTCACCAATGAACTATTAGCCTCTTTAAGATCAATCCATCTTTGATTGGGGTGCGGTTTATTTCCAACAACCTGTTTAAGTCACTCTATAGAACGCTTAAGACTCCTCACCTGACCTGACATTGATACCATGTTCATATGTTCATAGACCAACTAGGACTTTAACCTAGAATGCTCTTCCACTGAACCACTGTTCTTTTAAGATCAGTCCATAGTTAAACTGAATGACTTATTTCCAATAATTTATTTTTCTGAAATAAATTTTTTAATTGAACTAATAATGTCAGTATGGTGTAGAATCATGTGGTGCCAAATATAATAATAACATACCTTATTCATGAGACTGGTCACTCCCTCACCACATCCACCATTAATGCCCAATGTGATAGGAGATTTTATAGATGTATTTAGGAAATGTGCAGCTATGCATTCTGCCAGATCATCGCTGCCTGTTCTCATATTTTAGCATATAAAAATGCATACATATCAGGCTACTATGGAAATCCACATTAGTAACAAATCTTGTTCAACCAATTCAAATGACAAAAGCTTCAAACAATCTCAGAACTAAAATATTGATCACTTACATGGACTTCTTAATGTGGGGATTTGCTCATCAACTACCATATTCTTTTCCATACAATATAACTCAAGTTGCAGTGTTTGTCAAGAAGCAACAGCGGGCAACTCTTGAATATTCAACCTTGCTCTTTGTGGAAGAAAATACTCTTTATATAAAGACGTTATGAATTAAAAACATTTTTCTACTCAATACTGATAATGTAGAGGGATGCTCTGCGCTTCCCACAAAACAAAAATATAACTGTAAATGATGGAGCTAAATGTGACGAGTATCAATCAAAGGACAAATTTGTTTTTCAAGAATGCAACAGCACATAATTCTTGAATATTGTACTCTTTACATAGAGATATTCTGAATAAAAGTATGGGAATCTCATATTTCATGAGTTGTAAGCTACTTAAGCGACGTGAAGAAAGACTTCAAAGTTGGGTGTTTCCCTACCCATTCCCATCATTGATAGTAATAAACTGCTATGCAGAGATGCTTTGTGCTTCCCACTGACCAAAAGTATGCCAATGATGAGTCTAAATTTGGCGTCAGGGATGGGGTTAATTGTGTCGTCAGGGATGAAGCTATATGAGACTACAAATCTATAGATTCTCCACTAAAGAAGATCATCCTTTCTAAGTTTTTTATGGTTTAGTTATGGCTTTCTCTCTTCCAACACATCCTAAAGTTATCATATCAGCATTACATTTGAAAATGTCCAAGGATAACTCCATCAAAGGTTCACGTCAAGTCATTTCATGAGTACTTTTAAGATTCTCTGAAATCCATGCGATCTATAAAGTTAAGTTGTGGATAATGATTTCATGGATTTTTATGGATAATGTTTTGATGGATTCTTTGTGATTCTCATTTGTAATGGTTTTATATATATATATATATATATATATATAGTTTATTTGTTTAGATTGTTTTTATATATTTTGTGTACAAATTGATAAATAATTTTATATAATTTTTTACAAGATTTCACATGATTAGATGATTATTGGTTTTCATTTATTTGTAATTTTTTTTATTTTAATTAGTTGTAAATAGGTTGGTTTGGGTAGTCTTAGATATCCATGTATAAAAGCATGTCTCTAGCATATTATTGTGTACTGAAGGTATGGTGCATTATTTCATTTATTACATATAGTTATTTGCTTTATTGCATATTATACACTTAGGAAAGACTTACTTAGGTGGGTTTCATTTGCTTTGTTAAGCTAATAAAAATATTTTGTAAAACTTGATTCAAGGTAATCAAGTGTCACCATTGGCTTCTCAATCTTTGATAATAGGATCATATAATCCTTGTTTATAGCAATCATATGTTACCTCTTAAAATCAAGGACAATTGTGTCTATTAGATTGATTTATTTCACTTCTTGAATGGGAGTGATTGAGAGTTAACTCATAATCTATTGGATACATCACTTCCTTGAGTCATGCATCCTAGAGACCTATTTATTTATATCCATTTGGTGTTTGATCCTTTTATACATTTTCTCTATATTAGAATAGTTGTACAAATTACATCTTCAATATCCATTGTAATGTGCAATTTAGCTATTGTATAACTCACTTCTATCATCTAGATCTAGGATCATGGGATATGCATATTAATAAATTCTACATAGTATCAAAGATAATTGATGGATTGAAGTCTCTTAATTTTATAGAGAATGCTAGGGTTTACATTTATTTTATTAAAATAAACTACTACAAGAGTCCTCTAACTACTATATTTAAAAGGAATAATCAACTAGGATTGAATGTTAATTTGTATAGGCTTTTCCCACACTACTGGGACCTTGGTTATTGTTACCATCAATTTTAATTCCTTCCCTTTTTAATTTTCTTTCAAAGTATATATTATAAAAGGGGCGGTGTTTGTTGGTTCTTGGCTAGGTTTTAAAACCATATCCGTTCCAACTTGTCTTTCAAACCTATGTGTCTAGTCGAACATCACTAAGTTAAAGATTGCAAACGTTGCCACTAAAAAGCTAAAAAATAACATCACCATTAGCATTTTTAAAAATAACACCATACTTTTCAATGCCTCCATTAACTTCGTCATTTTGATACTAGCAGTCAAGTACTCACTGAAACCCATAATCAACATGAAATTTTATCTTATCCAACTCATATTCATGTTCCACTAAAAGCTCATCCTGTTGACTTGAAAACTAAAAACACTAATAGTCCACTTGACCATTGACATCAAATTTAGTTTGCACATAAAATTGAAAACTTCCATAAACACTCTGTTCAATAGTCTCTACCAAAAAGCATAGACCCTAACCTTTTGAAGTCAAATCATAGATCCAAATCTAAGAAATCAAAATGAATAAAAAACTCATATAAATCCTTGGAGTCATCTCTTGATTTTTGTCTCATGCTCGACAAGCATTCATCTTATGTGATGAATAAGAAATGTTCATACACAAGCATATTCTCAAATTAATATTCTGGTAAAAGCACAAAGTTGTGTCACACTTTATAAAGGAAATGACTAACACTGACCCAACTTTTAAACTTGAATCACTAAAAAGTGGCATATATGTTTTGAATTTTGAAATGATGTAAACTATTCAAATATGTATTTTTTTGTATATTTTATGTTTGTATTTAAAAAAAAAATTCATTTAAAACTAGTTTTTAATAAATTAACACTATAATTTATTTACTAATAAAATGTTGAAAAATGAAGTTGCATGAGATGTTTTTGAGTATTGATAACTTGAAACTTTAGTGCATGGATATATTTTTTTCCAATTTTGATCAATATATATTTTTAAATAAATAGTAAAATGTGCATAAATAAAAAGATAGTTGTTTCCATTGGATGTCAACTTTTATATTAAATATTTATCTAAAATGGAAAAATAATTATACCATTTTGAAATAGATTCTTTTATCTAGTGCATCATATTTAAAAAAATAAAAAATTAATAAGTTCTAGTATTTTTCCTTGGCATGGTAATCAACCTAATATTTTGTGTTAATAAACTACTTTTAGTAAAAATAAAAAATAAAATATAAATAATAAATAAACTATTAAAATAAATATATTTTTGAAAACTGCATTTATGGATCTACAAAAGGGTATTTTTATATTTTTAAAAATTTGTTATTTATATTAGTAGGATTTATTGAAACTTTAAGTTTTTCAAATAATTTTATTTTTTTGGTAAATTGGGCTCAAAGTGGTGCTCCATAAATTTTTAGCCAACAATTTTAGCTGAAAAAATTGTGCAAATATCTAACATAGCTAGAATGAATCTTACTAGATCATATGTTTGACCAAAATTGATTTTTATTTAGAAATACTTAAATTCAGTTGTGCCGATAAGTTGGTTGAAAGTGTAACACAACTTTGTGGTTTTACCCATTCACACTCACTCGAGCATTTCAAATCCTTTATTTTGTCACATGCTTCACCACTTTGGAAATATGGTTTATCAAAAACCATAGTATCTTTTCCCTTATTCATATTAGGATCATTGCAACACACATCATTACTAACAATATCATAGGCATCAAAAAATATTTCCATTTCAAGTTCAATAACATATTCTGATTCATCTTTCAAATCATCATTCAACTCAATACAAAATGCTCCAAAGGTAATTCAAAATTAACAGGGTCAGCAACAAAGCACTCATGTGCATCATTAGTTGATAGGTGGGCTGACCCAAATGTGAAAGATTCATTGTAATATGAATGTTGTTCATTAGCAACTAAACAAATATCTTCATTCTCTTTCACATCAATGCACTCCTTATTGGATGAAAACATGTCCATTTTGGTAAAGAAACAAGTATATTCCATCTCATCAGTACTTACATAAGCTAGTGGCTTCACATGATATAGATCTAAATAAAAAATAAAAAATCTCTATGTTATACACCTCAATATTGTCCTCACAAATCATATACATTTCCATCTCTCCATCACATAAACAATTAGGAGCAGCAAGGACATGATCATGTTCATCAGCATCATACTCAGCATCATCAACACCTTCATCGTTTCTAATACTGTGCTTAGGATCAGGATACTGAACACATACATTCTTATCTTCAAACTCATCATCATTCATAAAGTTAGCATGCTTAATTGATGATACACCTAAATTACATTCCAAGTATTCATCAAATAAAGTTTGTTCACTCACTTGCAAACAAGTGGTTCCATGGAAATTCATTTCATTGCATCCTTCATGTGAAGAAAATACATCTAGATTATTCTCACAAGAAGATTCATAATCCTCAAAAAAAAATCAAAAACTTCACTCTCATCAAGATCCTCATCACAATAAAATCCTTCACTACATAAACTATGCTTAGATTTTTCAAAGTGAATGCTTAAATTTTCATCTTCAATATCTTGACCACATATTTGTGATGAGAAATCAAAAACACTTGCAAATGTATCTTTATCCTCATCATTGGTATACAAATTGGCATACATGATGCTTGTGGGCTGATTACAATCATTATCTTCACACATACAACAAGATGGATGTTCATACTTTGATATACCCTTTTCACTTGCCTCCATGTCTCCTGATTCTGCTCAATAGGACAATCACTATTAACACTTTGAGGTGTCACATTTTGTACATAAATACACTTGGCTCCTTCAACAATCTTTATCCAATCAAGTACCTAATCAAAACCATGAGGCTTCAACTCCTTTTTCAAGGTACTGAGCCCTCGCTCAAAAATTTTACAAAAGAAATCAATGCATGTTGAATCCTTAGGTCTAAAATTCTTGGGTACTTCCAACACAACATCCAAAAATCTTGAGAATAAATCATAGGATGATTCTTCCTTATTTCTTTTCATTGTATACAATTCTTGAACAAAAGACAGCTAATCAGCATTGATCCAATTTTTTCGATGTTCAACTTGGAGTTCACTATGATTTGTATGAGGTGATGATGCACAAATCAGAACAGGAAAAGCATTATCATCTTTAAAATCATCTCTACTGTCATAAATTCTATTTACATGAGTTGTGCTAGGATAATCAATACTTGCTTCCATATATCCCTTCATCATTGAATATTTCAAATTGTTTTCAATGTCCATGGAAATTTGATATGCATTATGAAGTGTTGTAGGATCTTTATCCCTTAACAGATAGCTCATTTCTTCATCAAATGCACCTAACAATACAACCAAAAACTTTGCATCTTTCGGTCTTATATTTTTTGGAATATCCCCTATTTCCTTTGAGAACCTGAGATTGAAATTTGAGACTAACTTATCTTCATCTTTCTAGATGTTCATAAATTTTTGTCTTACTAAAACTAGATCAATCCTCTCACCAAATTGTTCTATGAATGCTGCCGTGAACTCATTCCATGAAGAAATAGAACATATTGGCAAATATGAAATCCATTCTATACCATCTTCCTTCAGAGTATGAACAAAGAATCTCATGACATCTTCATGGTTTATCTCATAATCTCTCATGAAGTCCATAAATTTTTGCAAATGCCTATAAGCTGATTCTGAGCTTTTCCCTTTGAATTTTGGCAAATGTTACCTAACATCATTAGTAATAGGGTTTTGGAAACCCTGAATACCATTAAAATTTAATAATCTATATCTTCCAATAGAGAAATTTCTTTGATGGCATGATAGGGGCTGCACATTTTTCATGCCTAAATTCGACACCTGACATGGATGTATAGGTGAGTAAAACATTTTCCTACACCCCTTTACAAAATTCAAATATCAACTCTACAGTTGATCACTGCCCTATTTCTTGCTTTTACCATAACCTTAAAATGTTATAATGCATAACTCAAATAAATCTATTTCTAAGATCTCTCTAATGGGAAAATTTCAAGAACAAGCATACTTCTTCAACACAATATAGAGGCTAAAAATTATAACTCAGAAGTATGTAAAATTATCACTATCATTCCCTTTCTTAGTGTTGAGTTTCACTCAATAGGGAATCAGAGTTCTTTCAAACTATCAAATATGGTTTTCATAACAATTTTATGCTTCTTTAAAACCAAAATATGGAGAATAGCTGATGTTGCAGTTGTTGTAGATTCTTCATTCTGATTGGAAATATTTATAGATATGAAATTTTCTTCCCAATTTTATCAAGTTCCTTCCATAGAGTCGCTACCTCTCTTCATAAAATACTAAACTTCAACAATTTAGAGTTCTTTCAAAGATTAATTTCATTCTAGGTATTCTTCAATAGCAGAGTCACACATAAATCCCTTTGTATTTTCTGCAACACAATCCTTTCCAAGTCTAAGACTTCAATATCCAAACCAGATGTTCACATTTATCCAATTCTTGACTCTCTCCAAATAGTATTGGAGTCTTTTGAAATTTTCATCCTGGCTTCTCATCAGGGTGCTTCATCATATTGAGCTCAGGTTCACTTCCTCTCTTAGCAAATTTTTCATTCTTACTTTTTCTTGATTTCCTCAAATAATGCACACTAGTGCAAATATCTCAGAATCACAACCCACACTTAGTGGCAATTTATAAAAAATATTCATGGAATTATGGGTATATCCTAATAGAATTTGCAAGCTCGGAGGAATTACAATGGATCCTAAGTAACGTATATGGACTCACCGATGCCAAAGTTGGACTATAGGATAAACTTATATTTGCAAAGTATTGGACTCTAATACATCTGATCTGGAACTAGAGACTTTGTATGGATTTTTCCCAATAGAGTCGCCAATCTGTTACTGTGACTCGGATGGGGAGTGCAAATTGTAGAATTATCAGTCTCTAGTTACACTTTCACATGAAACTTCAATGACCTTGTAAGGAAAGATGATCTTCTATCACAATTTTCTCAAGTTAGTCCCCAATGGAGTTGCCAATCTATAGGTGACTCGAATGGGAAAATAAGACTCCAAAATTTTCAATCTCTGGTTACAAATAATATTTTGAGATATTATTAACTCTTTGATAGGACAATCTACAACCAAATTTCAAAGTTCATTCCCTAGTAGAATTGCCAATATGTTGGTTATTTTTTAAGAACAAAACTTAATCTCATTCATTATCTATGAATCTAACACAATTCAATGGCCAATAATGGTGAGGATTGGCCAACGAACAAGTAAAGGATTGTTGGGCCTTTACTTCTGAACTTTGGGCTCTGTGAAACCTAGGAGGGTAATCTTGACAATGTTTGAATTGATACTCTTGTTCCAAATTACCAATAACATTGGGACAAATAGATACAATCCCACAAGCTTCCAATTAGATAAAATCCTTTAAGGATTTGGCTGACCTTTTAATGAATTTTTACCTAAAGCAAGAAATGAGCGGTACTTCATACCACTTTACTATGTGATTTATAATGTGTAAGTGATTTTCATTTAGATTTGTGTCTTTGTCAAGTATAGGCCAGCTCATTTACACCTAGGATGACCAAACTAATAGACCAGTGTTTTATCCATTGGTAATGGATTCCTATTTGTAACAAGTTGTAATACGTTAGCAATTAAACTCAACACTTATAGGCTATTGATATATTTCTTTGCAATACACAACTAATTATATCAATAAATAGAAACTACTTAGTAATCCTTGAATTCCATCTCACAAACCTATGATTTCATTTAAGCATTTAATCAGTTCAATTAACCAAAGAAGAAATAAAACCACACATTCAACCAAAATGATTGAAGACAAATACAAGATGCTTGATCATTCTATTCATAATTTGGGAGACAAAATACATAGGAGAGAATTTGTTCTAGAATTTGTAATTCTCATTCATACACCATTGCTACTGTAAAACCATTAAGCCTATTAAAAAACTAGAATGCATACCTAAGACTCGATACTACTCTATTCATCTGTGCTTGATTTAGAAATTTTGTTGTTATACAAGTATCAACTTTCTCCAACTGAAGACAGACCAAAATATTGACAAAAGACCTGGTAACTAGCCTTGAAATCCCATTTATAGAAACATGGGAGCAACAAGCTTCAGTCCAAAATACAATTTTAGTCACATTTCTCATTTGACACACATTTGCATTTCAATTTCAAAATTCCCCAAGTAGTTATATTTGCACTTTGTGCATAGAAAGGGGTAAAGGCACATAAGATAAAAACTCTTTTCAATCACTGAAGCAGATTTACATGCCTTCCAAAAGTCATTTTCATAATTGTAACAGCATCAAAATCTCCCCTCCATGTCAGCCCAAAAGATTCTCCACATTAGCATTGAAAATAAAACTTCAAAATGTGACTCTATTTCTTCAACGGTTCATCATTTTCAGAATTAGAGTATGCATGACATGTGCCTTTTGAATTTGTTGAAACTAGAGAATTTGTCTCGCCATCATCAAAAACTTCTTTACTGACAAGTGTAAGAAGATATTGGGCATATTTTGGGTCCTCTTCTACCTCATCTTCCATGACAACACCAGGCTCCCTCATATTAGAATCATAAGCCTTATGGTCCTTATCCTCCTTCTTCTTCTTCTTAGACTAACCAGACTTATAATCATTATCATCCCTTCGGTACCTAGCCAACATGTTCTTGTAGCCAACTTTAGTAATACCCTTGGTTTTAGCTTCCATAAAAATGGCAGGAGTTCTCATTCCTACCCTTGGCTTAACAAATTTCACAGGTAAATTAGGCTTAATTTTAGGTGTGTCATTCTGGGTTTTAGACCTTTTGACCCTCCTCTGTTTCATTTTTCTTTTACCTGTTTGTTAGAAGACTCACTAGGCTCACTCATTTTCACAGTCTAATAGGACTGAGGTTTGCAAAATTTTACTTACAAGAGAATTTCACTGGTTTATACTCTTGAAAAGAAACTTGCAAAACAAAACTCTTCCCAGACCATGCATAATTCCTATCAACCCAAAAGGAATTTGCAAAAACAAGACCCCTTCAAACCCCAAGTACCTAAAGCCTACAAAACCTTCAATAATTTCTTAGACCAACTAAATTATGCACAATTGACACAAAAAAGTGTGGATACCTACTTACTTGGGAAAATTTGTCTTCAATTTCTATGCAACTGCACTCCCAAGATCCTCACACTTTCTTCTTTGGCTCTAGACCGATTCTACAGCTCTTGATGATTGCAATTATGAAATAAATTAGTTGACAATCTTCATTAGATTGAATGATTGGAGGGTGCCTACCATTAATTTCCAAGAGAAAGATCACATGAACGACCTGACAACCAACCACATAAGTTTAAACCTTGTCTGTCAATCCTTGTGATTTCAAACACAATTAATGATCATCCTCACCCATCACCACATGCTCTTACAAATGTGCTTTGAGATGGAAATGAAACCCTAGATAACTGCCACATAATCATCCACACATTCACCATACCCATTGGACTCCATCACTCATCGCAGTAATACAATGAAGTATATCCAAACTTTGGCGATGAGCAACAACCCCCTTGATGGAAGGAATATTCCTCAGCATATCCTTCATCGCTTCTCATGAAAATGTGACAAGGTTGCAATTGTATTTTGGTAAGGAAAACTTTCCAATGATGCCAAAACATACCCACAGTCCATTGCTTATCATCGTAACTGATCTGGAGTAGAGAGTGCCTACGATGACATGAGAAAATAGTGATGGCATGGTCAGCTACTAATAAGTGGCACAATCATATCACTTCATAGTCAACCTTCCCATTACCCATTGCAGTCACTGAAAAAGGCAATGAAATAATTTTTTTATGGATCGACATAAGGAAGTGACAATCATTCATTGTGCATCGTTGAAGTGGAGGTAGGGAGCCAAAGAACTTTCAGCGATAAGCAATATGAAAAGGAGCCAAAGGTTCATCACTCATCAACCTGATGATAGAAATGACTTCAGCAATGAGTGATGACCTAAGTGATGTCAATATGCACATGCACAAAGTTTTTTTAACGAGGGGATTGCCTGGGACAACATATGATAATGACTTAATAGACTTAATAACATTTTTTGTAAAGGCTATAAAGGCCAAAAAAGGCTGAATATCAACCTTATAAAATAAAGGATTTTTTATCAGACCATGGTACATGAAAAATATATTAAGCAACGGGTGATGAGGAACCCTAATCACCAGTGGCTGGTCACTTCATGGACTCCAAATGAATCAAGTTTCTTTAAACCAACCAGAAACAGGTGATACCAGGTCAACAAAAGACTAGACCAAAAGATCCAAGGGTTTCAATAAAGGAGAAAATATTCTAAGCAAAAAAACTCCCCACATAAAACCCTAGTCAATATAGATCAAGAGAATGCCAAAGAGAATGCATTTTTAGATTAGTGGAGCATAAAACTTGAGGGTTCCACTAGGTGGGACCCAAAAAGATTAGTGCATGCGTTAAATAAGCAAAGTAGAGAATGTTAGAAGGATTATGTTGAGTTTTAATACCCTTCTCAGTGTTGATAGGGTTTTTAAAACTCGCCTCCTTTTTATAATATTATAGATTAATTCACGACAACCTTGGTATCTTTCACATAAAGGCAGTGAAAAAAATTTGAAATGAAGTGTTCAAAGATGATATGAAAGTGGATTTATTTAACCCTAGCAAACTCCAAAAATTTTACAAAACTTTTCTAGATACGTTTACCAATGTGCTTTGTGGACTCACATGTGTTCATTTCTGAGAAAGAAAATGTATAAAAGAAGATTTCTCATAGGGAAATTTAGTTTCTCATACATATTCCATACAAATAAACAAAAAGAAGATTGCAAAAAGTTGAAATAAAACAAAAAAGATCTCCATGATATAAAATTAATCAAAAAGCCAAAAAGATATATATATTATTTATATGTATAGATGAAATTTTATATTATATTGCCCAAGAAGTGAGCTTGATTTCATAGTAGGTTTCATTAAACACAAGGAGTAAATATGATAATACTAATGGCCTCAATCACTTCCTATATCCACTCAATTTGCACTAGAGAGAAAATATTCTAATTATACTCCACATAATGAGAAAATGTCTCCATGTTACTTTTAAGGCCGACGCACATCAAAGTAACAACTTGGTTGAACCTTTCATTCTAGTGTGCACAATAGATGTAGATAGCATCACTAATCAAGCCCATGCGAGGATGAACAAAATTTCCTCTCAGCACATCTTCAATAATCTGTAGGAACCATGGGTGAACAAGACCCTTAGTAACCCGCAAAGCCCACTTGAATAGTCTAGAAGTGTGTACGATGTTATACGGGAAATAATCAAGAAGGGTAGCACTATGTGCATGCACTTGCCCTAGGGAGTGCTCACCAATCACCTTACGGATGACCTCTTGTTCCACATCATTGTGGATGATGGAGACTTCCCTCAGCTAATCCTGTTCCAGCCTATGAAAAATGCTACATTCAACACCTTCAACAATAATGAAGTTACATCTTGCACCCCTAGGGTTTTGCACCTAAAAGAAGAGAGACAAAGATCAATCACTTCAATCAAGAAAAAACCCTTGAGATTCTAATGCAAAGGAGATTGAAATCTGGCAAAGGGGGTTGTCCTTAAGGCTGGAAATTAATAAAGAATATAAACTATGGATGTAACACTAATGAAATACAAAGTATTTGAAAACACATTGTGATATGCAAAATAAACTAAAAATGCAAACAAACTGTAAAAAAAATAATGAGACTGAAGAGGTGCACCTGGAAACTAGAAAGTGATGCAAAGAGGCTTTGGATTCCTATAGAATCCACTATTGAAGCCTATTGGGACACTTATGCCAAGCTAGGTGACTTAGTCTTGTTTTAAGGAAATTCTACTGAAATAGGTTTTAGCCAAAAGGGTATCCAGAACTACAGAAAACACTTTCTAGGCCTAGCAGTGGGACTAATTTCCCACTAATGGTGACTTGTTCCACCTCTAGATTTCAAAAATTTGAAGATGTATCCTTTAGCTCTCGGTTTGCACTTTTTGTTCCTTCAGGTATCCGAATATGAATCTGCAGAATCTGGTCTATAGGTGATGTCCAAGGTTCTCTTAGGTTTTTGTTGACTTTCAATGACTTTGATTAATGTTTTACACCTTTTCACACCTTACTCTTTTAGAAATATCTATACAAGACCTGCAAAACACACATGCAAAGAGGGGAAAAAATGTTAACGGTTAGTGAATAGGGGTTTTCCTTGGTCAAACCCGAGTTTAGTAATTAAACCCTTGAAAATGAAATGAAATGAAATGAAAAGAGAATATTGAATGAACAACATGCAATGCTATAACTCACCAAACCTTTAAAGTAGAAATCTGAAGATATGCAAGTAGATGCTCTGATGGATGTATGCTTAAGAATGCCTAGAATGCTTGAGAATGATTAAGTGAATGAATTAGGGTATGAAGAAAACTAGGAGATGAAAAATGAGGGGAAAAACCTATATTTATACATGATTATACTAAATTTCCCAAAGATACCACATCGTAGACCAATGTCAAGGTTTAGAAAATAATATCCCACTAGATTTTTGAAATAATTTTTATTTTTGAGCCAAGTGGGACTAAGTTGCCCCTAGTGGGGACTTGGTCCCACCAGGGCATTTTAAGTGGGTGTTAGGAATTAAAGTGTATTAAATGATGCTTAATGGGATTATTCTCTAAAATACACTTAAGTAGGGTCTATAAGTGTACAAAGGGGTCATTTAAACATAAGAAAGGGTCAAATTATTGATGAAAAGCCTAGAAAAGCGTGAAAGTTTGTTACAACACTTTACAACACTTTGAAATAAGGCTTGGAAAGTGATAAAAAAGAGGTTATTTAAACGAATTATATTGAAAAGGGCCTAGAAAAGTGTGAAAGTGGGTTTTTACACTTCAAAACACTTTTACAAGACATCATAAAGTTCTTATTGATTCACAAGGGTCCAAGACCTAATGTGAATGTGTTGACCACATTACAACATTAAATCTAGGAAAAACTAGGCCAACATCCATAAGAAAGACCCAAATGAGCATGAAAATTTCCAAGGATACATTTTTTTACACTAGATTTAGCCCCCACTTTAATGAGAGGATGAACTTGCTTGAAACTCACACTAAAGTAGCCAAACATGCACATCAAGAGGGATCCAAAAGCACTCATGCTGGCAAGATGAGACAAAAAAAATAAAGAGGGATGATCAATCCCCCAGGATCAAGATCCCATGGCAAACCAAACATAAGCATAAAGGAACACACGTGAAAATGATGTAAAAGAATGAAAGGAAGAGAAGGAAAAGGAAAAAGAGAGTCAGACAAAGCTTCGATCATTTGTCCATCCCGTTGTGGATCAAATATAGGTTGTTTGTCTAGAAAATGCATACTCACTCTGAGGCAATAGAACTTATGGTTTTTTGTGGGGTGAGAAGGCCCAAAAGGTGAGAAACATACACTCATGGTTAGTATGCACTCACACACACATAGGTGGCTATGGGGAAAGTCATGCCTCAGAATGGGCTTCCTATTCAACCATTTCAAAGTTATACCTCTCGATAACTTTAATAAGGCACCACAAAAGAAAATGACTTTTTGAACTTCATGAGACAAGAAAAACTTTGTATGCTTGGAACTCATGAACAAACACGATGGCACCACAGGCATGCAAGTTGTGTTATTCAAGGTGGCCATATAACAAATGCAAAATGAAACATGCAATGGATGTTCAAAGGATTCTTGCTTAGTTCATGCGAGTTTTTTAACTTAGGGAACATTGTGTCTAATGTCTCCAAGAGAGGACCAATCAAAGAATAGAAGATTTGCAACTTAGGGGATGTAGTGTGTCACAACAAGCCACTAAGAGGAATGTAATATGCTAAGATAGATCACACTCATGAAGGACACTACACCCAATGTCATCCACAAAGTGAAAAAATGCATCATATGAAGTAAGAAGCTTTCTCTAAGAACCACAAAAAAGGAAAAATACAAAATGATTTAATGTCAATGTATGCCCCCACATTAAAGAAATTGCTACACACCGTATTGTGAGAAATTACTTTCAAGTAGCCAAGGAAAAATGCAAACAAGAAGAAAGACATGAGAGCCAATTTGAAAATTCCTATGCCAAGTCATATGTTTCCAAATTGAGATACATCATGAATAAGTATGTCACATGGGAGTCAACTTAAGGCATGTTGTCCACATCCCAAGCTTTCTCTTATAGGTTCATGAAAGTTTAACAAGTAGTCAAAAGAGACAACGACAAGCGACATAGGAGGACAAGGATATCTAACCCCTTGCCCCCACTTAGTGCAAGAGAAAGGTGACTTGAATAGGATGAAAGTATGTATTAGTTAGAGGAATTAGGTACTACAACACAAGGAAGAGCACCGCGCTCCTGAAGATGTTGAATTTTGTTGTTTAAAGTCTTAGATGAAAGTAGAGGTAAGGAAGATGACCTTACACCTTTCTTGAAAGAGTATGATATGTCAGTTTACATAATGTTTTCATTGCATCCATGTGTAGGAGGGAGATTGTATTTGATACCATAACAATCTTTCAATTCAGATGAAGGGGTTTTATGCTTTGGAGAAGGATTGGTTTCTTCATAAGAACACAAATCCTTTTTAATGTTATGTGCCATCTCCCCATGATGGATGGGAGTGAGATAGCCCTCATCACTATCATAGGTTAATATTGTTGATGTAGAACCAAGTTGAGCATATAAAACACAAGGTTTTTTTGGTTGAGGTTGTGATATTTCACACTCTGCCCTAAAGCAAGGTGTGAAACCCCAATCACTACTAGAACTTGTGTCAAAAAATGAATCGTTTATATAGGACTCTTTGGACAATGAGAGCGAGATTTTGGAAATTTTATTGAAAGGAGGTGTAGAATCTAATGACCCCCAATTATCACATAAGAGTTTTGTTGTAGGTGAAGAATTAGCATCAACTTGTATAGGTTCAATTTTTTATCTAGGATTGAAAGGATTAGGGGAGATTGAAATGTTGTGATCAGTTGATTCATAGCTTCGTTCATCTACATCAACCATGTCTATCTTGTTATTGTACTCAAATTTCATTATACGGTGACGGGTAGATGGGACTCCTTTCATAGCATGAATCCACGGTCTCCCTGGGAGAATATTGTATGGAAGGGGTCCTTGCATGATATATATAGACGTAGGCAACACTATAGGTCTGACCTCAATAGGTAATGTGACCATCCCTAGTGGTTTCCTATTAACATTGTCAAATCCATGAATATGAACATCATTAAGTTGAATGAGCTTTTTTTTCATGCCAAGTTTGTTTAGGAGGTCCATGCTACAAACATTAAATTCTACTCCATTGTCAATGAGAGTGTGTCTAACTAAGGTTTCATTAATGATCACCTATATCATCAAGGGGTCATTCCTATTTTTTATCTCAAGTGAGGGTAATTCATGTTTAGGGAAGGTAATTTCTGACTGAGTGACTTGCATGGGATGAGATGAGCATGTTACATTATTTTATTTTATGTAAGATTGGATCTCCTCCTTTATTTTCAACATTTCTTAAAATAAAAAAATTGAATGTACGTGATAGTTGAATAAGTTGTCATATAGATATATTATCAAGAGTCTTTTTAAGGTCTTCAACACTAGGTACTCTAGGTTGAGAAAAAGGTAATGGCATGGGAGTGATGTGTGGTTCCCTATATGTTTTATTCACTAAGTTACAACTTAACTACTGCAAAAAATTGTTACAATTAGATTGCATCATGGATTTCAAGAAATCACTTAGTTTTTTGTGTGATTCACTAGTGGGAGGTGACTTAAGAAGCTCAATAATTGAAGGAGATCCCACTGGTGTCATCATAACCTCAAGAATCTTGTATTTATTTCCATGACTAGTGAAGGGGATTCTTATGTCACTTTATTATCTTCACCTAGAGAAGGTTTAGTGTGTGAACGATATGTGTCAATTTTCACATTTTCTTGTGCCATGATATTCTCCCTAGGAAGAGAGTTTTTAGGAGAATGACAAGCCAAATGTTCTTGATAGTCAAAGGTTGGTTCTTCTAAAAGGACTTAATTGAAAGTAGGGGAATGATCAATGGTTGAATTTTCTTGCTCAATAAGGGTTTCCCTAGGATAATGGGAACAACTAGGATACCCATGACCTTCATCAATTGTGTTTTCTAACATCATAGTATCTTCTTCACAACTAGGAGAGATACTAGGAGAAGAAAAAATATTATTGTCATGATTACCTATGGTTTTGTTATCTTTTTTATCAATGTATTTTCCACTAAGAGAGGTAAGAGGAGATAAACAACTAGTATTCACAAAACTCTCATTGATTGGTTCTTCTACCAAAATATCTTTTTCACCAATAGGAGAGATATTAGGAGAGGAACAAATATGATTATTAGAAATTTCCAAAGTTGTATTCTCTTTCACTAAAACACTCTTATAGGGAAGGAATTTGAACTTTTTCTTAGCATGTCTAAATATGTAAAACACTAACATTGTTTGGACAAAAATGAAAAGCGCATGTAACCATTTTATAAGATGTTTTAGCAATGTAAACAATGTATATCCAACGATGCAAAAAACTTTTATCCAATGTATGCAAAACTTTAAGAATGCAAACAATGTGTAACCAAGAAAAAGAAATTTTTTCAAACTTATGAAAAGCTTTATGAATAGAAACATTGTGTATGTAAAAGTGAAAAGTAATTTTATGCATGTTATGCAAAATTTTAGAAATGTAAGCATTTTAAGATCTAATGATGCTTGTAATTGAAATGGTTTCAAAAATGACTACCCTAAATTGATGTTTTTGACCTAGATGCATAGAAAAAATGTTCTCAAAACTTTCCAAACTTATAATAAATGATACTAGGAGGCTTAGGAAGCACATAAATGAGGTTTCTGATGTTGTAACAGACAGTTAAAAATCTGGATTGGGACTAAGTCGCCTAGAATGGTGAGAGTCCCAGTTAGGGTTTTTTTCAAAATTTTCAATTGGTTTTGATGCTTTTTAGTTTGTATGACCTGAATACTAAGTGGAAATGTAGTTTTCAATTTTTTTTCAATGATTTGAGATGGAAAAATGCAAACTAGATGCACTTTCACTAATGCAAAATTGTAAAACCCTAGAATGCAAATTAACTAATGCAATAATGCAATGCAATATTAATGCAAGATAATTCTAGGATGGTGATGGAATCCAAAATCAAAAAAGAAGGTATTAAAAATCTAGGTTCACCAAAATGTAGCAAAGATTTTTGTCACCTCTTGCACCCCTAAGGTTTTGCACCTAAAAGGAGAGAGACAAAGATTAATCACTTCATTCAAGAACAAAACCTTGAGATTCCAATACAAAGGAGATTGAAATCTAGAAAAAAGGATTGTCCTAAAGGATAGAAATTGATAAAGAAGATAAAATATGGATGCAAAACAAATGAAATGCAAAGTGTTTGAGAACACATTGTGATATGCAAAATAAACTAAAAATGCAAACAAACTGTAACATAAATTGATGAAACTGAAGAGGTGCCCCTAGAAATTGGAAAGTGATGTAGAGAGGATCTTGACTCCTATAGAATTCACTATTGAGCCTACTAGGACACTTACACCAAGCTGGGAGACTTAGTCTTATCTTGGGGAAATTCTACCAAAATAGGTTTTAGCCAAAAGGCTATCCAGAACTGCAAAAAACACTTTTCAGGCCTAGCAGTGGAACTAATTCACCACTGATGGTGACTTAGTCCACCTCCATATTTTAGGAAATTCGAAGATGCATCCTGTAGCTCCTGATCTACAATCTTTGTTCCTTCATGTATCCAAATCTAAATCTGCAAAATCTAGTTTGTAGGTGATCTCCAAGCATCTCTTAGGGTTTTGTTGACTTTGAATGATTTTGATGAATTTTTACACCTTTTGACACCTTTCTATTTGAAAAATTTGCATACAAGACCTGCAAAACACACATGCAAAGAGGGAAAAAAGTGTTAAGGGTTCGTGAATAGGGGTTTTCCTTGGTCAAACCTCATTTCATAATTAAACCCTTGAAAATGAAATGAAAAGAAAAGAGAATGATGAATGAACAACATGCAATGCTACAACTCACCAAACCATTGAAGTAGAAATCTAAAGATATGCAAGTAGATGCTCCAATGGATGTATGCTTAAGAATGCCTAGAATGCTTGACAATGATTAATTGAATGAATTAGGGTATTAATGAAATTAGGAGATGAAAAATGAGGGGAAAACACTATATTTATACATGAATATACAAAATTTCCCAAAGATACCACATCACAAGCCAACCTCAAGGTTTGGAAAATAATATCCCGCCAGAATTTCAAAAGAATTTTTATTTTTGAGCCAAGTGGGACTAGGTTGCCCTAGTGGCGACTTGGTCCCACTAGGGAATTTTAAGTGGGTTTCATGAATAAATTGTATTAAATGATGCTTAACAGGATTATTCTCTGAAATAAACTTAACTAGGGCATGTAAGTGTATAATGGGGTCATTTAAATGTAAGAAAGGGTCAAATTATTGATGATAAGCCTAGAAAATGCAAAATTTTGTTACAACACTTTACAACACTTTGAAATAAGGCTTGGTAACTGATAAAAAGAGGCTATTTAAATGAATTATATTGAAAAGGTCCTAGAAAAGTGTCAAAGTGGGTTACAACACTTCACAACACTTTTACAAGGCATCATAAAGTTCTTATTGATTCATAAGGGTCCAAGACCTAATGTGAATGTGTTGAACATATTACAACATTAAATCTAGGAAAAATTAGGCCAACATCCATAAGAAAGACCAAAATGAGCATGAAAATGTCCAAGGATACATTTTTTACACTACAATTTCATTACAAGGTTTAATTACCAAAACATGGTTTGACTAAGGCAAACCCCTATTCCCTAACAATCAACAATTTCTCTTCTCTCTTGATGTGTGATTGAAGGTTTTAGATTGAAGATAAAGTGGAGAATAAAATTTGTAATTTTTTTTAAAGTTGTCAAGATTGCAAAGT
The DNA here is from genome assembly GCA_007258455.2 of Sequoia sempervirens. Taxonomy (NCBI): domain Eukaryota; kingdom Viridiplantae; phylum Streptophyta; class Pinopsida; order Cupressales; family Cupressaceae; genus Sequoia; species Sequoia sempervirens. The sequence continues at coordinate 128,699,771 of VDFB02193867.1, read as the reverse complement.
TGAAAAAGTTATCATCTTACTTACAAGATCACGGAAACTAAACTATAAGAATTATTTCTGACTTTCAAGAGTTGAGCACTGGGATCTAGAGTTTAGACACTGAAGAACAGGATCCTAAAACTAATTTTCCAAAACCCTAACAGGGACCCATTAGCCACTAGGCGAATGAGTCCTCGGTGAGGCCCGAAACAACACTTTTTTAGCAAGGTACACATCATTTCAGCATCTTAAAACCTTCCTTATTGTTGTTATATTAGTTAGGATTGATTTTTTGTTGTTATTTATGCATTTTATCTCATAATTGAGTGAAACTTAGCAGCACAAAAATTGGGTTCCTCCATTTGATTAATCCCATTTGGGGTGAACCCTCTACCCTCTCTTTTTGTATGTTTCATTTTGGTGAACATGACTTCTTGAGCATTATACTTTTCTGATTTAGGGGTATCTTTCCATCCTATATTATATCTTGTATTCATTTGCATTCATTTGCATTGAATTATATCTCATTTAAGGTGCCTTAGTTTGTATTCAAATTTGCATCTCATATAGGGTTTTAGAATTACATTATTTGAATACTTTAAATCTAAAAAATAAAAATAAAAATCAATCATATTGCATACCATTTAGATCACAAATACTTGCATTTGAAAATTGAAAACAAAATTGTATATCAAACTAGGTCTTGTAATTCATCATTTTGTCACATTTTCGACTTGCATTTCACATTGCAATTACAAAAATCTAAACCTGAAACTTACTGTAGTAGACTTGAACCTAAAAATCATTAGAAAGAGATTAAAATTTTGTAAAAATCAGTTTCAAAACCCTAATCTAGGACCTATTCACCCCTTGGCTAATGAGTCCCTAATCAGACCTAAATTTGCATTTCTAGAAATTGAAATCTTAAGTTTTGTGCTTCCTTTTGCTGCTATCAGACCTTTGTTTTAGTTTGTATAATTTTTGTTTCATTCATTTCATTGGATATATCTTAATTTTTTGCATTTAGTGCATTTTCTAAATTCAAAATTTGATTTACAACATTTCATTTTAAAATTGTTGCATAGTGTAATCAAGAAATTACATTGTTAGAATTTGGAAATTGCATTTCATTTTAGGACCCTGCATTGCATGTCAATACTCTTTCCATTTTGAGTTTTCAGACTAATTTTGTATAGAATAATTTTCACAAATGTAATTATCTTTCTTTTCCAAGTTTTCAAAGAAAAATTTCATCAATAAGCATGTTAGTCATTCGTTCAATACATTTCCTAGTTATGAGAGTCTCTTAGTGCAAGAGAGTGAAAATGTTGACACACTCCCTCATATCTCTCCTCATTTTTGGAATGATGTGATAGAATAATATGAAAGAATAGAAAATCATGATAATCATATTTCCTCTTCTCCTAATACCTCTCCTACATGTGACAAATGTATTTCAGTGTTAGAAGATGCACTCATTGAGAATTATGACAATATTGAAAGCTCCTCTTCTATAAACTCTCCTACATTGGAAGATATTCTATTACAAGAGAATGAGATCATAGACACATTTCTAAACATCACCTTGTACCTACTCTCCATCCCTCTTTTTCTTGTGAGAATTTTTTAGCGAAAGAGGATGCAATGGTGAAAAGTTGTGACAATCATATTATTTGTGAGGAGGATATGTTGGTGTTAGATGATCAAATCTTTAAGAGCTATGAAAACCCTATTTATTTTTCTTCCCATCCTATTAATGTTCCTCTCCTAATATCTCTCCTATTTGCGAAGAAGATATTTTGGTGTTAGAAGATCAAACCAATGAAAGGTATGAGAGTCATGTTTGTCTCTCTTACCCTAGGGAGAATGTTATTGAAAAAGAGAATGACATCATTGATAAACAAGAAAACACAACCATTAATGATTCCCCTACTTGTGATGAAGTTATTGCAAAAGAACCAAACATTTAATGACATGAACATCTAGTTTATAGCTCTCCTCAAAACTCTCTTGTACTAGAGAAGATATCATGGTGGAATAAAATGACAACATTGACAATAATAACTCCTTATATGAATATGATGAAGAGACATTAGATTCCTCTTCACTAAGAGATCATGAAAATAAGTACAATCCTTTTGAGGTTATGCACATTATATATCCCTTGAAGTGGTCTCCTGAGCCACTTCTCACCATCTATCCACCCTCACAACAACCACAAGTTCAAAATAAACTTGTGCTTATCTGAGAACCACCTAAAGGGAAACTTTATAATGATAGTGTTTCATAGCAAGCAAGTTACAATATCATTTCTCATACATATAACACTCGAAAAAATTTGCAACCAAGACAACCAACTCCAACATCCCTCCCTTTTCCTAATCCTATCTTGCCTAGTGCTCCTCATTTTCCATTACAAATTGGAAAGGGGTATGACTTTGTTGAACAACTTAAGAACACTCCTACTAAGATATCCTTATGGGACCTTATTCAAGCCTCACCTAGTTATCATAACATGCTTGAAAATGATTTACAACAAGTTCCTACTCCTACTGTGGAATCAAATGATGTGGCAGCCCAAATTCAAGCTATAACTCCAAAAAACTTAGACATTACATTCCATCAAGATGAGTTACCTTTGTTAGAAGAGAAAGAATAAAATAAAGCTTTCATGATAATAGCTCAATATAATCGGATTGGGATAAAGAGGACCCTTGTTCACAATGGTTCGTCCCTTAACGTGTGTAGCATAAACATTTTGGAAAAGATTAAAGTAGAAAAAATCGAAATTCAACCAGAATATTTATCTATCCATGGATTTGATCACGTAGGAAAACAACTGCTTGGTGTGATTACATTACCTATTAAAGTTGAAAAAGTTACATTACAAACCCCAACCCATGTTATGCCTCATGATATTTTATATAACCTTCTTTTAGGAAGATGATGGATTCATGAGATGCATGTTGTTCCTTCTACTCTCCATTGTAAAATGAAGTATATCTACAACAATAAAGTGTATACAATCAACATTGATCCTAAACTAGAAATTTGTTTGAATATTTAGAGAGACAAGGAAAATCCTTTGAAAACATTGACACCAACTACACAAGTAGAACCTGTAAAAGAGAAAAAAAATAAAAGCATATAGAGGAAGTCATGAAGCTATTAGAAGATGATTGGGGTTCCTTGGATTTCACACCAACAATCATGGGCAAATATATGATCATAACAAAAAAGTCTGAAACTTGGGAAAAGAAAAAGTGGTAAGGTAAACAAAAAATTTGAAAGCATCCACCTCAACCACTTTAGAAGAAGAAACAAATTGTAACAAAACAAACCTTGATGAAGTTGATTGTGAACAACCACTGAATCCAAAAGAAATGAAAAAGCTTTATGGAAGAGGTTATGAACATAGGAAATAGCTTGGTTATAGTGGAAAAGGATGTGGTTTCATAACCACTGAATCTGAAAGAAATGAAAATTTTATGTAAGAGGTTATGAACTTAGGAAGTAGCTCGGTTATAGTGGAAAAGGATGTTGTGCTAGAGAACAAGGTATTCATGTCCCTATAGAGCCTTACACGTAAGAAACAACTAGTGGTATTGGTTATTGTCCTTTGATAGAAAGAACAGAATAAAAATTTCCTTCACTTAACATCTACAATATTACAAAAGATTCTTCCAAGAAAACTTTAACCTTGTGCATCCTAAATTGATAGATACTACATGTGGAAATATCTCATTAGATAGGCATCAAATTGATATTTTTTCTACACATTATAATCAATAACAATAGATTTTTCTCCTTGCCATGTAATAGTTGTAGGAACATAACATACTATTGCATGGTTTAAGTTCCTTGCAAGTCATTTCCTTTTTGGAAGGAGCAACATATCATCACCGATCTCATCTCATCCTTTTCTCACACTTAGTGAGGGAAAGGGGTTAGTTAGCCTTGTCCTAGTTTTGGCATGTGATGTTTTCCATTTGGATTGTTCTCCACCTTCCATTTATACTGACTGAGATTGGGATGCGGATAAACTATTATAGGCTGACTCACATGTGCCTTACCAGTCTTTTTATTTTTTTTATTTTTCATGTTTCTTTATGTGATTACATGTGTGTAATGTGATCCCTCATGATGTTTTGTTTGATGTATCTCTCTTTCTGCGCATTCCTCTATATGTACCTACATTCTTCTCTATGTCGTAAACATTTTATCTGTTCTTTGTCTTGTGTTTTCCTTTTGGGGATGACACAAGGCGTCGAGACATTTACGTCTCTTCCATGTTGACCCAAAAGATTATCCTTTATATTTTCTTTGTCTTTTTTTTCCTTTTGAGGATGATCCAAGGCATCGAGACATTTAGGTCTCTTCCATGTTGACCTGCAAGGCATTTTTTTGTTTTCGTTCTCTTTGTGTAATTATTCTAGTTCTATTAGTTTTGGGGGAATGATGATAGTTCGGATCTCTATGACAACATTGTAACAAAGAAATGTTGACCTTGAATTCATAGATCCTCTATGTATTCTTTGGGGAAACCCCTCCCTCCTTGTGCATGGCGTAACTTTATTTTAGAAACATCTGACTTGGCATAGGGTTTTTCAAGGAAAGCTCTCATGTCTTAGGATAAAACATTGGCTTCTTTAAAGTAGTTACTCACAACAATGGTGTTTGAAACTACTTTAAATTGGGGGCATACATCAATGACATCTTTTGAAATTTTTCAATTTTTATTATGTGATTTTCTTTCTTGTTATGAGTCCTTTTCTTGGTGGTGTCATTGGGTTTCATGTCCTCCAACAATGTGATATTTTTCAACATACAATTTCTCTTAGTGGCATGATGTGAAATGAGGCATCCCATAAGTGGCAATTTGATATTCTTGACTTGTCCTCTCTTGGAGACATTAAGCACAATGTTCCCTAAGAAGACCTTACATGAAGAAAGATCCCCTTGAAAAAAGACAAAAAACAAAAACCTATAGACATAATATTCATAAGCACTTAGCATTGTGGTGCCTTATCAAAGTTCTCAGGAGGATAACTTCGGTATGTTATGGGAAGCTAATATGATTCTCACATTTTGCCACCCTTTTGGGATACTCACCTAGTGGACGGCCTAAGGTTCCACTACCCTATAGTGAGCATGCATGTTCCGAACAAACAACCTAGACCTCGTCCACATCATGTTGGACAGACTATCGAATTTTGATCCGTGTTTCAAACAAATACTAGCATTCCACATCACGTTGGAATGGTTGATGCTTGATCCTTTATTTTCCTTTATTTTTCTTAGTCTTTGATAGGGTATGATTGTGTATCTTTTTCATTGTTAAATACACAAGTCTCTTGAATTTCTACTTTATTGTGAGTTTGTCATGGGGGAAAACTCTCACTAAAGTGGGGAAAAATGTAGTAATTGAAAAAGTATCCCTTTTTCCTTAATTTGAGAATAATTAACAATAAATGAACCTAATGTTTCCTTGATTTAGTGTTGTAATGTGTTTTACACATTCACATTAAGTCTAGGACCCTTTTTAATAAAATGGACTTAATGATGCATTATTTAGGGTGTTGTAAAGTGTTTATTTACACTTTCACACTAATCTATGGATTTGATTAATTAATTGAGCTTAATTGAGCTTAATTGGACCCTTCAATTCAAATACAAGCCTAATTAATTGCATTTTCTGAAGGATAAATACTGGCATTCATTAATAATGTTTCATAACACTTTGGCAAGGTTTGAGTCCTAGGCTAGTGACCTAGGACCCATTAGCCACCTAGCTAATGGGCCCTTCCTAGGTCCTAGCACCCCCTTTTGGCATATTATTTCATATCCCTAAAGCATGTCCTAGTTGATTGTGCTAGGACCCATTAGCCACCTAGAAAATGAGTCCTCCTTAACATAGGACACCCCTTTTACACTTATTCTTGATGGGATTTTAATGATTTTAAATCCTAGATCTGATGTGAGCTTGTGTTATTTGAATTTTTGGATCTTAAAATAATTATAAATATAACGATATTTCACCTAGTTTCGCCTAGAAGATCTCATACAAGCTAAGAGTACTTTCACAAGAGCATTCAAGAGAATTCAAGAAGAGATTCAAGGGTAGATTATTGAATTTTATTATAGCAATCAAAGGTCATATCATCATGTCAAAGTTATGCATGTTGTTGAACTCATGTGATGTTGTAGGATTGGTGACAAGTTCAAGTCTGCAAATGCATTATCTTATATCAAGTTCATGATCAAGATCTACATACATTAAGGCCACTTCATTCTTCATTTCAGATTTGTACTCCAAGGTTTGAATTGAGGATTAGTGAGTTTTACACATTGATTTTCATTCATCTTTCCTTTATGCATTAATTCATTACAAGTTTTAATTACCGAAACAAGGTTCGATGGAGGAAAACCCCTATTCCCTAACAATCAACAATTTTTCATCTCTCTTGATATGTGATTGAGGGTTTTAGATTGAAGATCAAGTGAAGAATAAAAGTTACAAAAATTGTTAAAGCTGTCAAGATTGCATTGTTGTAAAAGTTGTCATCTTACTTACAAGATCACAAAAACTATAATAAATGAATTATTTTTCACTTTTCTAAGCACCTAGGATCTAGGAATATAGACAGTGAAGAACAAGATCTTGAAACTAATTTTCAAGAACTCTAATAGGGACCCATTAGCCACTGGGCAAATGATTCCTCAATGAGGCTTGAAAAAACACTTTTTTAGGAAGGTACACATAATTTAAGTATCTTAAAACCTTCCTTATTGTCATTATAACATTTAGGATTGATTTCTGATTGTTTTTTATGAATTTTATCTCTCATAATTGAGTGAAACATAACTTTAGACACCTAAATTTGGACACTCACATTTGTCCAAATTTATCCATTTTCATCTAAATATCCTCTTACTTGCATTAATTAAGTAATATTACTATTATTTAATTAATACCCTTAATTCTTCTAAATCCCTAAGGTATTTAGTTAATAATTAAATACCTTACCCTTTATCCCCCTTTTCCTCAAAAGAATTAAATAAATAATACATTTATTTAATTCCTCACATGTCACATCCTCCATCACGTTTCCTTAATCCTAATCCACCTATTAATCTCATCATTAGGGATGTGCACATGTCTAATCCTTGATTAGGATGTGTCACATCCTCCAACTTTTGCAAGTTGTCTTCTAATCTTCATTAACCACTAACTATCTTCTAATCACTGATTAACTAATCCAATCAGCATCTTAGTCAACTCTCTCATTCCTCAAAGAATTTTTAATTCCTTTTTGTCTTCCCCATGTGAATTTAAAATTCATTTTATTCCTCCAAGGAATCTCTTCTTCTCCATGTGATCATTGAGAGGTATCATCAGTCGCATGGGTTAGGAACCTTCTATTATAAGCACCTTGTCTTATCCAAGGTACTTCTCAACTTCCCTTTTGGGAACCTTATCTTATCCTTAAGATATCCCCAATCATGTGAATTTAAAATTAACTTTTATTGCTCCAATGAATCTCCTCTTCCCCATGTGATCATTCAGAGGTCACATCAGTCACATCCCAAGGTACTTGTCCTTCTTCCACACCACTTTTCCTTCTTCCACATCATTTGTACCCTTTCCATCTCACCATTTCCTTCAAACACTTCATCCTCCACATGGCAAGATGTCAGGGCTTGTGAGTCCTCAACTCATCTAGCCCTCCATCTTGGCCATGGTGGCTCAATCTTGACTGTTGAATTGTCTAGAGAATTCAATTTCTTCTATAAATACCCCCCCTTCTCATTCATTGAGGGACATTAGGCATTTTAGCACACTTATGCTCTCAAGTTTTCAAATCATCAAACACTTCTTTGCATTCAATCCATTTTGCATACTTACTCTTCATCCACCATTATTGCATACATAGTTTAGCTCTCATCCTCTTGCATCCATTTTTCATCACCTTGCCATCAAAGGAGCACAAAACCAAATTTCAATCAAGGGCCAACCAAGGAATCAACAAAAATAAAGGTATAATCACTCTTTGTTTCATCCTTCTTTTATTTGTTCTTAACTTAGGCTAATCTTGAAGTGGTCTTGTGTTTCTTTACATTGCATTTTTTGTTAGTTTTGCATATTTAGAAGTAAAAAAACTTGCACACATTTTTGGCATGCCCAATGGGACCCACAGATAGGTCATTTTTACTCTCACATTTTTTTTTATACATTTTGTAGGTTCAGGAGACACAAAAGGGCAACCAAGCCCTCAAATAGCTGACCAAGACCTACAGAGGGGTAGCCAAGACCTGTAAAGAGGTGGCCATGACTTGATAGGGGAAGCTAGAACTTACAAAGGGGTAGACAAGACCATAGAGGGGTAGCAAGGACCTCAGAGGGGCAGCTAGGACCTCAGAGGGGGAGCCAAGCCTAAACATAGTTGTTTGAGGTAAAAATAGTGTTTTAAGTCATTTTTAAGGCCAGTTTTCTATCATTTTTTATTAATACTGACCCCCTAGCTCATTTTTTTGGTGAGTGTGGTGGTTTTTACTAAAATTTGTACATTTATTTCCTTCTTAACGAATACCGAAGGTTAAACTACTAACACATTTGTTGCAGGATGAAAGGACCAAGACATTTAGTTAGTTCTTTGTTTTCATTTTCGTACTAATTAGGCACATAGTCTAAGTAGGGGAGTCAATAAATTGTATGCTTTGTTTGTATGTAAGCTATTGACATATCCAATCACCTTGCACCATTTGGAAATCTTGGGTGAAGAGAAATCATATCTTGCTTAACTCCTTTGCGTTACCCAATGGGGTGTTACATCGTTCAAACATTCCCCTTACACTTCGTGTGAGCCTAAGGAGTAGCTGAAAAACTGTTAGCATTATCTTCTTAGTCAGACCTACTTTAGGATTTCATCACCCCAAGGGATGATCCCAACCATGTGTACCAGTAGAGTATATAAAGGGGGGAGAGCCAAAGTTGTACCCCAATCCAGTCACGTCATTTTTGGTGGAGCATTCAGGCTAGGGTGATACCTAGATAGACATGAAGAGTTGGTCCAAGCCTTCAATATCTCACTGATGGGCTATTGTTCACGATTGTGCCTCATGTACTGAGCATATATCGAGGACTCCCTAGATCACCTTGTTTAGCCTAGTTAGAGAACCGTGTCGGCCATACCCTTCATACTAATCTTAGGATTGTGCTATTTGAATTGTCTTTTTGTGCAAAAATAGTGCATATCTTATTAGTTGAGTCATCCATACCCTTTTCTTGTTGTTTACAGTGTTTTATGTCCTTTTCCATAGTTGTTTTGCTTAAGTCAATTTCATTTCTATCAACAAGGGTGCCCACGCCCTGAATAGGGGTGACCCTGACCTCAAGAGGGGCAACCCCACCCTCTGTCTCAATCATTTTCAAATTTATTTGAGTCAAAATTGTTCATCATTTGACCACGCACTAGGATGGGTAGCCAGGACCTATAAAGGGGCAACCCAGCCCTCAAACGGGCATTTTTGCTTGCTTTTTTGTCTATTTTTTCATCGTTCTTTGTCATTTTTCATCATTCTCACTCATTCCCTAGAATAGGCGACCAACCCTAGTGCATAGGCAACCACACCCTCAATAGCAGTGGCCAAGACCTACAGAGGGGTGACCAGGCCCTAAAATGGATGCTTTTCTTCATTTTTCATTTATTTTGTCATTGTTCTTCATCCTTTTTTATCATTCTTTCCCCTTCCCTAGAATAGGTGACCAAACCCAATGCATACATGACCATGCCCTTGACAAGGGTGGCCAGGACTTGCAGAGGGGCAACCAAGCCTTGAAACAAGCATTTTTGCTTGCTTTTTTCATTTTTTTTGTCATCACTCTTTGTCATTTTTATCATTCTCACACATTCCCTAGAATGGATTACCAAACCCAATACATAGGGAACCAGGACCTACAGAGGGGCGACCAAACCCTAAAACAGGCATTTTTCCTTGCTTTTTCATCTATTTTTTCATCGTTCTTTGTCATTTTCGATCATTCTCACCTATTCCATAGAATAGGCAACTAAGCCTAGTGCATAGGTGACCAATCCCTCAACAAGGGCAGCCAGGACCTATAGAGGGGCGACCAGGCCCTAAAACGAGCATTTTTGCTTCTTTTTGGTTTGTTTTATCATTGTTCTTTGTTGTTTTATATCGTTCTCACCCATTCCATAGAATAGGTGACTAGGCTCGGTGCATAGGCAACTACTCTATCATAAGAGGTAACCAATACCTACAGAGGGTGACCAGGCCCTAAAACCAAAGTTTTGGCTTGCTTTTTCATCTATTTTGTCATTGTTCTTTGTCATTTTCAATCAGTCTCACCTATTCCCTAGAATAAGTGACCAAACCTAGTGCATAGGCGACCATTCCCTCATAAGGGGTGACCAAGACCTACCGAGGGGCGACCAGGCCCTAAAATAGGTGTTTTTGCTTTCTTTTTCGTCTGTTTTGTCATTGTTCTTTGTTTTTTTCAATTGTTCTCAACTTTTCCCTAGAATAGGTGACCAGGCCTAGTGCATAGGTGACAATGCCTTCATAACGGGTGGCTAGGACCTAGAGAGGGGAAATCATGCCCTAAAACAGGCATTTTTGCTTGCTTTTTCATCCATTTTGTCATCATTCTTTGTCATTTTCATTCATTCTCACTCATTCCCTAGAATAGGAAACTAGGACCAATGTGTAGGCAACCATTCCCTCATAAGGGATGGCCAGGACCTATAGAGGGGCGATACGGCCCTGAAACGAGCGTTTTTGCTTTCTTTTTCACCCATTTTGTCATTATTCTTTATCATTTTTTATCTTTCTCACCCGTTCCCTAGAATAGGTGACTAGACCTAGTGCATAGGTGACCATGCCCTCACAAGAGGCAGGGAGGACCTACAAAGGGGTTACCAGGCCTTGAAATGAGCGTTGTTGCTTGCTTTTTTGTCCATTTTGTCATCATTTTTTGTCATTTTTTATTTTTCTCACCCATTCCCTAGAATACATGGCCTTGACCCCTTGTTGGGAAACCATGCACTCAACAGGGTGGCCAAGACCTATAGAGGGGCAACCAAGCCTTGAAAAAAGAATTTTTGCTTTCTTTTTTGACAATTTTGTTAGTCGTTGTCTATTGTTTTCCATCGTTCTTGCCCATTCTTCATAATAAGTGAGTGTTCCCTTAAGTTGGGAAACATTGTTCTCTAGTTGGGTGGCTTTCCCCCTTGGATGGGTGATTTAGCTCCAAAAATAGTCAATCTAATCTTCCATCCAAGTCGTTTTGTCAAGCATTTTATGTCATCTTCTATCATTTTCACCCATTTTCAAGGAATAGGTGTGTGCTACCTTCTTGAGTAATTTTTCTGTCAATAGCTAATCTCGTGTCTCATTCATTCAATCCATTCATCCATTCTACACATATGTCTCCTTGTTCTAAGGGTCTGTCTCCCCTTTCAATCATCTATTTCCTCGTTTTGAGTATCTACTCATCCATTTTGATCTTTTGTCTCTTGGTTTGGAGAGTCATTCTATCCTTTCGAACATCCACTTCCTCATTCTGAGCATTCATTCTCTCATTCTGAGCATCCTTCTCCTCATTCTGAGTATTCGTCTACCTATTTTGTAGGTCTGTCTACCCATTCTGAGGTTCTGTCTAAGTATTTTGAGAGTCCATAAACTAGATAGGTGACCACACCCTAGACATAGGAAACCAAGCCTTGTGGATAGGTGGCCTTTCCCTCCAGTCTATTTTCATCTTCCATTCATGAGTGATCTTCACTTCAGTCCATCTACAGGTCATCCATTCATCATCTAAATCAAATAGGTACATCTTAAAATGACTCTAGGTTACATATCCATCATCATTTTCTTGATCCAATCCCCTAAACTTTGTGTTAGAGTCTATTATCTAAATTGAATTAGGTGTCAGAATTCAATCGACATCAATCACATCTACTCAGGATTTTCATCCATCCTGAGTCAGTTATCATCTTCAGCTCAATCAATCTACTTTCAATCTCAAGGTGGATTCAATGCCGCAATCATCTATTTATCCTTTTATCTGATCAACCAACTCCTTAAGTCACCTAGGGTGATCTCTAAACATGGTTTAGAATCCCTTTCATCATCCTATTTAATCCATCATCTAATCTTATCAAATTTTCTCATCAATCAATCTTATCTAGTCTAATCACATCACATCCTCCAATCATCCTAATCTGAGCTTAAATTCCATTTTGAGCTTTATTCCACCTACATCCAAGATCTCGAGACAAATATTTACCTTTTCATCATCTTTTCTTTCCTTCCAATTGTCTATTCCAATCTTTTCAATTTGTATCAATCACATCTAACATCATGAATCCTTATCCTCCATCGATGCAACCAAAAATAGTAGTCAAGGAGAATCCTAATTACATTGACGGTGATAACAAAATTCTTGTTGATCAAGATGTATATGAAAAAGATCCCCTTGACGCTATCATTGCTATTAAGCTTTCCCCAAGTGTCATCCAAAATCTAATCACCTCTCCAAGCTATCTCATTACATCTCCATCCACACCTAATAACGCTCCTTATGCTACCTTTGATAAGGGATATCCATTACCTTCCTCAGCTGCATCTCCATCATATCCTTCCTCTACATCATTTTCTTATCCACCACCCACATCCTCTTATCCCACTCAATCTTCCCATCCTAATCTACCATCCCAATACTCCTATTACAATTCCCCATCAATGTCCCGCTATCCTAATCCTCCTTACTAGTTTACCCATTCAAATCCTACATCCACACCTTCTTATCTTAATCCTACACCCCCATCAACCTATCCTAATCCAATATCCACATTTTCCTATCCTAATCCACCATTCCAATATTCCTATCTTAATTCCTCATATACTTCCCCTAACATCAATTCATCATCCAAATCTTCCTGTTCTAGTTCACCATACCAATAACCCTACCTTAACCCTCCATCCAATCCTAATCCTCCATCTACTCTCAGTCCTACATCCAATCCCACTCCCCCACCTAATCCTATTCCACCAATCCATAATCCCTCATCCACTTCTACCACACCATCTAAGCCTAGAGTATGAAAGTTTCTCACTCCAGAAGTTCTCCAAGGACTCATGACAAATAAGAAATCCCTAACTCCACACCTTGAAGTCGTGGAACCACGTAGTCCCAATCCATCATCCATAGTCACTAGTGATGAGACCCTTCTTCATCCCACACCTATCATTGATGTTACCACCCCTCACACCACTCAAACCATTGAAACCATCACACCCACTGAATCCACTAAACCCCCATCTCCTACTTTGATAACCACCAAACCTATCATAGAAAATCAAACCAAATCACCACCTTCTACCCATAGATCCACTCAATCCAACAAAGAAACCTAAATCCAATCCACTCTTCCCACCCCCAATATCACTGAAATCCATTCCCATGAACTTCATGAATCCTCCATCCTTCCATCTCCCCCACTTGAAGAGTTTCTCCAACACTCCATCATCATGCCACCCACATAAGATGAGTCATTCCAAGAGCCTTATCCACAACATACCAACATATCCCCTTCTCCACATCAAGATCCTGTCATCCCATCTAGTCCATCTCAAGATCACAATCCCCCATCCATTCCATCCCATGATCCCCTTGATACTCAAGATCTCATCACTCCATCACATGATCCCTTATCGCCTACTACCACAAATCCAAATCCTATCATATCACCTAATCCCTCTCCTAATACCACCCATCCAAATGATCCCATGATCTCCATCTCATGATCCCTATTGTAACCTAAACCTACTATTCCCTCACCACTTTTATATCCCCTTAGTACTCACATTCTTCCATGGTGGTCTCCTTGTAGAAGAAAAACAAAGCATATATACCACCCATCATCCTCCACCTAATAATGGACTCACATCATTCTTCCAGAATAACAAAAATCCTACCATGGATCGAATGCTCAAGAATATGAACTATAAAGGAAAAGGTCTAGGCCTTCATGAGCAAGGTATTTTAGAGCCCATCTAAGTAAAATAACAAATCTATATGCAAGGTCTTGGATGTATCTCCCAAGACTTGCAATCTAAATATGTTGGTACAACCTATATACATCCTCAATGAACCTCTTCCAAAAGAAATATAGGCTCTTCCCATTGCTCCACCAGATCATTTGCTGCGATCCCTCCTCCATCGAATCGCCTAAAAGAAATGATCCATTTTGGGTCTTTACATCCTTCCATCCACCATCTCTCATCCTTCATCCACTTCATCCATTTTGGGTCCTTATGTCCCTCCACCCGCTATCATGCATCCTCTGGGTACTAAGTCTATTTTGGGCCCTTATATCCAAAAATCACCTCCTACATCTCATCCTATTCATCCTTTCATCCATCCATCACACCTCCATGTCACCCATCATCAACATCACACTCTAATGTTCCCTAATCAGGATCAAATAGGCATGTACCTAAACATCCTCTATCCACATATAAAAATTCTACCTCCATCACTCCATTCATGTTTCCTCCACACCACCCATCTCATCATACCCATCCCATTGATACTAAAAGTACTTTGGATGTCAAAGTAACAATGCATAGATCTAAACATCCACATGCATCAAAATATCCTCATGTCCCCTCTAAAAAACATGTTGAAAAGAAGAAAAATCCAATCCACAATCAAAGCCAAAATCCAAATCAAACCCACCGGCCACAAAGGCCCACCAAAACAAAAGTCAAAACCATGTGGATCGCAAAGAAAAAACATGTAATTCCTTCAAATGAAAAATCTATAACAACATCCAAAGTTGCTAATCCAAAATCTAATCATTCTCATCCACGATCTCCTAAATCTATTTTGGGTCCTTATTTCCCAAAATTCACTATCCCATCTCCTCCATTATCCCCACATCATCCATCCATTAGTACTCATATCATTTCACATCCACCACCATATGTGCCAATTTTGGTCATGAACTCATCACCCCATCACACACCTACACCATCATTCCATCCATACACTTTCCAACATCCCATCCATTATCCTGCATATCTCCCCCATCAATTCCCTCTAATCCATTCTCTTGCATAATCCATTTATCCTAATAAGGTTGTACCAACATCCAATAGTTACTTCACACATGAGCTCTTAATGCCTCATATGGAACTTGATGCTTGAGTCCATCTATACTCGTATCACATATCCTCTAAATCCACTTACCCACATCCATATCCTTATCCATCTCCATCTGCATGTTATCCAAAGAAGTCAAAAAAGTCACAAAAATTTAAAAAAAATCAAAAAAAAAAAAAAAGTAAAGAGAAATCATTTGTCCAATGGTGAAAACTTGGAAAAAAACACCTTGGATAAGTACCATGATGAAAAGTTGGAAAATAGGCATCATGCATAAACCCCCCATCCAGCTTACTTCGACAGATGGGGGCAACTCCAGCCCCTTCACCCATTTCTTCCATCCAACATATCTTCCACATCCTACCTGTCATGTCCCATTTATCTCAATCCCTCCATCCTCCTTGTGATCTTGATATAGATAGGGGAACATATATATACATGCTTTGGACACCTCTTGGCATACACTCCCCTCATCCATACACTCTCCTAATCCTTATTCACACCCATCTATCCTCTTTTTCCACCCATCATGCTACCATTAATCTCCATTCCTTATCCATGTATCCTATCCATATTCATCTCACTCCTTTATTTTGCTATCCATCCACTTGTCTTCCATCATTTTTTCCCTATCACACATCGCATACCTAGAGTGGGGGTATCTACTACCTTTGTGACATAGTCCTTGGAGACATCATTCATCCATCGTGTCATCCCCTCCATCTGACTAGTCAATCACCTTTTCCTCATCCCCCTCCCTCTATCCATCATATCATCCCTCTCATCTCCCCATCCTTATCTATCCATCCATCATAACATCCCTTTGCATCTCCCCATTCTTATCTTCCTGTCCATCAAAACAATCCCTTTCATCCCTCCTTCTTATCCCTCTATCCATCCATCATAGCATCCCTTCCATCTCCCCATCCTTATCTTCCTATCCATTTCTTCCTTATCTCTCTATCCAGCCATCCCTTTCATCTCCCTATACTTATCTTCCTACCTATTTATCATAGCATCCCTTCCATCCTACACATCTTTCCAATCTCCTATCATTTCTCATCACTAATCTCTCCATCGCATCATCATCCCCATTCATTTTGATGATTTCGATAACCATCCCATCCCTAAGATTTGTATGATCACCATTATCCTATCCAATCCACTAGGTCTATCTTGTCTCATTGTGTCGGTCCCATCATTTTATCCACTTATCCTAGTCATCTCATCATCCTGTATCCATCATTTTTCTTTCATCTTTGGTTGAACTAAGTTTCCCCCTATGCTTTCACATAGGCAAGGTCAATCATTTGACCTATCCCTAGGGCTTTTCTTTTGTCCATCTAGTCTTTGTCATCCATCAAGGTCTCCATCATCCTCTTTCTGCTTTTATCCATGGTCATTTTTCAACCTTTTATCAAACTATGAGGGCTTTGCGCTTTCACATATGCAAGGCTAATCTTTGATTGGCCTCGGAGCCCCTAGGTCTTTAGGGTGTGTCAGTCTCATGTCTCGTGTCGTGTCATTAATTATTTTCTTATCTAGTTGGTTCTTCACAAATGAGATCCACTCGTATCATGAGATTTAATTAGTTTCAGAATTTCCTACGTCATTTATCAATCTTTTAGTTTAGTATCCATATTTGGTCTCAACAAGATGCATCCTTCCTCAATAGACCTCATCAACCCCATCCATCCCCTTGATCCTATGGAAAAGGATGTTATGAAATTGATTGCGATCTTTTAATGCTTTTGGTTTTTGTTTATCATTTGAGCCCCCTATCATCACTTGCCAGGGCTGCCATGATCCATCATATTATGGTGTGTTTTGAATAGCCAACATAGTTGCATATCTTGATTCTTTACTTTTTTGTTTTTGTCTTCTTGTTTGTCCCATGTAGTAACCACCAAGATCCTTGAGGTCTTGTGTTACACTAGGGTATCCTTTTCTACTTGTGGTTATCCCAATACCTGGCCCGACCAAGGTCTTCATGACTTTGGGGAATTGGGATAGCCTTCTTGTTTGTTGTGTTTTTTTTATGCATTAGACACTAATTGACCTTGGTTCCTCATACCCTAGCATCTTATGTCTTATGTTATAGAAAAGATCAGTGCTCCAAAAATGGAAAATTGCATTAGGATTGCATTTCATCTCCCCACCCCCATCCTCTCATCTATCAAACTCCCTCCCATCCATTCATTCTTCATCACTCTCCCTCCCCTATCCATCAAATCTCTTATCATCATCCCTTCAATCTTCTTAGAATAGTATATATGGGTTATTCTAAGCATCTTATTCCCCATCATTTTAGTCCTTTCATTCATCTCACATCTCAATCCAATCCTCATCAATTCAATCTAGTAAAAATCATCTAATCACATCTTTGGTATTGTTCCCCATCTCATTACAAGCCTTGATCTAATCATCATCATCATCAGCAGGATATCCTTCCCTATCCTTTGGTGTTGTTTTGGGATGTATCCTTCCCTCATCAACGACACTTTCATCAGCATCATCAGGATGTATCCTTCCCTATCCTTGGGTGTTTTTTTGAGATGTATCCTTCCCTCATCAACCACACTTATCAGGATGTATCCTTCTCTATCCTCGTGTTGTTCCAGGATATTCATTCCCTCATCAACAACACCTCATTCATCATCAACCCATTTTGGCTTGTAGCATGACTGGGGAAACATCACCTTTGTCCTTACATCCATTTGTGCTTCCTAATCTCCTATCACTTATCCTCCTCTCTATCCATAACTTTGCATCATCTTCTTCATCTCCCCTTGCATCATTTCATCCATTTCAAGAGCACACCCATGTTCTATTAAACCTGCAAGTCCTCTCGAGGGGGCATCCTCAATCCCTAATCTTTATCTTCACCCCCATCATCTTTTTTTCTAGTCACTCCTTTGAATGACTGGATCATCTTTCCCAATCTAACCATATTATTCTTGGTTCTATGTTTTAATATTCTTTGAAATGATGTTACTTTGTAACACCATCTGAAAGAGGGGAAAAATGTAGACACCTAAATTTAGACACTCACATTTTTCCAAATTTATCCCCTAACATCTAAATATCCTCTTACTTGAATTAATTAAGTAATATTACTATTATTTAATTAATACCCTTAATTCTTCTAAATCCCTAAGGTATTTAGTTAATAATTAAATACCTTATCCTTTATCCCCCTTTTTCCTCAAAATAATTAAATAAATAATACATTTATTTAATTCCTCACATGTCACATCCTCCATCACTTTTCTTTAATCCTAATCCACCTATTAATCTCATCATTAGGGATGTGCACATGTCTAATCCTTGATTAGGATGTGTCACATCCTCCAACTTTTGCAAGTTGTCTTCTAATCTTCATTAACCATTAACTATATTCTAATCACTTATTAACTAATCCAATCAACATCTTAGTCAACTCTATCATTCCTCAAAGAATTTTTAATTCCTTTTTGATTTCCCCATGTGAATTTAAAATTCATTTTATTCCTCCAAAGAATCTCTTCTTCTCCATGTGATCATTGAGAGGTAACATCAATCACATGGATTAGGAACCTTCTATTATAAGCACCTTGTCTTATCCAAGGTACTTCTCAGCTTCCTTTTTGGAAACCTTGTCTTATCCTTAAGATACCCCCAATCATGTGAATTTAAAATTCACTCTATTCCTCCAAGGAATCTCCTCTTCCCCATGTGATCATTGAGAGGTCACATTAGTCACATCCCAAGGTAATTTTCCTTCTTCCACATCATTTATACCCTTTCCATCTCACCATGTCCTTTGGACACTTCATCCTCCATATGGCAATATGTGAGGACTTTTGAGTCCTTCTATTCACCATAGCCCTCCATCTTGGTCGTGGTGGCTCAATCCTGACCATTGAATTCTCTAGAGAATTAAATTTCTTCTATAAATACCCCCCTTCTCATTCATTGAGGGACATTAGGCATTTTAACACATTTATGCTCTCAATTTTTCAAATCATCAAGCACTTATTTGCATTCAAGCCATTTTGCATACTTACCTTCATTCCACCATTATTGCATGCATATTTTAGCTCTCATCCTCTTGCATCCATTTTTCATCACCTTGCCATCAAAGGAGCACACAACCAAATTTCAATCAAGGGCCAACCAAGGAATCACCACATATAAAGGTATAATCACTCATTGTTTCATCTTTCTTTTAATTGTGCTTAACTTAGGCTAATCTCGAAGTGGTCTTGTGTTTCTTTACGTTACATTTTTAGTTAGTTTTGCATCTTTAGAAGTAAAAATCACTTTCACACAATAGCGACACAAAAACTAGCTTCCTTCATTTGATTAATCCCATTTGGGGTGAACCCACTCTCTTTTTATATGTTTCATTTATAGTCGATGGTTGGAATTGCATTGAGTCAAGTTAGCAAGTGTTAAGTAGTTAGATCTATGAGGCATTATCCTAATCATTTTCTATTCTTTATTTCAACAGTAGTTAGTTTGAACATAAGCTCCTCGCACATGTATCATAGCTATGAGCAAGTGTTAGATTTCATTTTCTACTTTCTGGATAAAAGCATGCCTAAAGATTATATATTTCATAAATACTAAATTGTATCAAAAGAGGTAATTGTACCTCAATTAAAATTAAAAGGAAGATCACCAATACAATCGTAATCTCTCCAACTATTGCGATTTGATTTCATCTTTCTTGGGCGTTATAGAGTCATTTATTTTTTGTGTTCATTTGATAAAGGAAAAATATGTTCACTAATAGTTATAAACCTCAACTAGCACATAAACTATTTTTTATGATCTAAACCTATGCATTAAAGAACCCAAAAAATACACAACCATCAATTTGGCATATAAAATACCAAATTGGAGTGAAATGGTTAGCAATTTTTATTTTGGGCAAGTTTTATTTTTTCTCACAAATTTCTAATTTACTACACTCAATTGAATTTTAGGCATGGAATAGAAACCTCATCACATAATTTGGAGAAAATAAGGAACATAAAATAAATAAGAAAATTATAATTAAAAATCCTTAAAATTTCTTTTATATCCATAACAAATGGACAAAAACTATATATAAAGAGCTTTGGAGTATTGGATCACATAAATGGAACACACTCATAAACTTAGGATTCAAGAGTATGATTCCTCTTTTCAAATGAGATTAGTGATCTTCTAAAGGTATCTATTTTATTGGTTCTAAGATTTATAGGATGAATCAAGGAAGATGAAATGTTTTTACAAGGTTCATTGTAAAATCCCTTCAATTTTACTAGTAAACAAATTAATATCTATTTGAAAGGGGAGTTGTAGAGTCATAATGCATGGTAGATGTAAAATGAATAGTGATATATATACACAAATAACTTGAAATAAATTACACTATAATATATTCTAGCCACTTATCAAAGAAAAAAAAGGTTAGAGAAATAAAGTGTAAGGTTCCAAGAAGTAACATTATGTTTTGAATGGTAAATAATCATTTAACCAAGCTCCTCCTTAATATATAATTAAAAACCTAGGAACATAGTGGTGCTATCTTCAAAGGAACATTTAATAATAGGATCTTATGGCCATAATATACCAATTACATGCATAGTCTAAGGGTTTAAACACTAGAAATATAAAAGATTCAAAATATTTTCTATTATATTAATAAAAATTAAATTTGGTAACATTTGTAACATAGGAAAAATCCTTGAAACAACAAGGATCCAATGAGAACCTATCCTAATAGGAAAAAATTACAAAGATAAAAATATTTTTTATCCAATCTTTATCCATTATACTTTATTCTTTATATGCCCCTGATAATCAATATGATCGCCTAACACAATATCAATTGACAATAAATCCCAAGAAATGTATTTTTGGTGTCACTTGAGGTAAGATTTTGGGATTCATTATTTCCACAAGAGGGATAGACATGGATCCTACAAAGTTCAATCCTATTATATATTTTCCTCAACTCAAAACACTCAAGCAATATGAAGTCTCCAAGGCAAGCTACAAGCTATCAAATTCATCATTTCTTAACTTGTGGATAAATGCCAATCATTCACACATACACTCCACAATAATTTCACCTATCATTAGTATGATTCATGTTGGGATGGATTCAAAAAAATAAATGAGTATCAAGCTACCCACCCAGTTTAGGAAAACCACTCCTCTTATACATATCTACCACCTTAGTAGAACTAGGGGCACTCCTTGCCCAACATGATGAAAATAGAAATGAAGAGCTATATATTACATCATTCACAGTTTAGTGGGTTATGATCTTAACTAAACACTCATGGAGAATTCATGTTTATCTATCATCTTCAGCTCCAAAATCTTTAACACTATATGCTCAACCATCAAACAAAGCTAATCTCTAAGGTGGGTCTTATTAAGTAACTCCTACCAAGAAAATATCTCACAAGGAACATGGATAAATGTGTCATGTTGACTTTGACATAGCACAAGTTGTTGTAGACTAGCTAGCTAAATCTCCTTTAGTAGACACACATCCTTTGATAATGGACTTTCATGTTGAATCTTTCCTGGTGATTAACTAAGAATCATTGTCGAAGTTTTACTTTGATGGATCATATAAACAAAATGGTTCAAGGAAAAGAATATTCTTCATCACCCCACAAGTTATTTTTATCCCCAAGACATTTAAATTACCTTTCTTGTGTACTTATAACATGGAGGAGTATGAATCCTTGATCAAAAGATTGAAAATTATATTTCAATAGAATATCACCTAAATTGAAGTTTTTGAGAATTCTTAGCTCATCATTAGACAATTCAATGCTGAATTTTAGGTAAAGGATGATAAGATCCTTCCCTAAAAAATGCATGGTTCATAGTTTCAACTGTCAAGTAGCATTTCATGCATGTACATTTTAAACAAATCCCTCACCTTAAAAACAATGTTGTTGATGTCATGTGTCTACGATTGCATCTTTGTTGGATATACCACATGACATTCAGAGATCTGAGTTCCTTGTAGAAAAACTAATCATCCTTGCTTACAATGTGTCTGATATCAATATGATGTGTGATATTTTTTGTCTTCAGTCCCCTTTATATTATGATTTATCAAATCACCTCCATGGCTAAGTCCTTCCACCTAATCTAACACATAACCAAGGAAAATTAACTTATCCACCACTCATCTTGCTAAACCATTTTTGGAGATACACTTTATCAAAGATGCTACAATGGTTCTCTATTACACTATTTAAACCTATTTGAAGCTAATAATACATTACAAGAGGTATATAATGGTATCTATGGGTCCCATACTAGTGGAATGGTCCTAGATAAGCATATTCTAATCACATGGTACTACTAGCATACTATGGAGCACAAAGCCTATGAATATGTTAGTCGGTGCCTCCCATGTCAGTAACACAGTGATATCACTCATGTACCTTCACAAGAATTGCAACTAATCACTACAACTTGGTTGTTTTTTCAATGGGGCCTTGATCATTTTGGCAAGTCTATCCATCCTCTTCCAATGGAAATAATTTCATTATCACTACCATTAAATATTTTACCAAATGGTTGAAAGCCATCCCCCATCACCCTCATTACCAACACTCAAATATCCAATTTTATCCTGTACGGTTTATCATTTTTCATTACACTATTCCATATTCAATCACCATTAACCATGATAGACCATTTAAAAATCAAGAATTTTGCAAAATTTATGAATTTTTTCACATCTAGCATTATAGTCTACTCCATATTAAAATCAATGTAATTTCCAAGCTAAGGCAACCAATAAAACCTAGCTCAAAATCCTAAAAAATGTTATTAATGATATTGGTCATGATTAGAGTCTCCACCTTAATCCCATGTTATGGGCTTACCACACAAGAATTTGTACACCCACTAGATCCATGCCATATTCCCTTGATTTTACCACATAATTCATCTTGTTGAAATAGAGGTTGAACTCCTATAATTTTATATATCGGGTATGTATAGGATCATCATGGAAAAAATAGGCCCATAAGTGGCAAAAAAATTAGAAAAATTAGAGTTAGGCAACTTGACGTAAAAATTTGAATAAGTTATCTATATTATTTCAAAAATATGTAAGAATAGAATTTTTAGCAAATTGAATTTAGTTTCTAAACTACTAGGTTTTTCTATAAAAAAAAAACTATTTGGTAAAAATTTGAAATTTCAATGTGGTAGTACTTAAATTTCAGGGAAAAAATAAGAAGTAGGTGTTTGTCTGACCACCCTAACCACAATAATTTTTAATGATAATATCTTTTTATAATATTTTTGACATAATTAGATGACTCATTTCCGGATGTGATGCATATTTTTTAAAAGAAAATTCCAAGTAAATAATTAATTATGAATTTTTTATTACAACTTTTAAAAAATATAAAAACGTGTGTGTCTGACCACCTTAACTTGGTCAAAACTTCATGAAATTCATTTTTTATTTTTTTAATCCTATAGTATGTGAAGCATAGAATGTGATGCATGTTTTGGATTTAAAAAATGTGATACCGTTTGAAAGCTATAGATGTTTTTTAATCAGCCTATCAATCAGCACTTTAGTCATAATTCAAATAGAAAATGAATAATAATTATTTATTAAATTCAAAGTAAAGCACAATTTATATTGGTGGAAAGCTGAGAATCTCCTTTAAAAACCCTTTTCATTTCATCAATTTTGGGTTAAAAAAATTCATCAGCCACATACCGTTCAAATACCCATCATATTGCCACTTTTTGGCCCATCATGATCCTGCACATACCCTATCATTAAAAAATATTATTGATAATGAGAAGTATAGGGTTTCACACTTCATCAACAAGAGTTCCTTGTCGAATAGTTCCTTAATACCTTTAGCTATCTTCAGGCATACCAAAACCATGTTTAACAACAAAATTTTCAAACCTACAAAATTCCAAATTGGTGATGGTGTCCTCAAGGAAAATTAAAAGAATATCTAGGACCATGAAAAGAAAATAAAGTTTGAGCCTAATTGGCTAGGTCCTTATGTGATCACTACTAAATATAGATCCTATGTTTGTCAACTAGCTACATCTGAGGGGGAACCTTTGGATGAGCCTCTCAACATCATCTATCTCAAATGATTTCATGCTTAAATCCATGTAGTATCCCACTTTTCAAAAATAAGAAAATATACAAAAAACAATTTTGAAAAATCCAAAAGATATAATTTAATAATAGAGAAATTATACATCATATGGTGAAAACCACTCCTACTAGCACGTTGGACAAGTACCATTGTGAAAACTAAAATAATAGGTGTCATGTGTAGTTAGGAAATTCCATTTATCTTATTCGTCCTTATCTTGCTTTCATGCCATCTTCTTGCTCTACTTCTTTGCTATCCACTTATCCAATTATCAATTTTAAAACCTTATTCCTTGTCACTAATCTATCCATCACATTGTAATCCCAATTGATCTTTTGAAAATTTGGATAATTATTCCATCCTTGAGCTTCATGTATAGATTTGTTGACATATCATGATAATCCTTACACACTATTATTATAGTCAACTTATCATACTAGGATATCACATAAACAAAGAGAATCCCTTTCAAATATTGTGCATCCTATAATAATTGTTAGTCATGTATTTTCATCTAGCCTTATCCTTGTATATATACATGTCATTAGGCCTCACCCTTTCATTTGGTGCCCTTGTGTTGTCAAGACTACCCTAAAATCTAGTCCTTCAACAAAATCCATTAGTTTCATTGGGTTTCAAGTATCTTGATCACCTTCTTTCATGAGAATCATAATTCCTACCCATTCATCCTTGGCCTTCACAATATCTATTTTTTCTCACATTAGGTCACATCTCCCACATCCATCATCCTTATGGAAAAAGGTACTTGAGATATTTTTATTTCATTGGTGCTTTTGAATCTTCATTTTTATTTCTTTCAAGATTCCTCTTTTACCCACTTAGGGTCACCATAGTCCATCATATCATGGGATTATTTGACTAGTGAAAATAAAAACAAGTTATTGACTTTCATGTGTAGTGTTTTTAGGGTTGTTTTGTGTTGTATACAACTTGAGGCCCTTTGAGACTTTGTGCTATGCTAGGGCATTCCTTTCGTCAATGGTTTTCCAACATCACTCCCACCACAACCCTTTGCACCCTTCTGAGATGTTTGAGTAATGTATTTTTGTTTTTTGAGTTAGTCCCACACATGTGATACAACATCACCCTAGTTCCTCATACCTTGGTGCATATTTTCTCATGCTATATCAAACTAAGTGCTCACTACATGGAAGTTTATTTCATCACAATCCCCCAAATAACCATTCTTCCTACTATCTCTTCACCATGACTCTATTATCCTTTAGTACTTTTCATCCATCCCCATTTTCATTCTATATCCCAATTTTCTACTATTTTATCCTTTTGAGAGGCCATCTAGGCTATTTTTCATATACCTACCCTCTCGAGGGGGCATCATCATCTTAGATATTTTCTTCTATCCTATCCACATTAACACATATATTTTATCATGTTTTTCTTTGCTTGAGCTATATTTTATTTTTCTTTAAAAAAATTATTTTAATGTCATTCCAAAGAGGTAAAAAATGTAGACACCTAAAATTGACCATTACATTTGGTCAATTTACCTTAATTTTTCTTAAAGTTTTGATCTCAATATTAATTAAATAATATATCTATTATTTAATTAATATTTTCCTTTCTTGATCTTCATCCTAAATACATTCCTCCTATCACCCATAAGTCCTAACCTAAGGTAAATAATTAATTTGAATTATTTACCTATCCCTACCTTTATCCCATCCCTTTTCTTCTAAAAATTAAATAACAAAATTTTATTTAATTCTATTTTCTCTCACACATGTCCCATCCTCCATCACTTTCCATTATCTTTTTAATACTCACTAATCCTCACATTAATCATGTGCACATACTTAATCCTTGATTAAGTGGGATCGATCTCTCCAAATTTCCATCTCACCCACCTTATCCTCTCACCAAGTTAAATTCTCCATTTTTAGGAAAAACCCCCATGTACTTGGAGGTATGTGCCTTTCTCCTCAAATTTATAAATGAGGAATTTTAAATTCCCCACTTGTCCTCTTTGAGTGAGGAGGAAAATAATTTCAGTTATGGAAAATCTTCCAAGGTATCGCCATGTACCACATGTTATCTCACTTCATCTAATTGTGCCAAGTGGCACCATCTCCTTGCTTGAGATAACACAAGCCATCTTGATTGATATCATCTTCTCATACTATCCCTTCATTTGATTCCTCTAAAAAACATATAACCTCCCAACACTAGCCATTTTTATCACTCACAATTTCATAAGAGTGACATTATGGTGTCAAAATTTCAAGCATACATACCAACATGATCAATAGGGAAAATCTGATGTAATACCGAGTCTTTTATAAGATTTTCTAATTAAATTGTATGCTATTTGGATTGTATTATCCCAAACTGAGTGTTTTTTTTATTATTGTGTTGTTGAATTTTAGTTATTTTTAATCATTCACATTGGCCCAATTTCATGCACACAATGGGGCATTCACAATCTCCTCTTTTAGGGAACCAACAAATTTGAGCATCCATTTTAAGAATATTTTTCAAAGGTATTGTGATTTTGAAAAAGTAAAAAATAAACTTGTGAATGAAATTAATTTTACCAAAGAAAAATTTGAGCTCATTTTTGTTACCAAGAAAATATATTTTTAAGGATTGATTTAACCCTTTTGAGATACACAGTAATTACTCTCTTTCAGATGATATGTCCAAGGATTTTTTATCAAACACTTTAAAAAAATATTTTCTTAAGATTAAGGATATCCCATGCTTTAGAAAACATTGCAACACTTTTCTTAGGACCTCCATGTGATCAACACATTTCTTAAAAAAATAAATATGGTCATCAAGGTAAATAGCTATTCACTTTTTTATTAGCTAATTAAATATAATGTTCATGTCACTTTATAAATTTGATCCTGTTGGACACCAAGAAGACTGAGAGGGGGGGTGAATCAGTGTTCCACAATATTTGAATTTAAAAACTTTCAACAACAATATTAAACTTTAACAGCATCCACAGTATACAAGTATAAGGAAAACATGCAATCACATTAAAGAGACAATGTGAACACCATAACACTATATTTTTTACATGGAGACCCTGTAAGGGGAAAAACCACAATGGATACTAGTCCACAAAGTATAGTTTGTTAAAATTATGATAAAAATGGAATGCACTTGCATTCAAGCACACTACCTAGACCTCATTGCTCAAAATACAAAAGAGGACTCACTGTCCAAAAGGAGTTTGGATTAAAACTATTCAAAATATGAACTGAGAAAATAGCATCTTTGAATGCTTGGATTCAGTTCCAATGAAGCACATGAAAATCTTTCATATTTTATTTATTTATTTTTCTTAAAGAAGGTGTCAAATAGATGTAGAATAGAATTTGAATGCATGTTTTAAGTCCTCATTTTATGTTTTACATCTTAATTGTTAACATTTTTTTCATGCCCAATGGCACCCACATCCCTAATCTAACCATATTTTAGGTTTTTGTGAATTTTACTCATTACAAGTCATTTTAGCATCATGTCCACCTCTGTTTTTTATGTACTTGTTCTACAAATTGACATTTCTACTTGTAGAGTAGTTCTTTTACTCTAATTAAACATAATGTGAGGCATCCACATAGATTATTTTTTTTCCTATAGAGTGATGTATCTATTGTGCTTTGAATTTTTTGCTTATATATAACATTATTTTTCATCTCATTTCTCAAGATTAACATATTTCAGGTTGTTAAATATGATTTTTTTTAAAGGAGCAATGTGTAGGCTAATGGAGTTGGGAGGGAATCTCTTGGTTCCCATCCTCTAGTGTGAGTTGATTCTAGCACTTCTTCCAGGTAGGGTTCTCGCAATAACACTCATGGTCCTTCTGGATTTCCTCTTGTCCCCTTTATCTAGGAAAAGGTACCCACACTGCTTAACTAGAAAGAACTTTTTCCCAAAAAATCTAGTGCGGTCAGGGATGGGGTCTAAATTCTCTATTTGGAGGAGGGTACCACTATAAATATCAAGGACCCCTCTTTGGATCGTTTGTTAACAAAAATGGAAAATTTTCTTATTGGTAGGTTTGTGGGAAGGTGGCCTAATATTGCGTATGTTCGTAAGTGGGCTTCTTTCCAGAGGGTTTTCAAAGGTTTCTTCACCACTTCGGCTCTTCCAAAAGGTTTATTTTGCTTCAACTTCTCCCTTCATGAGGATTGCTTTTCTACCCTCACTGGAGGTTCTTGGTTATTTGGTAAATAAAGTCATGCTTTGTGTAAGTGGAGACCAAGCTTTGATCCCTCTGGTCATTTGGCAATTGTGCTCCCAACCTGGGTTTGCATGTTTGGCCTTCATTTGGAGTTATGGGATGAATAAATTATTGTGGGAGTGGCCAAATCCTTTGAAAACTTCCTTTCTTTGGATTATTTCATGAAGGAACATACTAGGCTATTGTTTTCCCAGTTTTGCATTAGCATTGAACCAAATAAGATGCTCTTAACCTCAATTATTCTCAAATCTAGGCTTGGTAAGTGGTCTCAAGCCATTGAATATGAAAACTCTTCTCTTTTTTGTTAACAATGTTCTAATATTGGTAATCTATGCAAAGCTTGACCCAAAGGTTTTCTTATGTCCTCTTTGGGTAAAGCCAAGTCTATGGCCCCCCATTCTCATAGTCACGATGTTGGTTGGTCCAAACTGGTGTTGATGTTGTCCACACCGGCTCCTTCATTATCCTTTATGTTACCCTTCCACTAGTCCTATGAGATTTCTCTCCTTGGTTTGCTTCCCCCCTTCTTTAGTGCCTTTGCACACTAAGCTTGATCTCTCTACCCAATTTTTGGTGTCCCTCTTCCTCCCTTGGTCTCTTTTGGTAGACTATTGTTGCCCCCTAGATTCCCCTTTGTTAGATTCTAGTTCAGAGGTGCCTCTTTCTTCTCTGGACTCGACCGCCTTGCCAAGTGGTGAAATTTTGTTGAATTTGGTGGTTACTTCTAATGATATCCCTGAAGAGGTGGTATCTTTGGTTATACATTGTGTTGTTCCCCCTCACCTGTCATTACATGTAAGTTTGGTCTGCTCAATCCTTCTAAGTTGAATAGCCCTTGGAAGTCAGCTCATGTGGGGATTTTTGCTAAGATCGAAAGAAAGCCTGCATCTTGAGTCACTAGATAGATGAATAGGAAAATAGATATTGCAAATGGAAATCAAACAACTTTGGATATGGTTGGTGTTTCTTTCTTCCATATCCTTCTCAACCCACCCTGGACGAATTATCTGGTTGGTAACATCCTAGATGTTATTCCCCTTTTAGTATCCCAACTAGAGGTTTTTTTTATGGAGAGAGGTACTTCATATAATGAGATTCATGAGGTTGTGTTCTCCCTTAGCCCGTATAATTCCCTTCGGCCCAGTGGTTTCCCACCTTTCTTCTTTCAAAATTTTTGGGATAATTTTAGTAAGGATGTCATAGTTGTTGTCATTGACTTCCTTTCTACTAGTAATGTTCTCAAATATTTCAATAACACTTTCATTGTTCTCATCCCCAAGCATTCAGGGGCCAACAAACTATCTGATTTTTGGCCTATTAGCCTCTGTAACACGTTCTATAAAATCTACTCCAAGTTGTTGGCCAATCTCATTAAACCTTTTTTGAATAAACCAATCCATCCTACTCAAAAAGGATTCGTTTTAGGGTGGAAAATTATTGATGTTATTATGTTGGTGCATGAAACCCTTCACTCCATGGGAAAAATAAAAAAAGAAAGTATGGCTCTTAAGCTAGATATTTCCAAAGCCTATGACAAAAGTGTCCAAGAATTTTTTATTTGAAGTTCTTCACAAGTTCGACTTCTCTAGTAAATTCTTGAAACTCATTTAAGGTTATGTCACCTCCACTACGTTCTCAGTGATTATCAATGGTACCCTGCAATTTTTTTTCTCATCTTTCAGTGGAATCCACCAAAGGGGACCCCTTCTCTCCCTATCTTTTTATTATGATGGTTGAATTTCCTGGTCGTAATATTGAATGTAAAGTCTTGAATGGTACATTGGCCATTTTTTTCCCATCCTCTTTCTCTCAACTTATTTCCCATTAAAAACTTGTTGATGATATGATTTTACTGGGGGAAGCCATGATGGCTGAGGATAAATGATTGATTGGTATCCTCAAAAAATTGCTACTTCTTGGTAGTGCATCAATTTTACAAAAGTGCCATTTTTTTCTCAATATTGACCCTACTCTTCAAACTAGGATTTATGGAATCCTAAATTGTCAAATCCTTCCCCTTCCCTAGACATATCTAGACATGTCACTTATTGTTCACAAGGTGGATAATTCAGTCTAGTCTACTCTTCTAGAAGAAGTTCAAAGAAATCTTGAGCTGCTTAGAACGGGGCTCTTCTGAGCAATGTTGGTAAGCTTCTCCTTTTCAAATCCACCCTCCAAAGTTTGACTATGTATCTAATTTATCTATTCTTTATTCCTGCTACATGGTTAGACAAACTTGAACAAATCTAGTGAAGATTCCTTTGGTCGGGGACCGAAGAGAAGAGTTGGTTCTCTCTAGTGAATTAAGACACTGTGTGCTCTAGGAAATGTTAATATGATAGCCTATAATTGAGAAAAACAAGACAGATGAAAATGGCCCTTATAACAAATTTCTTGGAAGCTTTTGAATGACTAGACGGAATGTATCTCTATCACAAGGACAAGTATTTGTAGGGTTGTTATTGCCTCTCTCTGCTAGACAATGTTGTTCTTCCTCTAAGCTTTATTATCTAGAATAAACTCTTAAATTCTAGGAATTTTCTTTCTTTGGGCTCCTCTTGGTAGGTCAGATCTGGTAATTTGGTCTCTTTGTAGGATAACAAATGGCTTTCCTTGTTGGCTCCCTGTCTTCATCTAGTTTTGTCTATTGTGAAGATGGATCTTTGTGCTCAACTAGGGTTTAAAGCTTCTAATTACCTAGATACTTCTATTGTTCTGCCTAGATGGAAGATTGATCCCAATTGATTCAACCCTCCCCTCCATCTGGTTGTTGAGGAGCTTCTTAGAACTGTTAGGAATCACAAGTTCTTTAACTCCAATTTGTCAAACTCTTTGGTTTGGGAAACTTCTAAGGATGGGAATTAATCTGTCGAGACCAAATACAATATTCTTTCCAACACCTTGGATCTCCTATTTGATTGGATGTAGATTTGGAAAAGGAATTTCCCCCCTAAAATCAAATTCTTCTAGTGGACTTTCTATCATAAAAGCATTCTCACCCTAGATAATTTCTAGAAGAAATGCTTACATCTTGGTAACCACTATTTCTTGTGTGAGAATGAATTTGAGTCTATTTCCAACCTACTTTTCCACTGTTCTTACTCTTGGTAGGTTACAAAAAAAAAATCTAATCTCTTTTGAATGTGAAAGATAGAACAATGGATTTTCTTCTTATGGTTTAGGACATAGAGAAAACACACTTCCCAATCATTTCATTCAAGGGAAATCCTAGAGATCTCAATCTAAAATATGCAAATGAGAAAGAGATTTTTCAATAGGGTTGTCCTTGGGTATGATAAAATACTAAAGAGGGGTTCACCACTAAGCTAGGGCTTGGAAAGACTAATGAATTGCCTGATGTAATGTCTAAATCTAACGCAATGCAATCTTTCACTAAATGACCTAGAAAAGCATGTAAAACAGAACAAAAAGGTAAGAAATCAAAAGTGTGCACTTGGGAATCTAAAGATGACTAGATGAAGCTATGAAATGCTGAAAATAGTTATTTTAATGTTGACTGGGACTCATACACCAGACTAGGAAATTTAGTCCTATATTTGGGTTTTTGGGCAGAAACTAAAATCTAGCAAAAGAGTGTTTAGAATTACAAAAGTTTGGAAAATGACCTATACTGGGACTCATATGCCAAAACTAGCATATTAGTCTAGTTAGGGTTTTCTAGAACTTCAAGGTTTGAATCTGATCTTCAATGTTTTCTCTATCTTTCCTAATTATTTTCTAAATCTGAAACCTTGATTTGCAAACTGTAGATGTTCTCTAATGATCTTTAATGCAAGATGACAGATTCAAACACTTTTACAACTTTCTCCAAACTTTCTCTTCAATATTTCTTCAACCTAGACCTCCAAATCACACACTAAAGAGAGGGGAAAATGTTGCTTTTTAGTGGATAGGTGTTTTCATTGGTCAAACCCTATTATGGTAATCAAACCTTGAAATGAAATGAAATAGTAATGGAGAATGCTAAATGAACATCATGCAATATTACAACTCACCAAACCCTAGCAATAAAGTGCTATGAACAAGTATGAGATGGCTCCGATGGATGTAGATCTTGAGTCTTGCTTGAATGTGATAGATCTTGACTTGAATGCTAGATTGAATCATAAAACCCTACATCACAATTGTTAGCTAAAAAAAAACCATGATGCATGATGACTTTGACATGATGCTTGATGCTTGAATAATGCTCTAAAACACTTGATAATCAACCCTTGAAGACTCTTGATTGCTCTTGTAAATGCTTGAATGCTCTTGTAAACTCCAATTTTCTATAATGATGCTCCTTCAACTTTCTAGGTGTAAAATGAGTAAAAGAAACTTGTATTTAAATACTTGTTTATGCCAATTTTCTTGAAATTACAACACTACAAGGCGACATCAGATCTAGGAGAATAAAATCCTACCAAGAATTTCAATTAAATTTGATTTTGGTCCACAAGAGACTCATATGCCAAAATTTGTGTATGAGTCCCATTAGGCATTAATTATGGGACCATTTTCAAAAATGCTTAGAAAGGTATGAAATCTAGATCGAGACCCCAAAGCCTAGGTGGGACCCATACGCCCAAGGTGGCGTATGAGTCCCAGACCACTAAATCTAGGCCACACAACCTAAAAACACCTCAATTATGATTGGATGTTGATTTTTATTAGGCTCATCCTTAGAAATATGTAAGGTAAGTGCAAAAAGGTAGCTCCCAAAAAGGGGGCTTAAGTGGCCACTTTTTTTTTGAAATCAGGAAATACTGACCTTGGACATGAAATTGAGGATAGTCGCACTCAAAATTTTGAGATGGAACAAAAATATGGATCGAAGTGCTTCGAGTCTCCTTTCTAAAATACTAATTTATTTTGAAAATGGTTGAGATTAAGGGGTTCAAAATAAGCACATACCAAAATTGGTGTTTTTTTTGTTAAAAAAAAATAACATAGCAACTCTTGTACGTCCCTAGCACGATGAAACTTTTTTAGTATTTTTAAAATTGCTATGGTGAGAAGTTAGCTAATAGTATGTAGTTGATGCACGATTTTTCTGATAATTTTTTCATGAATATTTGATTTTTTACTAATTTTCTAAGTGGACACTTCCTGAAAAATAGAATTTTGGCCATGCTACCCCTATAAATTTTTGAAAATAATTGAATTGTTTTTTAAAATTTGTAGAATGGAGTCTAGTTTTTAAAAATTTAATTTATTCAAAATTTTGATGAAAGGTTAATTTATAATGAAAAAAACACCAAACACTACTTTTTTCCAAAAAAGAGACACATAAACAAAAGAAATTATGGATGAAAGGCTCAACATTGTTAGAAAGTGGAAAAAATTACATCATTGGATAGCTAAGAGAGAACCTAACATTACCCAGGTGTTCAATTTGTTCGAAATTGAACCACGTGCCATGTTGATAGTGAGCATGAACCCGATTATGTGAAATATTGTAGAATTTACAAAAACATGTCTCTGGTCATTGGGAATTCCCTCCAAGCCTTTGGGTTGGTATTCCAAGGAAAATACCAAGCCCAAGGCTTCAGGATTCCCAAAGAAAGATATAATGTGCATGTGTTATAACATGCTCACGTTATATCTTAGTTTTGACATGGTTTTTTGCATTTATCGAACACATTTCTAGCAAAACATAACATGAGCATGGTATAACACGCTCACGTTACGTCTTTCTTTATGTTAAATGCTACTTTATTGAATGTATGTTTATATATGTGTATGTTTGTATGTACATGTATGCTTGTATGTCATGTATGTATGTATGTATGCATGTTTGTATGTATGTATGTATGCCTGTATGTATGCATGCATGTATCAATGCATGTATGTTTTATGTATGCCTATATATATGTGATATTGTATCTAGACATGTACATGTATGCTTTTATGTATGTAGGATTGTATGTACATCTATATTATGCTTGTATGTATGCATGTATGTGTTTATGTATGTCTTTATAGGGAGGGAGAATTTTAAGAGAGAGAAAGAGAGAGTCTAGAGTGAAAGTGAGAGTTTAAGAGAGAGGAAGTGGGAGAGAAGGGGTTGGAGTGAGAGG
This sequence comes from Sequoia sempervirens, assembly GCA_007258455.2. Lineage (NCBI taxonomy): Eukaryota > Viridiplantae > Streptophyta > Pinopsida > Cupressales > Cupressaceae > Sequoia > Sequoia sempervirens. The sequence continues at coordinate 128,665,133 of VDFB02193867.1, read as the reverse complement.
GACTTCATTAGGTAGGGTGGGAGGGATAGAGGGAGGGAGAGGGAGAGAGAGGGGGGGAGAGACGGAAATAAAGAGAGAGTTATGTAGGTAGGGTGCCAAAGGGAGAGACTTGACAATGTGATGGGGGGTGAGAAGGAGAGACTTGAGAGATAGGTGGTGAGACGGAATGCAAGAGAGAGGGAATGGGAGAGGGAGGGATTGTGAGTGAGAAACCTAAGAGAGGGAGAGGGTGTAGGAGGGAGTGACCTGAGAGGGAGAGAAAGAGGGGGGTGGAGTGAGGACTTATCTAGGTAGGCTAGGAGGGATATATAGAGAGAGGGGAGAGAGAGAGAGAGTTACCTAGGTAGGTTGCTAGAGGGATAGACCTGAGAGAGAGGGAGAGGGAGTAGGACAGACTTAGAGGGAGACAGAGAGAGATACATAGAGGGAGCAAGAGAGGGTGGTAGGGATTGATTAAGCGAGAAGTACATAGAAAGAGGGAGAGGGTAGATAGAGAAAATTAGAGAGGGTAGGAGAGAGTGGGGAGGGAGTGGTGAGATGTATAGGTAGAGAGAAAGTGATAGGGGTTGAGGGATTAAGGTCAAGGGTAGAGGGTATTGGGTTGAGGATATAGGTTAGAAGGTTTAAGGGTTTAGGGTTAAAGGGTCTAGGGTTAGTGGTTTAGGGTTGAGGGTAGAGGGTTTAGGGTATAGGTTTGAGGGTATATGGTTGAAGGATTAGTTTGAGGGTCCAATGTAAAGGGTAGAGGGTATAAGGATTGAGGATTTAGGGTTTAAGGATTAAGGGTTTAAGGATTAAGGGTTGAGGGTTGAGAATTGAGGTTTGAGGGTTTAATGTATAGGGTAGAGGGTTTAAGGGTTGAGGGTTGAGAGTTGAAGGTTCATGGTTGAGGGTTAAGGTTGAGGGTTGAGGGATCAGGGTTGAGGGTTGAGGGTCCAATGTATAGGGTAGAGGGTATAGGGGTTGATGGATTAGGGTTTGAGGTTTGAGGGTTGAGGGTAGAGGGTTGAGGGTTTAAGGTTTGAGGATTAAGGTTGAGGGTTTAGGGATTAGAATTAGAAATTTTTACTAGATTTAAGGGTTTAGAGGTTGAGGATTAGGGTAGAGGGTAGAGGGTAGAATTAGGGTAGGATTGAGAATTAGAGGGGTAGAAGGTTTAAGGGTTGAGGGTTTAAGGTTTAGGGTTTAGGATTGAGTGTTTAAGGGTTTATAGGGTATAGGGTAGAGGGTAGAGGGTTTAAAGGTTGAGGGTTGAGTGTTTAAGGTTAAGGGTAGAGGATTGAGGGTATAGGTTGGGGGATTAGGGTTGAGGGTCCAATGTATAGGGTAGTGGGTATAGGGGTTGAGAGATTAGGGTTTAAGGGTTGAGGGATTAAGGTTCAAGAGGGTTGAGGGATTAGGGTAGAGAGTTTACTAGGTGGGTTTAAGATTTGAGGGTAGAGGGTAGAGGATTGAGGGTATAGGGTAGAGGGTTTAGAGTTTAAGGGTTGATGGTTTAAGGTTGAGGGTAGAGGATTGAGGGTATAGGGTTGGGGGAATATGGTTGAGGTTCCAATGTATAGGGTAGAGGGTATAGGGGTTGAAGGATTAGGGTTGAGAGTAGATGGTAGAGGACTGAGGGTCGAGGGTAGAGGGTTTAAGGGTTGAGGGTTGAGGGTAGAGGATTGAGTGTATAAGGTTGGTGGATTAGGGTTGTGGGTCCAATGTATAGGGTAGAGGGTATAGGGGTTGAGGGATTAGGGTTTAAGGGTTGAGGGTTTAGGATTGAGGGATTAATGGTCAAGATGGTTGAGGGATTAGGGTAGAGATTTTACTAAGTGGGTTTAAAGGTTTAAGGTTTGATGGATTAGGGTTGAGGGATTAAGGTTGAGGGTAGAGGGTATTCGGTTGAGGGTAGAGGGTAGATGGTTTAAGGGTTTAGGGTTTAAGGGTTAACAGTTTAGGTTTTAGGATTTAGGGTTGAGTGTTTAAGGGTTTTAGGGTTGAGGGTTTAGGGTTGATGGATTAGGATAGAGAGGATGGATGGATAGAGAGATGGACAGACAACTGAGATAGAGAGGAGAGAAGAGGAGGTAGGGACAAATATATATGAGGTTTGAGGCCCTATAGAGGGTAGAAGAGAGGGAGGGAGAGAGTTGAGATGTATAGATAGAGAGAAAGGGATAGGGGTTGAGGGTATATGGTTGAGATATTAGGGTGGAGGACCTATAGGGTTGATGGAAGGGTATTAGGGTTGAGGTATTAGGGTTGAGGGTAGAGAATAATGGGTTAAGGGTATAGGGTAGAAGGTTTAATGTTTTAGGGTTAAAGGGTTTAGGGTTGAGGGTTAAGGGTTGAGGGTAGATGGTTTAGGGTATATGGTTGAAGGATTAGGTTGAGGGTCCAATGTAAAGGGTAGAGGGTATAGGGGTTTAGGGTTTAAGGATTGAGGGTTAAGGGATTAAGGGTTTATGGTTGATAATTGAGGGTTGAGGGTAGAGGGTTTAAGGGTCTAAGGTTTAAAGGTTGAGGGTTGAGGGTTGAGGGTACAAGATTGAAGGTATAGGGTTGATGGACTAGGGTTGAGGGTCCAATGTATAGGGTAGATGGAGTAGGGGTTGAGGGATTATGGCTTAAGGGTTTAGGGTTGAGGGTAGAGGGTAGAGAGTTTTATTTGAGGGTTGAGGGTTGAGGGTTGAGGGTTTAAGGTTAAGGGTACAAGATTGAAGGTATAGGGTTGATGGATTAGGGTTGAGGGTCCAATGTATAGGGTAGAGGGAGTAGGGGTTGAGGGATTAGGGCTTAAGGGTTTAGGGTTGAGTGTAGAGGGTAGAGAGTTTTATTTGATATAAGGATTTAAGGTTTTAGGGTTTAAGGGTTTAGGTTTTAGTGTTCAGGGTTTAGGGTTGAGTGTTTAAGGGTTTATAGGGTAGAGGGTTTAGGGCTTAGGGTTTAAGAGTTTAGGGTTCAAGGTTTAAGGTTGAGGATAGAGGATTGAGGGTGTAGGGTTGGGGGTAGGGTTGAGGGTCCAATGTATAGGGTAGAGGGTATAGGGGTTGAGGGATTAGGGTTTAAGGTTTGAGGGTTGAGGGTTGAGGGATTAAGGGTAAAGAGGGTTTAAGTACTAGGGTAGAGAGTTTACTAAGTGGGTTTAAGGGTTTAAGGGTTGAGGGATTAAGATTGAGGGTAGAGGGTAGATTGTTTAAGGTTTTAGGGTTTAAGGGTTGATATATTAGGGTTAAGAGTCCAATGTATAGGGTAGAGCCTATAGGGGTTGAGGGATTAGAGTTTAATGGTTGAGGGTAGAGGGTTGAGGGTTAGGGGTTTAATGGTTGAGGGAATCAGGGTTGAGGGTTTAGCGATTAGGGTAGAGAGTTTTCTTGGATTTAAGGGTTCAAGGGTTGAGGGATTAGGGTTGAGTTATTAGGGTTTAGGGTAGAGGGTATTGGGTTGAGGGTAGAGAGTAGAGGGTAGAGGGTAGAGGGTTTAAGGGTTTAGGGTTTAAGGGTTGAGGTTTTAGGGTTTAGGGTTTAGGGTTGAGTGTTTAAGAATTTATAGGGTTTAGGGTTTAAAGATTGAGGGTTGAGGGTAGAGGATTGAGGGTATTGGGTTGGGGGATTATGGTTGAGGTTCCAATGTATAGGGTAGAGGGTATAGGGGTTGAGGGATTAGGGTTTAGGGGTTGAGGGATTAGGGTTTAAGGGTTGAGGGACTAGGGTAGATTGTTTATTAAGTGGGTTTAATGGTTTAAGGATTTGGAGATTAGGGTTGAGGGTAGAGGGTGAATGGTTTAAGGGTTTAGAGTTTTAAGGGTTGAGGAGTTGGGGGTTTAAGTTTGAGGGGTAGAGGGATTGAGGGTATAGGGTTGGGGATTAAGGTTTGAGGTTCCAAAATATATATGGTAGAATTATAGAGGTATTGGGTTGGTGCTTAAATTAGATGGTTTAAAAAGGGATTAGGGTTTAAGGGTTTAGGGTTTAGGGTTTAGGGTTTTAGGGTTTAAAGGTTGGGGTATTAAAGGGTTTAGGGTTTAGGGTTGAGTGTTTAAGGGTTTAATGTTTGAGGATTTATGGGTAAGGGATTAAGGTCGAGGGTATTAGGGTTTAAGGGTTTATGGTTGAGGGATTAGGTTTGAGGGTAGAGGGTATTGGCTTGAGGGTATAGGATAGAAAGTTTAAGAGTTTAGGGCTAAAGGGTTTAGGGTTGAGGATTAAGGGTTGAGGGTATAGGGTTTAGGGTATAGGTTTGAGGGTAAAGGTTTGAGGGTATATGGTTGAAGGATGACGTAGAGGGTAGAAGGTTTAAGGGTAGAGGGATTAAGGGTTGTGGGTTGAGGGTAGAGGGTAGAGGGTTTAAGGGTAGTGAGTAGAGGATTTAAGTGTTAGGGATAGAGGGTAGAGTGTTAATGGTAGAGGGAAGATAGATAGGAGTGAGTGAGAGAGAGAGAGAATTGAGGTTATAGGGTTGAGGACCTATAGGGTTGATGGTTTAGTGTATTGGGTTGAGGGTAGAAGGTAGAGTGTTTAAGGGTTCAGGGCGTAAGGGTTTAGGGTTGATGGTAGAGGGTTTAGGGTTTAGGGTTGAGTGTTTAAGAGTTCAATGGTTGAGGGTTTAGGGTTGAGGTATTATGGTTGAGGGATTAGGGTAGAGAGGGAGAGACTGATGGATAGAGAGATGAAGGGAGAACTGAGATAGAGAGGAGAGAATAGGATAGAGGTATAGAGATATATGATGGTTGAGGATCCAATGTATAGGGTAGAGGGTTGAGAATTGGGGGTATACGGTTGACAGCCTATAGGGTTGAGGGATTAGGGTATTGGGTTGAGGGTCTAGGGTTGAGGGATTAGGGTTGAGGGTAACTATGGTTGAAGGATTGGGGTTGAGAGTCCTATGTATAGGGTGAGTGATTGAGAGAGAGAATTGAGGGTATAAATTTGAGAATCTATAGGGTTGATGGTTTAGGGTATTGGGTAGAGGGTAGAGGGCTTAGGGTGTAATGGTTTAGGGTTGATGGTTTAGGGTTGAGAGTAGAGGGTTAAGGGTTTAGGTTAATGGTTTGAGGGTCCAATGTATAGGGTAGAGGGTATAGGGGTTGAGGGTTGAGGGTTCATAATTGAGGGATGAAGGTTTAATGTATAGGGTAGAGGGTAGAGAGTAGACGGTTTAAGGGTTTAGGGTTCAAGAGTTGAGGGTTTAAGGGTTGAGGGTTGAGGGTATAGGGTTGAGGTTGAAATTGGCAACCTAACTTTTCTTGTTTGAGAAAATAGGTCCAAGAAATGGGGTCATTTCTTGGACCCATTTTCTCAAACAGGCTAAGTTAGGTTGTCAATTTCACCCACTAGCTTGCTAATTAAGTGAAATTGGCAATCTAGTGGCATGTTTGAAAAAATGGGTCCAAGAAATGGGGTCTCTCAGTGATTTACACCACTAGGAGACCCCATTTCTTGGATTGATTTTTTCAAATAGGCCAAGTTAGGATCTTGGATCCATTTTTCAAACAGGCCAAGTTAGGATGCCAATTTCACCCACTAGCTTGCCAATTCAATGAAATTAGCAATGTAGTGGCCTGTTTAAAAAAATGGGTCCAAGAAATGGGGTCTCCTGGTGATAAATGGGGTCTCCCGGTGATTTACATCATTGGGAGACCCCATTTCTTAGACCCATTTTTTCAAACAGGCCAAGTTAGGATGCCAATTTCACCCACTAGCTTGCCAATTTGATGAAATTAGCAACCTAACTTGAGAGGGAGAGTAGGAGTGAGTGAGAGACTTGAAAGAGAGAGGGAGGGAGTGGGAGAGAGATAGAGGGTAGAGGGGAGAGGGGAGAGAGATAGGAGTATAAAGTATAAAAACATCATGAAGACTCTTGGGTTGAGAACATCGAATGCTTCAAGAAAAAACACTATTGTGACGAATCTAATGGATGATTATGAGAGTGCGGGTAAGACCTCACCCTCAAAGGATAGTAACCTGGTGTGTCATTACATCAACTTTGTTAAGTATTCAAACAAAGAGAGATCATATCATTAGAAAGACGAGTGAAATTATGAGAATTAGTAGAAAAACTTTATCGAAATCCATTCAAATGCGGCAAAGAGTTGAAGGCGCCGATTTAAATGAATTATGGGAATTCTCAAGGAGACTTCCACGAAAAGATAAAAAAGTTGTTGAAGCATTGAGAACACTAATTGAAGAGTGATGGAGGAATAACACAAGGCCATCTCCAAATCAAAGGGATGTGGTAAGAAGGAGAATTGGTAGTCGAAACCATGAGCCACATACAAAGCATTTTTTGGATACGACTCAAACCCAATTTTTTCGTAAATTTCAACATGATTATCCTCAAATTATTATTTTTCAAAGACATTTTTAAATTCTCAAACCTATTTATGTCAAGATAAATCACACGTGCACTACTTATTGTAGACTACATATTTAATTCTCTAACCATTATGATGTTTATCATTCTATATTTTTAGATTTGCATACTAATGATATTTTCTAGGATTGCAACATAGAAGCCCCACCAACATCTTCAAGAGTGTTCTTATCAAAAATTTAATGTGAAATAGAGGATGGAAAAATATTCTACAAGACATCATGCTTGGATGGTTCATGCAAGCATTATGGTGGCTTGCAGCATATGCTAGTATGTCAACATATGGAAAGCATAGATGAGGTAGGACATAAACTAGTAGAGTTTGGGAAGGATAAAATAGTGGCATACGTTACAAAAGATGGGTCTCAAGCAAAAAGGTGTGATTTGGTTATTCAGAAGATTCCAGTGTATCAACTTATGTCCATGTTTTGTGACAATATGGTGTATGAGTATGCAAGGCATACCCATAGAGCCTGATGGTTGGACACACAATTCAAGCTATTCAAGGCCACCTTTCCAGTTGGAAACATAGTATCAAAGGTTGAATTTGTTGAGAACTACACTCTACATCCACTGTGTGATTTGCAATCACACTATTACAACTCCAAAAAAGTTTTGATATTTGTGCACATAGCATTCATTCATGCATCTGATAGTATAGAGGACCAAAGGAATTAGGTATTGAGGGAGTATCACTTTTATATTAGTGATGATCACACACATTCTCCAAAGTTTGTGCAAGGTTTCTTCCATATGTTCTATAGTGATTTGGCTCAAAGGGGCATAGCATACGGTCATCATATAATATGGTTAGATAACTGTGCAGAAAAATTCAAGAACTTGTGCATGTTCTATGGGTTGAGTAGGATGCATTTCATTACAGGTGTTCAACATATGTGGAAATTTTATGAGGTTGGGCATGGAATGGGGGAGCATGATGGTGCAGGAGCATGTGTGAAAATAGAATTAGCATGAGAAGAGTTAAAGTATAAAGACAATGCAAAGTTGATAGATGCAAAATCAATCATTGAGTGGTGTAATGCTTCGATGGGTCCAGGTAATGAAGGTATGTCTTCAGTTCGTGGATTTTTTTGGTTGATGGATGATACTAACATTGAACCATATGAGGATTTTTGTACACTAACAGGATTGATTGAGTTACACTCTTTCCTTAGCTCAGATGCAGGTTCATGGAGTATCAATACACGAAAGATGGCATGATTTTGTTCTTCATGTATAATGCAAGCCTAAAATGATTGTGTCAAAGAAGTTGGTTGATAAATGGTTCACAAGTTATCTTATCCCACTTCACACATATCACCCTCTGATAGAATTGGAAATAACACAAATGGAATCATCAGTTGACCTTGACTACATATCAGATCTAGTTCACCCAAGTAATATATCTACTTGCTTCATTTTTGAAATTCCTATTGTTATCTTACTTTGTAGTGTATTTATAATGTTGACTAATTTCAAGAGATTTGTTGCACATATCAATGCAGGGCATGTTTATGTAGTTATTGTAGATGAAGACAACAAAGAGGGAATAAACTATTACTTGTGTCATTGTGTTGAGGCCAAAACTAAATTAGAGGCCACAATTATAGATGGAGAAAACATCGAATACCCTAAAGGCTTAGTTGTTAATGGAACGTGGCTTAGAAGGTACCCACATACGAGTGTTAAATATTCGATATTTCAGGAATTTGACATGCATCATAAGATTATTCATTACTCAAACCTTGTCATGGCATCCAATGTTCATTTGACCAAATATGGGGTTAGACCTTTGAACAAGACCTTGTGGAAGGTTTGTGAGTCTGGCCATGAGGCAATACTTGAAACAATAAAGAGTAGAGCAGACCCGATGGTTCATTGGATTAATTTGTAAGTATGCACATTGGTTCTTATTAATTTATACTTGTATGCACATTAATTGTTTTGATTCCAATGATATAATCTTCTTTTACTTTATTTATTTGTAAGTAAATTGCTGAAAATTGACTGGTGTGGACCCTTACAGAAAATGCATATTTATGATCTATCCAAGAGAATCTCAGCCAAAGCAATGCAAGATCCTTATTTTGATGATCTTGACAAAACTCAATTATCATTTTAAGCCATTATAAAATTGTGTGTGAATCTTGGTGAGGGAATTTCAAGTTATTCATTTGAAATTAACCTTGTCATGATCACCTATGATGTAGACATCATAAGTGCATCTTGAATTTCAAGTTATTCTATTCATGAGAGTTATTGTGTGCAATAGGTATCTTGGAACTCCCAGTGAAGATTTATGACTAGGAGTGACTAAGTCGAGAGACTAGCATGCCTATCCTCAATGGAAGCATCAAGATTTATGCCTTGTTGTTCTTGAGTGGGAACCAAATGGTGTGGATTTGTTGTCTGTAAGTGCCTTCCATCTATTTTCATTTCATTTCCATTTTGGATACTCTTTCTTTTTCTTATTTTACTTTGCATATTTGTAAGTAAAATACTAAAAATTGATTGGTCTCTCCTTGTAGAAAATTTTCATTTATGATCCATCGAAGAGAATATCAGCCAAAAAAGCAATGCAACATCCTTATTTTGATCATCTTGACAAATCTCAATTTTGATTTGTAGCCATTATAAAAGAGTGTGTGAAACCTCGTGAGGGTATCTCAATGTAGAAATTATAAGAGAATCTTGATTGTATGAGTGACATTGTTAAAGATCTGTGAGAATGGAGTACCTAAGGCATTGTGCCTATGGTGCAGGGAACCTGGGCCTTGATTTTGTAAAAAGGGTTTACTATGTAGTGTCTTTATGTTTAATGGAATTTTTTTGTTTTGAAATAAGTTCTTTAAGACCATGTTAAAAAATTTTGGGTCATTTTTGGTTAGGAGTAGTCATTTTGAGTCAATTTGGTAAAGTTGCAAAAACTGTAAAAAAGTTGCATAGCAACTTTTGCATTTTTGATGTAAAAAGGAAGTTGAATAGTTAGGATGTTAAAAGTTAGTTGTAGTCAGTTGGATATGGTTGGAAAAGGTTGAATATTCTTTGTAATGGTCGAAATAGGGGTTGGATGTACATTTGGAGGATTGAATAATAAAGATTCACTATTTTTGTGCTTTCCTACATTGAATTTTGTTGCTACAACAACTTGTACATTTTGGTACAGCTTGGAAGTGATCATTTGTGCATTGGAATTAATGGAAAAGTGAAATACCTTTCATTTGCATCTTGTCTCATTTGATTTCATCAGGATTTGAGTGAGTTATAGTGCTTTGATTCCCTGCTCTGCATCAATATAACTAGCATACAGTCTAACTTATTATAAAAACATCATTTATTAAAACAAATCAACCTAATGATTATATATCAATATCAATATAGCATATAGTATATTGAAATAAACACTTGTAATGATATTTACTCAAATATTGAAATTTATTGTTGACCTCAAACATTTGCAATTCAAGCAATGCAATCCCTTAACAGTCCAAATTGTAAAAGGGAAAAAATATTTGACGGTATATTACCCAGATACCATGTTAGTTACGTGTATTTTTTCTTAGGCATCAGGATCATGTAGGGAACCTCTACAATAACCTCTCTCAGTTTTTGTTATCTCAGAGTCATTTTTTCGTAGTGTCAAATTTTGACTTGATGGAAAAAGTGTCAATTGCAAGTAATGTAAATTTCTGAAATGGTGCAACTTTCATTATGCAACTCATGTGACCAAATGGAATATTCCAACACATCTAAATGGGTACATTTATGCTAGGCATGGTCCTCTTTCACACCCAAACATGCAGAATCGCTTCAAGCTATGTTCAACCGGATCACTCCCTTAAGAGTCCAAAGTGCGAAAGGGCAACAATATTTGACAAGCTATTACTCGAAAACCATGATGCTTATGAACTCTTCATTTGAGCCTACAAGATCACATTGGGCCCCTCTACAATAACATTTTTGATTTTTTGTTATTTTAAAGTTTTCTTCCTGTGGTGTCCATTTTTCACTTAACAGAAAAAAGTGTCAAATGCAAGTAGTGTAAAATTGCAAAGTGGTGCAACTTTTTTTCTGCAACTCATGTGACCAAACGAACTATTCCAACACATCTAGATGGGGAAATTTATGCTAGGTATGGTCCTCTTTCACACCCAAATATGCAGAATTGCTCTGAGCTAAGTTCAATCAGCTTCATCCCTTTAGGGTCCAAAGTGCAAAAGGGAAGCAATTTTTGATGGGTTATTACTCGAAAACCATGGTTCTTACAAAATATTTGTCTAAGCCTATGGGATTTTGTTGGGCCCCTTTACAATAACCTCTCTCAATTTTTTTTTCTCAGAGTTGTTTTCCCATGGTGTCCAGTTTTCACTTGATGGAAAAGGTGTCAAATGAAAATAGTGCAAATTTGCAAAGTGGTGCAACTTTCATTCTACAACTCGTGTGACGAAATTGACTATTCCAACATGTCCATATGGGTGGGCTTATGCTATTCATGGTCCTCTTTCACACCCAAACACCTGGAATCACTTCAAGCTACATTCAACCTGCAAAATCCCTTAAGAGTCCAAAGTGCAAACGGGTTGCAATCTTCGATTGGTTGTTACTCAGACACTATGATGCTTAGAAACTTCTCATTTGAGCCTATGGGATTTTTTTTGGCCCCTCTAGAATAACCTCTCTCATCTTTTTCTATCTTAGAGGCTTTATGTGGTGGCAAATTTTTATTTGGAAAAAAGTTGTCAAATGCAAGTAGTTGAAAGTTACAAAGTGGTGAAACTTTCACTATGCAACTCGTGTGACCAAATGAACTATTCCAATGTGTTTGAGTGGGTAAATTTACACTAGGAATGCTCATATTTTACACCCAAACATGCTAACTTGATTCGAGCTACATTCAACTAGTAGAATCCCTTAAGAGTATAAAGTGCAAAATGGCTGCAAACTTCAGCATGTTGTTACTCGGATACCGTGATGCTCATAAAATTCTATCTAAGCCTATGGGATTATGTTGGGACCCTCTACAATAACCTCCATCAGTTTTTTCTATCTCAGAGGTATTATCCCGTGGTGGTGAATGTTCACTTGGGGAAAAAGTTGTCAAATGCAAGTAGTTGAAAGTTGCAAAGTGGTACAACTTTCGTTCTCCAACTCATGTGACCAAACAGATTGTTCCAACACATCTGAATAGGTATTTTTATGCTATGCATGATCCTCTTTCACACCCAAACATGTGGAATCACTCCAAGCTACATTCAACCAGATCAATCCCTTAAGAGTCCAAAGTGTAAAATAATTGCAAACTTCAGCAAGTTGTTACTCAGATATCGTGACACTTAGAAACGTATCGTCTAAGCCTATGGGATTGTGTTCTACCCCTCTATAATAACCTCTCTCAATTTTTTCTATCTCGGATGAATTTCTTCCGTCGTGGAAAATTTTCACTTGGGAAAAAAGTTGTCAAATGCAAGTAGTTAAAAGTTGCAAAGTGGTGCAACTTTCATTCTGCAACTTGTGTGACCAAACGGATTGTTCCAACACATCTATATGGGTAATTTTACACTAGGAATGGTTTTATTTCACACCCAAACATGTGGAACTTCTCTAAGCTACGTTAAACCGACTATATCCCTTAAGGATCCAAAGTGCAAAAGGGCAGCAATCTTTGATGAGCTTTTACTCAGAAACTGTGACACTTACGAACTCTTTGTTTGAGCCTATGGGATCATTTTGGGCCCCTCTACAATAATCTCTCTCAATTTGGTAACTCTACCAATATTCATAGAAATATTGAATTTGTTTAGCATCAACTAATAAAGTTGTTTAGCATCAATCAATTAATATTCAAGACAAACCATGAAGGACAACAATGATCAATGCTAGGGCTAACCAATTAATAAGTATACATGTGAATAATTCAAGCATTTACATGTGAATAAGGGAAGCATAATTACTCAAAAACACATAAGCCTTGAAGTATACACACGAATACATAGTATACCCAAATTAATACAAAGTATATGTATGAATACAAGGTATACACATGAAAACACGTAAGTCGCAAAGTATACATTGGAATACACATAAGTCACAAAGTATACATCTAAGTTGTAAAGTACACATTTGAATACATGTAACTCATATCTATTGAACCATAGATTTATAATGCAAATATGGACACCATCGATAAAAAGATTTGTATTAACCAAATAGCCATGTAGGCATACATCAATATATGTTGATATAAGTATAAAATATAGGTACAAAATAGCCATATAGGATTATGAGAATTGCATATAGGCATACAACAAAGGGCTCTAGAATCAAAATTCATTTCTCTCCATGCTCTCAAAATAAACTTTCACTTTGTTGGTAGATCGGATGGTGATACGTATGTCACTCATTTATTTTGCATTCAAGGAGTGCTCTTGCTACTCCTCCTAAGGTTTAGTTCTTGGTCAAGTTGTATCTATTACAATAAGAAGTAAAGATAGTAATATATAGAAATTTCATTAAAAAAAATAATATATTTAACAAAATAATCACTTATCACCAGGGTATGTGCAGGATCATGATGGGCCAAAAAGTGGCAATATGATGGGTATGTGGTTGACAACTATTTTTTTACCCAAAATTGATAACATGAAAAGGGTTTTTAAAGGATATTCTCAGTTTTCCACCAATATAAATTAGGCTTTACGGGTAACTGCACCAAGATGGTTCCCAAAAGGGGGGCTTAAGTGGCCACTTTTTTCTGAAATCAGGAAATGCTGACCTTGGACGTGAAATTGAGAATAGTTACACTCAAAATTTTGAGATGGAACAAAAACAAGGATCAAAGCGCTCCGAGTCTACTTTCTAAACTACTATTTATTTTGAAAATGGTTGATATTAAGGGGTTCAAAAGAGGGATGTACCGAAATTGGTGTTGTTTTTGTCAGAAAAAAACATAACATAGCAACTCTTGTACGACCTGAGCACGGTGAACTTTTTTGTAGTATTTTTAAAATCGCTAAGGTTAGAAGTTAGCTAATAGCATCTAGTTGGTGCACAATTTTTCTAATAATTTTTTAATGAATATTTGATTTTTTACTAATTTTCTACGTGGGCACTTCCTGAAAAGCAAAATTTTGGCCATGCTCCCCCTACAAATTTTTTAAAATAATTGATTTTTTTATTTTTTTTAATTTCTAGAATGGAGTCTAGTTTATAAAAATGTAATTTATTTGAAATTTTGATGAATGGTTAATTTATAACAAAAAAAAACTAAACACTCCTTTTTGGCAAAAAATAGACATACAAACAAAAGAAATTATGGATGAAAGGCTTAACATTGTCAAAAAGTGAAAAAAGTACATTGTTGGATAGCTAAGAGAGAACCTAACATTACCCATGTTTTCAATTTTGTCAATATTGAACTAGATGCAATCTTGATGGTGAGCACGAACCTGATTATGTGGAAAATTGTAGAATTTGCAAAAACACGTCTCTGGCCTTGTTGGGAATGCCCTCCAAGCCTTTGGGTTGGTATTCCAAGGCAAATAATTTCAATTTTTTCTTTTTTTTAACGCGAAATAATGCATGCATGTTATAACGTGATCGCGTTATAACACGAGCACATTTTTTTAAAAAAAATCATAAGTGGCCAAAAAATTGATACCCAACTTCATGCACCCACCCTTACTTTGAATTTAATAAGAAATTATTATTCATTTTCTATTCAAATTATGACTAAAGTCTTGATTGATAGGATAATTGGAAAACATCTATAGCTTTCAAATGGTATCACATATTTTGAGTCCAAAACATGTGTCACATTTTATGCTTCACATGCTATAGGATTAAAAAAAGAAAAATTAAATTTCATGAAGTTTTGACCAAGTTAAGGTGGTCAGACATACGAGTTTTTATATTTTTAAAAATTTGTAATAAAAAATTCATAATTAATTATTTACTTGGAAGTCGGTATTGGCATGGTGTGATGGTTTAAGGGTGGTGTTATTGTTCGTGCCACCAAGGTTCAAACCCCATTGGGGTGGTATTGTTGAATGGTTGTATTCCGGTTCATAGCTCCGGTCAAAATCGTTTACCCCTTGAATAAAAAATAAATAAAATTATTTACTTGGAAAAAAATTACAAAAAAATAGGCATCACATCGAGGCATGAGTCATCTACTTATATCCAAAATATTATAAAAAAATATTATCATTTTATTGTGGTTACGGTGGTCAGACAGACACCTACTTATTATTTTTTCCCTAAAATTTAAGTACTATTGCATTGAAATTTCAAATTTTCATCAAATAGATTTTTTATTTAAACAAACCTAGTAGTTTAGAAACTACATTCAATTTTCTACATAATCTATTATTACATATTTTTGAAATAATATAGATAACTTATTCAAATTTTTATGTCAAGTTGCCTAACTCTAATTTTTCTAAATGTTTTGCCACTTAAGGGCCTATTTTTTCCATGATGATCCTGCACATACCCGCCATCTGATGATCACTTTCCACGAGGGAAATATTCAAATTCCCATGTTAAGGCATGTTGAAGCCCTGTATAAACCATCCAAATAGAAATTAAACTATGAATCAATAATGGTTTAGTTTTTCACTAACATCTATAACAATGAATGTAAATTGAAATTTAGTAATTTTTGTCATACCTCCCCTGTTAGAGCCATCGAGGATTCTATAGCAGATGAAACACCAATCTCCATTTCCTTCTGAACATTTGGCGGTGTATTTTCTTGCAACATTGAAAATAAAACAACAAATTATTCAATCACGAAAAACTACAATAGTGATCCACGTCATGACTTATAATGTATGAGATAATGAACAAAATCTTGAGTACTTATTAAACTATATATTTTTTACTATCATGCTTACTATTTGTCCTATCCATATTTTATTCGAAAGCACGTGTTTTTAGGCTTTTACCCATAGCAACAAGTTAGTGAACCATTTGATAAAATATTTCATAGACATGTACAATAATTGTGGTGGCATAGAGAAGGCAGTGAACTATTTCAAAAAATGCCTCAAAGAAATGGGGTCTCATGGTGATGGAATTCCATTACAAACAAATGTTTCATGGCATTCCATCACCATAAAACCGCATTTCTATTAGGCATTTTTTCAAATAGTTCATTGCCTTCTCTATGGTATTATGTTGGGATGGGGTGGATGGTATAGTGTGGCCTTGGCTATGAGATGGAGGGTGATCATGACATGAAGAGGGAGGAGTGGGGACATGAACAAGTCAAATAAAATGTTGAATGTTCCATGGATTGGTAAATTGAGGATGGGGACCTTGAAAATATTTTGGAGGGGAATCTTGGCTAATGGGTTGGTTTCTATTCTTCAAGCAGTGAATTGTTTGAAAAAATGTCTCATAGAAATGTGGTCTCATGGTGACGGAATGGCATTCCATCACCATGAGACCATATTTCTTCAAGGAAACTTTTCATACTACTCACTGCCCTTACTATGATATTGCTTACTATTGTGCTTTGATAGAAATTTTTCCAAGCATCCATATTTTGTTGGAAAGCACCTATTTTAGGCTTTTAGCCATAGCAGCAAGGAAGTGAGTAGTTTGATAAAATGCTTTGGAAAAAATGTATGGAAAATGTGGTAGCATAGAAAAGGTGGTGAGTTGTTTGAATAAATTCCTCAAAGAAATGTGGTCTCATGGTGATGGAATGGCATTCCATCACCATGAGACCGCATTTCTTCAAGGCTTTTTTTCAAACTAATCACTGCCTTGTCTATGATATTGCTTACTATTATGCTTTCATATGTTGGAAAGCACCTTTTTTAAGCTTTTAGCCATAGCAATGAGGAAATTAACTTTGATAAAATGCTTTGGTAGACATGTATGGAAAATGTGGTACCATAGAAAAGGCAGTGAGTTGTTTGAAAAAGTGCCTCAAAGAAATTGGGTCTCATGGTGATGGACATCACCATGAGACCGCATTTCTTTGAGGATTTGTTTCAAACTCATTGCCTTGTCTATGATATTGCTTACTATTATTCTTTCATATATTCCTTCCAAGCATCCATAGCATAGAAAAGGTAGTGAACTTTTTGAAAAGATGCCTTAGTAAAAAGTGGTCACATGGAATGCCATGACAAGAAAATGCAATTGGAAGCTGCTCCTACTTATTACTTATGTTATGTGACGCAATTGCATCACTGCTTATGTTGACTTTCTAAATAACTATATTTTAGTTAAAAAAATTTCATCTATCAACATCTAGTTATTAGTTATGGAATATGAAGTAATGCTTTGAATTTGAAAGATGTGCAATGCAACATAATCAACGACATGAATATAAAATACACAAATCTATTAATTACAATTCATTAGTTAAACACTTTATTCTATTACCTGCATGTAGGTTTGTCTAAATCCATTGGCACTGGGAGGTGTTCCCTCAAAACCTTCAATATTAGCCTATTCAACATCCAAAATCACATATTAAAATACCATTCATAAAACAATGCTATTAACATGTAATAAATTTATAATTGTTTACTAGTTACATACCTCAATGGTAGATGTAGTCGAGAAATAAGAAAGTGTAGGGTTGGTGTATCCAGTATCAACATTGTGACCCTGCAATTTTAAAGTCAGAAAACTAAATTAGTTAATCTTACATTTCAAAATTGAAATTTAATAAAATAAATTCAATGAACATTCTAACATTTACCTGAGTATCAATGCCATAGGCCTCATACAAAATGTCAGTTTCCCTTGCCATCTCCATAGTTACAGATGTATCCTGCATAGCAACCTCCTGAGTGTCGATGGGGTCATATGAACAAGTCACCCCACAAGACTGACACAAATGGGATTGAAGCCCACCACTCGAAGACTCCCCTAGATGGTCCTGTAAAACAGGGCTGACATGTTGGATGCACTCTAGGTCAAAGAGTTGATGGCTTACAAAGTCTCTACCTCAACACTCTCCTTTGTGATAGAAGGGATAATGATGTGCACATGAGCTGGCCTAGCCAGAGGTCATCTCCCTTGCAACGTAGGATCATGTTGTGGACTGGGTCTATCTTGAGCTGACCCCCCACCTCTCCCCTAGAAGTCCCAAATAATTCAATATTTTATTCAAGATGAACTCACAGTATAGTTTTCTAAGGAAATACTACAAGACTTCACAATTGTTGCACGGTGGGTAATCAAAAACCATGTACCACCTATCCCAAAAAAAGTTCCTAATCTGTTGGTGGTGGCACTAATGAATATGAAACCTCTTCACATTGAGGGTGAACCATAGATTTTTGGCACTCTAGGACTTTCTAGCACTTCTAGGGTTTTTCACCTAAAAGGAGAAAGAAAGGGCCAAAGAATCTAGCTAGTTCCCTCAAATTATGCTAGGTGTCATGTAATTAGGACTAAATGAAATGTTATAAATGTAGCTAAACTATGAAATTGAGAAATTATGAATGAAAAACCTAAGATGAATGCAATGTTCAAATGAAAACATAATGTGATATGCAAGCAATGAACTATGAACGATTGGATGCATAATAGAAAAGAATAGGGTTGAATCAGAGTCCACCTAGAATTCTAATGAAGAATCTGGAATGTTCTGAATGTTGTCTAAAATCACAGAAAATCACCAGTAGGACTCATTTTCCACTAATGGTGAATCGGTCCTGCTCCTAGTAAAAACTGTCGAGAATAGATTTCTAAGTGTCAGGATCCAAAATCTAACAAAACTTAGGTTTCCAACCTTAAGGTGGGACTCATTTTCCACTGATGGTGAATTATTCCTCTCCAAAAATTCTAAGAAATTAGGAGGAAATTCTGTAGCACTAGACCTGAGGTTGACTGCTTGTTGGGTTGATGAAGTTAATCCTACAAAAAATAAATAGAAAGTATTCTCCAAGCTTGAAACATGATGTAGTTGACTTCAAACACTTTGTTGACTTCTTCTCCGCTTTTCAACACCTAAATGCTCGATAAATATGCATACACAACACATGCACAAAGGGGAAAAATGGTTAAGTGTTAGGGAAAATGGATTTGTCTTGGTCAAATCCCACTTTGGTACTCAAATCCTTAATAAAATGATTAAATGAAAGAAAAAGATAAACTAGTAACATGCAAATGCTATCAACTTACCAAACCCTTGTTGATGAAATTATGAAGATATGTCAATGGTTGCCTTTGAATGCTTGATTTGATGCTTGATTTGATGATGCAAAGTCCTAAAATGATAGTTGAATGCTTGAATAAGTGAACTTGATGATTGGGGGTTAAAATGAGATGTAAAAAACTTATTTATAAATAATTGTGCCTTAGTAGCCCAATGATACATCATCACAAGCCGACATCAAGTAATTTTGAATAAAAACCTAAAAGAAAATTTGAAATATTTTGAAATTGGAGCCAAAAGGGACTCATTCACCACCCATGGTGAATGGGTCCCACCTTGGATTTGAAAGTGGGTGTCATGAATTAAGTCACACTTAATGTTTTTTTTTTCAATTTTACATTCAAAAATATGCTTAATTAAGCCTTACAAGGGCATAAAGGGATCAAATAAAGCATAAGAAAGGTGAAAATAGTGAAATTATGCTTAGAAAAGTGTGAAATCTTGTTACAAGATTTTGCAACACTTCAAAATAGGACTTGATGATGAATAAAAAGATGATTTTTTAGGTGAATTATAATGAATAGAGTCTAGAAAAGTGTAGAAATGTTTTACAACACTTCAAAACACCTTCACAAGACATTAGAAAAATCATGTTCATTCAATTTGCAAGGGTCCAAGACCTAGTGTGGATGTGAAAAACACCTCACAACACTAGATTAAGACCTCATTAAGTCCATTTTATCATGAATTATTCCCATGTCAAACAAGATGTCATTTTTCTATGGTGCATTAAGCCCCCACTTTAGTGAGAGGATGAAATTGCTTCAAAATCACACTAAAGTAGACATTCAAGAAAGATCCAAATGTTCAGATACAAATGAAAAAGAATGAAAAAGATCAAAGGAGGTTGTGCAAGCCCCCAAGATCAAATATCCTATGTCAAACCATCAAGATACAAAATCATGTAATGGCAAGAACTAAGAGAAAGAAAATGAAAATGAAAAGGTGGATCAAGCTTCGATCATCTGTCCAACTAGTTGTGGATTAGATCTAGGCTTGTTTGTTTCGAAAAGAAAATGCATACTCACTCTAAGGTGATGGAAATCTTGGTTGTCCGCTGGGTGAGAAGTTTGCAACATACTCACTTTGGGGCCATAGAACTTCTGATTTTCTGTGGGGTGAGAAATCCCAAAGGTGAGAAACATACACTAGTTGGTATGTACTCAAACACATAGGTGGCTATGGGGAAAGTCATGCCTCAGAATGGGCTTCCTACCCAACCATACCAAAGTTATATCTCCTGATAACTTTAATAAGGTGACATACAGAAAAATGAATTTTGAGCTCTATGGAGTAAGAAAAACTTCGTATGCTTGACACTCATAGACATTGTTAAAGCAGAATAGTGTAAGGATCAAGTTCAAAGGGATTTTTCTTAATTCATGCAATGTCAAATCTTAGGGAACATCATGCAAAATGTCTCCAAGAGAGGATAAGTACAAATGGTCTCATCTTGTTTCCAAGAGAGGACAAATGCAAGGTCTCATCTTGGGCAACATTTTACCTAATGTTTCCAAGAGAGGAAATCGCAAGAAAAAGAAAATCACGCAATGAATGTGAGTGTCAACATATTCCCCCACTTTAAAGCAGTTGCTAACACCATTAATGTGAGAAATTTCTTTAAAGTAGAAGAGGAATACATGAGAGCTTACTCAAAAATACCTATGCCATGTCATATGCATTGGAGAAGCTACGTCATGAAAAATGTTGTATGTCACGTGCGAGCCAACTTAAGGCATGTCATCCACATCCCAAGCTTGCTCTTATATGTTCATGAAAGGTTAATGACTAGCCAAAGGAGGCAACGACAAGTGACATACTAGGACAAGGCTAGTGAACCCCTTGCGCACACTAAGTGCAAGAAAAAGGTGAGCTAAGACAATTGATGAAATGTCAACTAGAGTGAAAATTGGTATCAATTAGAGGAATTAGGTACCCCCACATGAGGAAGCATTCCAAACTCCTTAAGATGTTGGATTTTACAACTTAAATCCATGCATTCATTAGTGGAATGACCATGAACTCTATGGTAGGCATAGAATGAAGTAGTATAATACAATTTCTTTGGATTTCTTAGAGGGAGGGTGATCAACTGATCTTGGAGGAGTCTCAACAAGATACCCTTTTGATCAATGGGAGAATGTGGCCTTGTAGTTTTCATCAAAGATACATGTTTCTTAGTAGTAGATGTCATACTTACACAAGTTTCTCTAGATTGTGATATTTTGTTCATACTCTTATAGGAGGAGGGAAAATCTATCAGATGCAAATCATTAGTGGCTTGTGAGATGGCATTGACATTAAACGAAGGTGTATTTGTTTGTTTGATGTTTTGGAAAGGATGATTTTCAAGACCACTAGTGTTGATGATTTCAGGATGGATGACTTTTAAGGATGATTTAGGAGTATGTTGGGTGAGTTTGTTGATGTTGATTGAAGGTTTGTTGATCTCGATCAAAGGACAATAACCAAGACCATGAGTTGTTTGTTGTGTGTTAGGCTCTATAGGGTTGCGGATACCTTGTTCTCGAGCACCACATCCTTTTCCACTATACCCAAGTTGTTTCATGAGTTCATAACCTTTTCCATAAAGCCTCTTCATCACTTTTGGATTAGGTGGTGGTTGATGATCAGCGTCGTCAAAGGTGGTTGTGTTTTTTTTTTTTTTGTCCAAAGTGGTTGAGGTGGATGCTTTCGAAGGACCATTCAAATTTTGTGTTCACATGACTACTTTTTTGTGTGCCTTATTGGAATTTTTTTTATGATGTTGTAGTCACCCATGAATTCATGCTTGACATCCAAGGAACCCCAATCAACTTCTAATAGCTTTGTAACTTGTTCATTTTTTTGTTGTGTATCTTTTTTTTGCATAGGTTCTACTTGTGTGGTTGGGGTTAAGGTGTTTAGGGGGTTCTCTTTGGTTTTCTCAAGTTGTAAGAGACTATAAGGCTCAGGGTCAGAGTTGAGTATGTGGACTATGTTGTTGTAAATGTATTTCATTTTACAATGAAGAGTAGAGGGCACCCCATTCATTGCATGAATTCATAGTCTACCTAAGATAAGATTCAATGAAATTTTATGAGGCATAACATGGACTGGCGTATCCAATGTGGCCACTCCAACGGTAAGAGGTAAAATGATCACCCCGAGTCATTTCTTTTCGACAATGTCAAATCCTTGAAGAGATAAAGAATCAGGGTGAATATTTGGCTGATCAATTCCAAGCCTATCCAAAAGGCTCACACTACACACATTAAGGGTAGAACCAGTATCTACAAGAGTTATCTTTATCCCTTTTCGTTTGTATTGAACTATGGTCATGAAAGGATCATTTTGTTTTTGCACATCCAAAGAGGGGAGTTCACTTTGGTGGAAAACAATGTCATTGTTTATTCCTTCAATGATGACTGCTATGTCATTTGGTTGCGCATTAGAAGAGACAGGAACTTTTTGTAAGGCTGATTGGATAAGGTCCCATAATTAAATTTTAGCAGGAGTATTCTTTAGTTGTTCAACAAGATTGTACTTATTTTCACGAGGAACAAATAGTAAGATAGGTCTAGGGGGATAGGATTAGACAAAATTAAGGGTGTTGGCGTTGGTTGTGGTGGTTGCAGATTATGGCGAGTGTTATATGTATGAGCAATGGTATTATAACTCAGCTGTTGCGATATATTATTGTGAGGTGGGTAGAGGATGAGTTGAGGTTTATTTTGAGTTTGTTTGTGTGAAGGGGGGTAAAGGATGAGTTGAGGTTGAATAATGTTAACATCCCTTAGCAAGTGAGAGTCTATATCATTATGGTGGTTTGTGTCTTGCATCATGATATTGTTCCTAAGAGGACGGTTTTGAGAACTACAAACTGAATTTTCTTGACATTCTAAGGTTGGTTCTCCTAAAAGGACTTCATCACAAGTATGAGGATGATCAATGATTGAAGTGTTTTCTTTAATAAGGTTTTCCTTAAGATTCTCATGACTCTCATTGGTTGTGTTTTCTATCATCAAAGAATCTTCCTTACCACTAGGGGAGATACTAGGAGAAGAACAAGTATGATTATCATGAGCATTTACAATGTCATGCCTTTGTTCTCGAATTTCTTCCAAAATAGGATAGGTAGGAAAGGATCATAAAGAGGGTTTTGGTAGACTAATACATCCTCAACATTTATAATCCTATCTTCCTCCAAATTATCCTCATAATGGAAATTAGGTAAGTTGATGTTTAAGAATGTCTCTATGATTTCATTTTCTTGTGCTAAAATATCTTCCCAGAGGGGATAAGGAGAAGGACAAACAAGATCCTCATGATTCTCAATGATTGTGTCTTCTTTTGCCAAGATACCTTCGTCACTAAAAGGAGAGGTATTAGGAGAATCCCAATTATGATCATCATAAGTATTAATGTTTGTATGATCTTCTATCACATTATCCACACAAATAGGGGGGATACGAGAGGTTGTGAGTTTAAGGTTAACATTGTCATTTTTACATTCTTGTGCTAAGAGAATGTCATAATGAGGACATGCATTAAATGAATGACAATCATGTTTATTGACTAAATTTTTCTTTGCAAATTTGGAGAAGATTGAAGCTAACATTTTGAAAGAACAATCTATGCTAACTCAAAATGCAATGTAAAAGACTGAAATGAAATGAAATTTTTGAAGAATAATTGATTGATAATGTTATGTAACAATATGAAAATGCAAATGTGAAATTTAAACCATACATGAAATGAGATAATTTAGGATAGATTTGATGAAATGCATCCAACTGATACAGGTATGAAATGGCACCAAACAGAAGCCTAAAAACAAGGTTTTTAGCTCTGTAAAAGACAGTTTTAGGGGTCAGAAGGGACCGATTCGCCTAGGGTGGCGAATGAGTCCCAGTATGTATTTTTTTTCAAAATTGTCAAAAAAAATTGAGGGATTTTTATGGTTTTTGAGTACTATGATGCAGACCTAAATGAAAAATGCAGAATTACAAAAAATTTAAATGAATTTAGATGCCAACAATGCAACCTAAATGCACTTTTCTATGAATGCAAAATTTGAAACCTAACATGCAAATGAACTCATGAAAGTGATAGTGCAAGATCAATGCACGCTAGATGTATGATAAAGGACACCAAAATTAGAAAAGAAAGTGTTCCAAAAAGCGAGTTCACCAAAATGTACCATAGATTTTTGGCACTCTAGGACTTTCTAGTAATTCTAGGGTTTTTTACCTAATAGGAGAAAGAAAGGGCCAAAGAATTTAGCTAGTTCACTCAAATTATGCTATCTATAATGTAATTAGGACTAAATGGAATGATATCAAGCAGCTAAACTATGAAATTGACCAATTATGAATGCAAAACCTAAGATGAATGTAATGTTTGAAAACATAATGTGATATGCAAGCAATGAACTATGAATGATTGAATGCAAAATAGAAAAGAATAGGGTTGAATCAGAGTGCACCTGGAAGTCTGATGAAGAATCTGGAATATTCTGAATGTTTTCTGAAATCATAGAAAATCACTAGTGGGACTCATTTTCCACTAATGGTGAATCAATCCTACTCCTAGTAAAAACTATCAAGAACAGATTTATGAGTGTTGAGATCTGAAATCTAACAAAACTTAGGTTTCCAACCTTAAGGTGGGACTCATTTGCCACTAATGGTGAATTATTCCTCTCTAAAAATTATGAGAAATCAAGAGGCAATTCTGTAGCACTAGATTTGAGTTTGACTGCGTGTTGGGTTGACGAAGTTAATCCTACAGAAAATAGACAAAAAGTCTTCTCCAACCTTGAAATATGGTGTAGTTGACTTGAGACACTTTGTTGACTTCTCCACGTTTCAACACCTAAATGCTTGATAAATATGCATACACAACAAATACACAAAGGGGGAAAATGGTTAAGAGTTAGGGCAAAGGGATTTGCCTTGGTCAAATCCCACTTTGGTACTCAAACCCTTAATAAAATGATTAAATGAAAGATAAAGATAAACTAATAACATGAAAATACTTTCAACTTACCAAATCCTTGTTTATAAAATTATGAAGATATGCCAGTGGCTGCCTTTGAATGCTTGATTTGATGATGCAAAGTGCTCAAATGATAGTTGAATGCTTGAATAAGTGAACTTGATTATTATGGGTTAAAATGAGATGAAAAACACTTATTTATACACACTTGTTCCTTAGTAACCTGATGATACCTCATCACAGGCTAGCATCAAGTAATTTTGAATAAAAACCTAAAATAAAATTTGAAATATTTTGAAATTGGAACCAAGAGGGATTCATTTGCCACCCATAGCGAATGGGTCCCACCTTGGACTTGAAAGTGGGTGTCAGGAATTAAGTCACATTTAATGTTTTTTATCAGGTTTACATTAAAAAATACACTTAATTAAGTCTTATAAGGGCATAAAGGGGTCAAATAAAGCATAAGAAATGTGCAAATAGTGAAATTATGCCTATAAAAGTGTGAATCTTGTTACAAGACTTTACAACACTTCAAAATAGGACTTGATGATGAATAAAAAGATTATTTTTAGATGAATTGTAATAAATAAATTCTAGAAAAGTGTAGAAATGTTTTACAACACTTCAAAACACCTTCACAAGACATTAGAAAAAGCTTGTTGAATCAATTTGCAAGTGTCCAAGACCTAGTGTGGATGTGAAAAACACCTCACAACACTAGATTAACACCTCATTAAGTCCTTTTTATCATGAATTATTCCCATGTTAAGCAAGAGGTCATTTTTTCTATGGTGTAAAGGGTAATATTTGCATTTTTGCATGGGTCAAGGAATAATGAGCACAAATCAAGTTTTGTAATTTTTAGATCTTTGACATCTTTATATGATAATTTATCTTGGTAATAAGCCCTAGCCAGCTACCTCCTATCTTGCCAACTAGTTAATTGTTTGTTGATTAAATCTACATGTTTTAGCATTTCTTTGAGTGAAGTTTCTAGGGTCATTCTTTCCACGATTGAACCATTTCAATCATTCAACCTCCTGATTAAATCCTCAATTTATTTTTTATTATTTTCAATTTCACTCATTAAGCTTTGTTGAGTGTCAGGAGGATGTTGAGGGATTGGTGGAGGAGATTGTTGTTGTCGTTGATCAACTTGAGGAATTTGTTGTTGTTGTTCTTGATGTTCTTGTTGAGGATTTTGTTCCTATTGTTGTTGTTGTGATTGTTTAATATTTTTAGGACGGTTTGCAGGTTGATTAACATCTCCCACAAATTCAAAGAATAAATATCAAAAACAACCTAAAACTAACAAAAAATAAACAATACTTACCTCTCAGACCTCCTCGTCGATGTGGCGACATCTTGGGGATGAAACAAAAATAGTTTGATGAAATATCTTGCAAAATGGCTCCTCCTAGAATGCGAGCATGGAAATGAGGGGTTTTGGCTTTAGGAAGAAAAAAATAGTCACAAATGAAAATGATTTCAAATTCCTTTTTTTTCTTTTAATAGCTCATAACCTGAGTGTGTTATAATGTGCTCACATTATGGGATTTTTGTGGCTGAGCCTTAGGCTCAACCCACCAAGCCATAACACACTCATGTTATGAGCTTTCAAAAAAATTTAAAAAAATTGGCCACAAATTGGCTACCCATCTTTTTGCACCAGCCCTACATTACATGAGGCTTGTGGATGCAAAATAAGGTCAATTAAAGCATAAAGAATCCTAATTATTAATGAAAACCTTAGAAAAGTGTGTATGTTAAAACACCTTAGATAAGGTACAATTAAGTTTATTTAGTTTACAAGGACCCAAGACCTATTGTGAGTGTGTTGAACACATTACGACAATAAGTCGAGGCATCATTAAGCTTAATTTAATAATGAGGGCCCAAAAAAGTGTGAAAATGTCATCGACGACATTTTTTGACACTACACAATGTCTGATGGGTTTGGTAGAAGGATGTTAATGGTATTTTGAAAAGTTGGTGTCCCTCAGTCTGTTGATTAAGCTCTAGTGGAAATATCTTTTCTTCACTAGGTGGGTGCTCTAGAAGCAGTGCAACAGTAGGGTTTTTAAAGATAAAAAGTCCCCCTGGCTAGTGGTAGCCAATAAGATCATTAGCCAGGTTGTTGAGCATATTTCCATTACCACTTACAAGCCCAAGTGAAATTCTAATAACCTAGACGTGTCTATTACATTAGCTTGGAAACTAAGATTCTTAATGCTCTTTGTTCGATCACATTCCGCTAGACAGGAGTAGTAATCCTAGGTCAACCCCTCAAACTTGGATGGCTAAAGCTTAACTTTGATGCCTCAACTAAACCTAACCCGAGTTAGGTAGATGGGGGTTGGGTCATTCGTGATAACAATGGTAAATTAATTTTGGCTTGTGTGGTGATTTTGGGGTTACAATCTTCCAGCATTGTTGAGGTGTCGATGACTTTTCATGGCATCCAGATTGAGACACAAGTTGGACTTTCCAACTTGGTCATTGAGGGATATTCTTAAAATATTGTTCTCATGCTGATGGGGAATTCTAATCCTTGTTGGGAACTTCGAGACCCTGTGTCGTAAGCTCACAATCTTATGATCACCCTAAAAAATTATAGAGCTAATCATGTGTTTAGAAATGATAATAAATTTTCTGACACACTTGCTAACATTGGCGTTTTCACCCCAAATTTAGTAATATGGGATTAAAAATTTCATATCCCTGGGAATGTGTTTGAATTAATTCATCATGATGCCAAAAACCTATCAAATTGAGATCGAGTTGGATCCGCTATCAACTCTTTTTCATATTTTCCATGATTTTCACTTATGGAAAATTAATCCCTTTAATAAGTATTTCAATGAATACATTTACTTGTGGCTCTGGTATTCATCTTGTCATTTCTTCAGACTGTGTTTCCTTGCTCTAGAGTTTGTAAATTTTTCCATAGGGGGTGAGATAGTTTAGGAAGAACCTACTAATTGTGAGATGTGGAAACAAGACAATGAAGTTTGGCCCATCATTCAACAAGGCAAGACAACCTCATATGTGGAAGGAATGCAAGGGCATGACCCCAAGCGTTATATGGAGTTTGCTACCTCCTAGGCGAATGGCATTGTCATTGTTAGTAGGTATTGTAAGTGTGAATTGTGAGTGTTAGTAAATCAATAAATAAAACACAAAAATCAATGAGGCATATTATATTAAAGATTTGAATCATAGAAATTAACCAAGTTAAAACAAAACAAATCTCTAAAAGCATTCCATTGTTCTCTATTCTTAAGGATCCTTTAAATCATTAGTACTCTCAGATTTTATATGTGCACTATGACTAGTTTGGATGACAACCTAAGAAACGAGATGCTATTTAAGATGCAAAACTCTAAGTTCCTACATGAAGTATGAACTAAGTGGTTGATTCCATGATGCTATGATTTAATGCTACCAATGACAATGGAGATATGACAATGGATATGATACTAAAAATTATGATGCCAATACTATATAAAAACTAAAATGAAAATTGAAATGAAAATATGAATTAAGGCATGGTTCTATACTAAAATGATAAAACAATTATAAAAGCTAAATGCTACACAACGCTAAATGCTCCAAATGCTCCAATGTTATTCCTGCATAGAAAGATTACTTAAATATGGGATGCAAAATGTTGTATCAAGATGTTGTATTTATAGGATTTTCAAGGCATCTTGTGATGTGGCAGTAATCAATGGTCAAGATTCAAACATGAGCGATGAACGGTGGAGATGGAAGAATCATGGAGGATGTTCCCTTGACCAAAGGAAACATGCCAAATGTATGAAGGAATCTAGTGTGTGAGATTTCCAAGTGTCCAACATGTGCCTAAATAAAAATTAGGAATTTAAATATTAGTCATATTTAAATACATGTGACATTTGAGGATGTGGCCAAAAAGTGTTGTAGACATACGACTAAATTTGAATTTGAAATTATTCAAACTTAGTGAGAAGATATTTAATTAAATAAAAACAAACTATAGAAATTTTTTTATTTAATTAAATTTAGAAGAATGTGCTTTAAGATGAAGAATTTAGATAAAAAGTGTGAACTATATAAATAAATTGAGAATTTATTTATAAGTAGATGAAATTAAAGGGGTAATTAATTAATTAATTGGACCGATTTTAGGTGTATACATTTTTCCCCTCTTTGAAGTAATGTGTTTACACGTTGGTTCAAAGAATAATTTTTTGTTGTTGTTGACAAAAAAAAATTGATGCCCCAGACGTTGATTTTCAAGTGATGACAGATATATGCCCCCTCAGGAGATAAATCGGTGAAATTTTGAATTTTAGGATTTTTTGAAAATTTTGAAAATTTTGATCATTTTTTGATAATTTGATGATGATCTCAAAATTTAATGATTCAAAAATGATTTATCTCTCGAAAAATTATGTATAAGTCACCAGGCGATTATTTGATGAATTAAAGCCCCTTTGAAAAATAAAATAAAACAATCCCATAAAAATCCCTCTTAATTAACCTTTAAAAGGTTTAAAAGGTTATTTAAAACTTCATTTGTGCATTTTCAACTTGAAAATTTGAGAGTGATTGAGCAATTTAGCAATTTGGAGAAAAATGGTGATCCCCTACCACACACATCGATTTGAGTGTATCAGACATCACAACCACCCAGCAACATACGGACCTCTAGTATGTACCCCGAAAAGCCTCTTCATAAATTGTGCAATTTTTTTCCCTCTTTTTCATGTTTTAAATTCATATTTTACTATTTTAGTGCATATGAGGACCGCAGTAGTGCATTCATAGATTAGTGCTTAGAGTTAGGGCTTTAGTGCATTGAAGGATCGTTCTAGCACATAGATGAATTGAATTAGCACATAGAAGTACCGAAATAGCACATAGGTATATTTAGCGCATTTAGGGAGGGGTTTAGCGCATTGAGCAAATGATGCAGCACATAGGATGATTTGGTGCATAGAAATTTTGTTATAGCACATCCATGAATTTTTTTTAGCACTTAGAGTTTTTCAGCAGATTGAAGCACTGTTCTAGCGCATTGATGAATTTTTCTAGTGCATGCATGTTTTTAGTGCATACATGCCAGAATGATGATTTTTTAATTTGACTTCTTGATTTTGATGATCTTTTATCATGCCAGCCTTTAATTTGATGATGATTGATGATGTTGATAAATTAGATGATGATTGACCTCATGATAGGTAAGGTTCAATGATAAGATGATGATAATTGACCTCATCATAGGTGGGGATTGAGTATAGTTTGACTGATTGATTGATAAACCTCATGATAGGAGAGGTTGATTGAAAGGTTGATTGATAAACCTCATGATAGGCGAGGTTGAATGATGCATTGATTGATTGATTGATTGATTGACCTCATGATAGGCAAGTTCGAATGATAGATTGATTGATAAACCTCATGATAGGTGAGGTTGAATGATAGCTTGATTGATAAACCTCATGATAGGTCAGGTTGAATGATAGATTCATTGATAAACCTCATGATAAGTGAGGTTGAATGATAGATTGATTGATAAACATCATTATAGGATATGTTGAATGATAGATTGATTGATAAACCTCATGATAGGTGAGGTTGTAGGATAGATTTATTGCTCATGAGATTTGATCAAAGTCTCACTAGAGCTGATTAGATTGATAGGCTAATTGATTTTGATTGATTGACAAGATTACTGATTTGCGATATTTTGTGATGATAGGAGCTTTTGATGAGCCTTTAGATTAGAGAGCGCTCCCCGAGGACATGGGATTTGATACCCCACTTGATGCAGCCTGAGGTAGTCATTATTGCACAATGTGGATTGTCCTTTCTTATAGATATGCCCCAGATTAGGATTAATAGGGTTCTACTAACAGCTTTAGGAAAGAGGTGGCACAGTGAGAATAACACCTTTCATTTACCCACTGGTGAGATGACTGTGACTCCAGAGGATGTCTATCAGATTTTACATATACCAATTATAGGGGAGCTGGTGTTATATAATTCTACTGAGCAGGGCAAGACCGATGCATAGTTTCACAAAGTATTTGAGGATGATCAGATATGTGGTTACAAGATTCCTTAGAAAGAGATGGTTGACACTTATGCCACACTATCGTCTGTGCTAGATGGTTTCATTGGAGGGTTCCTTTGTCCTGATCGTAGGTCAAAGGGACTTTCAATTGGATGGGGTAGGATTGAGGGCATGATTGCCTAGGGCACCAGATATGCATGGGGATGTTGCATGCTTGCTCATCTGTACCATGATTAATTACACCATATAGTCTATCTTCGATGGATTAGTTTATTAGTTGGGTTCTAATTGCTTCAGATCTAGGCATGGGAGCATATAGCGGTCACCCGTCCAATTGCAGATAGACAACAACCTGCCATGAGACCGTATGTTCATGCATATGTAGGTCTAGTTGCTCATCCTAGGTTGGGAAAATTGGAGTATTGGAGGAGAGTGTTTAATGATTTAGAGGAAATGACATGGAGGCCCTACCTTCATTGTGAGTAGTGCTTGGAGGACGATACTAAGATGTCGTATCTATGCTAGTCGATGTACCTCATTGGTTAGACATAGTTCATCATCAAGAGATTTTTGTTGAGGAGGTTGTGGCAAAAATATGGCAAAGTGCAAGGCATGCCTCATGGAGTGGCCCGATGATGGATGGATGGTATAGAGTGGAGGTTAATTCTGTCCATTGATGCTACTATGGCAGAGTATCAGAGTCCATAGGTTATATTCTAGGATATTCATCTAGATATCATTGAGGCTCCAATGTCAGATGAGTATGCCCAGTACCTCACTTTACATCCATTTCCACAGATCTCCATTATAGATAAGCCAATGCCACTGTTAGAGGAGGAGGAGAGAGTAGTATTTTGTGGGTGCTAGCGGCAGAGAGATGTGGGAGATGAGGAGGAGGAGGAGGAGAGTAGTGATGACAAGTATGGATATGGACATGGCAGTGATGGAGGAGATGAGGGTGGTGGAGATGGAGGTGACGGTGGTGGAGGAGATGAGGGTGATGGTGGTGGAGGTGATGGTGGAGGAGGCCTAGTGATAGATGTCTAAGATTTTAAGTGCCTTAGAAGAGGTGATCATTGGTTGTGGCATCCCAGTAGCATGTTGAGATTAGGCTACCCTCGCAGCAACAATAGACTTAGATTGTTGTATTACAGGTATAGGTTTAGACATTATAGGGTCAGCTTGAGCAGGTAAAAGCTTTGTTAGCATAGGCTGAGGGATAGATTACTGGATTGACGGCAAAGATGGATGATGTGAGACAATAGGTACAACAGGTACAGGCCCAACTTGCATAGGTCTAGGCCCAAGCTTAGGCACAAGGTCAAATGTGGGCACAGGTTGGCACACTTACCATAGAGAGGGACACTCTGTGATAGTAGGTAGATCAAGCAGAGGGCACCGTTGAGAGACTATAGTGGGTTGCAGAGGTTACTAGTACAATAGACTATTTCAAAGAGATACATTGTACTGCCTAGGAGGCCGAGTTCTATAGAGTGAGATATCATGATGTAGTTCCTCTAGAGTAGCAGGAGAGTTATGCACAGTCTCAGTCAGGTAGGTCACATTCTCGGATGACTAGCAGAGGTGTGAAATAGCCAGTTCTAGGAGATCGGAGAGATCTGGGTATAGGTCCATCTATTGGGGGAGGCACTGGTCCAGTGATGCCAGCACCATCTAGGGGGAGCACGACATAGCTCTGATGTATGATTTATGATGTACTTTTGGACATGTATATATTAAGTGTTAGTAAATCAATAAATAAAACACACAAACTCAATGAGACATATTATATTAAAGATTTGAATCATAGAAATTAACCAAGCTAAAACAAAACAAATCTCTAAAAATGTTCCATTATTCTCTATTTTTAGGGATCCTTTAAATCATAGTGCTCTCAAATTTTATATGTGCACTATGACTAGTTTGGATGACAACCTAAGAAATGAGATGTTATTTAAGATGCAAAAATCTCAGTTCCTACATGAAGTATATGAACTAAGTGATTGATGCCATGATGCTATGATTTAATGCTACCAGTGACAATGGAGATATGACAATGGATATGATACTAAAAATTATGATTCCAATGCTATATAAAAACTAAGATGAAAATGGAAATGCAAATATGAATTAAGGCATGGTTCTATACTAAAATGATAAAACATTTCTAAATGCTAAATGATTAAACTCTAAATGCTCCAAATGCTCCAATGTTATTCCTTCATAGTAAGATTACTCAAATATGGGATGCAGAACGTTGTAGCAAGAGGTTGTATTTATAGGATTTTCAAGGCATCTTTTGATGTGGTAGCAATCAACGGTCAAGATTCAAACATAAGCGATGAATGGTGGATATGGAAGAATCATAGATGATGTTCCCTTAAACAAAGGAAACATGCCAAATGTATGAAGGAATCCAGTGTGTGAGATTTCCGAGTGTCCAACATGTGCCTAAATACATATTAGGAACTTAAATATTAGTCATATTTAAATACATGTGACATTTAAGGATGTGGCAAAAAAGCGTTGTAGACATTCGACTAAATTTGAATTTGAAATTATTCAAACTTAGTGAGAAGATATTTAATTAAATAAAAACAAACTATATACATTTTTTTATTTAATTAAATTTAGAAGAATGTGTTTTAAGATGAAGAATTTAGAAAAGTGTGAACTATATAAATAAATTGAGAATTTATTTATAAGTAGATGAAATAAAAGGGGTAACTAATTAAATAGCTAGATTTAATTAATTAATTATCTTGACCAATTTTAGGTGTATACAGGTATTCCTACATAGTAACTACTGAGCTTATTGTGGAGATGATGGGACTTCTATTGGAGAAGTGTGCATTCCCTGTATGCCTAAGGGTCATTATCAAAAAGACATGGACCACTTTTTGAAAGAGGATGAAAAGGTGAACAAATTCTAAAATGGCTTCAGTTGGGCTAACCTCCCTAGTATTTGGAGTAAGGTTGTGAAAGTCCTGATGAGGTATGTGTGTTTCAAGGATCAATTTCATTGCTTTCACGCTCATTTATTTCTGATGCTTAACCATCTTCATTATAATTTAAAGATGAACTTTTCCTTTTGGATTTTGTCCTCTCTTGAACAATCTATCAAAAAAATCTAGGGTAAAAGCAAGAATTTACCTATTCACTAGGGTCTTATCTTCCATCTCTATCATTATTAGGCTACATTGTTACCCTCCCCTGCCACTATTAAAAAGAGCACATTGGTCATTCGTGACACCACCAAACCCCCTAAAGACCCCAGTCCCTCCATTACTCTGGATGAAACACCTCCCACTACTCGTCGTATTACCCATGCTTGTGGGAAAACCCCTACTAATGAGGAAACCCCTCCTGGCCTGATTAAATGTGTTCCTTTGTTTGAGCCTACTCCTATTTCTACTTTTGGGTCCAGGGAGTTGGATAACTCAGATGAGGAATCATGGAATCCCACCCTTGCCAATTCCCTCATGCACTCCCTTGTTCATGCAGAGGTTTCTAATGTCCCCAATACCCCTTGTTATTAACCCTAGCCTTCAAAAATCCCCTAATTTTTGCATCAATTTGGAGGGGACCCATGCTAAAACTAGGGCGGGTTTTGACATTCATGCCTCTGGTGAGCCCCTTCGCAATAAAATCAATGAAATTTTAGATATGGTTAATGTCCAAAATCGCATCCTCAAGTGGCTCCTACGACAACTTGTTACTACCAAATAGAGAATCCACATTTTGGAAAACAAGATGTTGCAGAAGCAAGTCTCATGGTTGGGGGAGGTGGAGGATAGTGGCCATTAGGATATGATAGCCTCCTTGGCTAAGTTTATTGAGCATTGGGCCAATTGGGATAAGGAGCTAGAAGAGATGAGATTTATCATTGGCATGAAGGAGGATAAAAATAATTTACAAATGGAGATTGATTTTATTCACAGGAACGAGGAAAAAACCATGCAGTGCCTCTAGGTTATTATTGATTACTGTAAGGAGACCGTGAAAAACATAGTCCTCACCATTCATATCTTTGAGCAAGAGATAAGGAAGAGCCATGGAAAATGGGTGGTTGAGGAAGGACATGATGATAGTCACATGCAGAAGAAAGGTAAGGTGGGACAACTCGGCTCTATATGCCACAGTGGATACTCAGGCTATACAAAAATGCCCCTTGTCTTTTGAGGAGAAGCTCCACTTCTTAGCTTAGGAGTGGAAGCTTATTACTGGTCTCAAGTTGTTAGGAGAACTGTAGATTTTTTTTGGTCTCATGCTAGTCTTTGTTCTATGTGCTATCTTTATTTATTTTTGTTGGTTGGACTGTTGAAGTTTAATTTTTTGCTTTAGTTTGTTGGCCGCTTCACTTTTTGTGAGCCCCTCGTTTGCATTAATGGTATTTTTTAATGGGTATGGGCCCTTTTAGTCTTAATCTAATCAAAGCATATTTCAGCTTGCTTTTGTAATTTTTTCCTTCCTAACTTATTATTCATGTTCCCATCATTATTTTCTTATATATTTAACCTATGTTTTGTAGATAACATTGTGTTTTCTAGCCTAGCCTATGCATAGATTGATGTTTCCTCCTCTAGAATAATATATTTTATGTGAGGAAACATAAATGGATTTTTTTTCATCATATACTATTTGTATGCTTATAGAGTGATGTATCTAATATGCTTTGGAATTTCTACTTTTATATAAGGAACCTTTCTTTTCAATGGCATTAACATCAATTTTCCTCTCATTTCTTGAGATATTAACACTCTTTGGGCTTATTTGGTAGCTTTTTTCTAACCTATTCTTCATGTTCCCATGATTATTTTCTTATAGATCAAAATTCTATTTTACTTTTCTCATTGTATTTTATAACCTCTTCCATGTTTTGACATTTTCAGATCACATATTAACATATTTTCTTGTACAATGGCATACTTTTTGCACTTTTTTGTTTCTATATCGTAGACATATCATCCTTATTTCTAACATCTTGGACATTTTTCCTTATGTTTAATTTCCTTTTCCAACACCCTAGCATCCTAATCTACCTTCCCATCAACTTTCCTTAATTGTCCACTTGCAAGTCTTCATATTTTTAGAAGATTTCACAAATACTAGTGTTTCTAATATAGAAAGATGTTTTTAGTTCATATAATGACATATCCATTGGTTTTATAGGTAAGATCTAGTAAGTGTATAATTAATCCTTTGAAATTTCTGCATCTATTGCAATGTATCTAATCTATGTTTCAATGTTTCTACTTTGTTATGAAATTTCTTCTTTGTATGTATAATATCATCATTTCATTGGGGTTTGACTATTTGATTAATCATATTTTGTAGCCAACTCCCTTATTCCTATATCTAAATTATTTTTCCAAGACTCGTTGGAGAAACTACTAACATATTTTTATATGTTTTTTGTCAAAAATCTATCATTTTTCATTAAATATAGTTGCACACTTCTTTTTTCTAAGGGTGAATGAACATTGTGTGTCATTTTTGTGAGGAAAATGTAGTTTATTTCCTCTCTCCTCAAACCAAAAGGTGATCTTGGAGATAAAGAAATATGTTGCTCTCTTTTATCATTTTCAATCCTAAGAAACTAAAATATGTATGCTTTCTTGTCATGACACATGTTGATCTTAAAGATTAAAAAACACCTAGTCTTTCTTTCCCCTATTTTTTCTACCTTGGATTTTGTCACTAAGAGGACAAACCAATACTTCATGATTTGAAAGGTTATATAAATTTTGGAGATAATTGAAATACTCTTCCATTTGGAGGACATTTACCTTTAAGCTTACCATACAAGAACTTTATACCTTTTTAAATGGAGGCGAGCAATTCAACCCTTACACTAGGCCATTTTAGATACCATCTCATTTCATGGAATTAAGCCTCATTTACCTTCAAGCATATTGAGAACATCATCTAGAAACCTTCTTCAAGACAAGATAAGAACCTATTTACTATGTTTGGTTGTAGTGGACTAATAAGTGGTTATCTATAGAAAGTTACTCACACCATGCCCCTATAAATGGATTTGAGGGATATGTATTATGTCACCTTGCACCATCAAATGAAATTTGGTGATTAAAATGGTTAGTACCTTATCATGGACCTTACACTTCACACATAGATAAGGAATATTAGTGGGCTTATAATCACTCACATGAACTTGAATAATATAGGTTGGTCTTGTTCTTTCCATGTTTTCCTATAAAACCCATAAAATAAACCATTAAATATTAAACATAAAACCTTTCTTAATCAATTATCTAGAGGATTAGTCTCACCTCAGCTCACCCCTCCTGAACCCCAACTTGTAAAAAAGTAAGACTAAGGTAAGGTCGATTGGGTCACTGGTTTGGGTCATTGGGATACCTCTATCACAACCAAGAAAGATAAAAATAAAAATAAAAGCTTAAACCTTTGAATCAAATTCAAAGTCCATCAAATCAAACTATAAACCAAAGGTTAAAATCCCAAAATCAACCACTCCAACCTCAAAATAAAACTCAATTTCATTATAAAACCTCCTAATAAACTCTCGAAACAATTTATCCCAAATCTAATCCTTAAATATAATTCATTATCCTAATATAATTATCTCTGAAAGATAAAAATCAAAACCAACCTTTGAAAAACCAAAATAAAAAATCCAAAACCCTCTTACAAGCCAAAGGTTGAAACTCATCTCATTGTCTCATTCATAATCCACATTCATACATCCCAATCAATATTCCTTACCCAAATGAACCCAAATGTCCTCATCCAAATTATACGAACCTTATTCATAAACGTGATCATATCCCTCGATATAAAGCCATCAG
The DNA here is from genome assembly GCA_007258455.2 of Sequoia sempervirens. Taxonomy (NCBI): domain Eukaryota; kingdom Viridiplantae; phylum Streptophyta; class Pinopsida; order Cupressales; family Cupressaceae; genus Sequoia; species Sequoia sempervirens. Next base: position 128,627,719 of record VDFB02193867.1, on the reverse strand, counting down.
TTATCTAAGACAAATCAACCAAAACTAAAATCTTAGCTAATATTAATCATCCCCCATTTGCTCATCCAATAAAACCTAATCCTTTCTTAGAACTATTCATCTCCAAATTATAGTCATTAATATCAAATCTCACTTAGGAACCTAGCCTATAATATGTATATAAATTCAATAAAATTAAATCATCCTAAGGTCTTTATTCCTTGATTATATACCAAAAAATGAAATCCAAAAACCCTAATCACCTACAATCCAATAAAAAATAAAAAATTATCCAAAATATACCCATCATCCATCCAAATACAAATCAAACAATCATGACTCCATTTTGTTTTGATGAATCCCCTAGTCATCAAACTAAAAATACCTTCTTTAATGATGATTATGATGATATCTTTGATGATCAAGATGAATATAATTCTTATGAAAATAATGAGAGTCGGATTATGGACCAATAAAATACATGCATGAATCCTTGGATGAAATTTCCTTAAGAAACCTTGCCACAAGTTGTAATCACCCAAGCATCAACCATAAAATTCATGTACCAAGAACTAGGTAGCATAAGATATCCTACTAATCCTAAAATATTATCCATTGGTCACCTTTACCCAACCTTTGATAAGGAAAACTCACATTTAACCAACGGCCTTCATAACCCATCCATTTCCCAAATCCCCATCACATCACTAAGGAAACAACCATGACCACCACTCCTCACCCATCTAACATTAGATTCATGTCTTATTTTAAAATCAACGGGCTATGTGTAAGATCATCATGGGAAAAATAGGCACTTTAGTGGCAAAAAAATCAGAAAAATCAGAGTTAGGCAACTTGCCAAAAAAAATTGAATAAGTTATCTATATTATTTTAAAAATATGTAAGAATAGAATCTATAGAAAATTGAATTTAGTTTCTAAACTACTAGGTTTTTTTTTAAACATCTATTTGGTGAAAATTTGAAATTTCAATGTAGTAGTACTTAAATTTTAGGAAAAATAAGAAGTAGGTGTCTGTCTGACCACCCTAATCACAATAAAATAATAATATTTTTTTATAAGATTTTAAATATAAGTAGAGGACTCATATTTGGATGTGATGCATATTTTTTTGTAATTTTTTCCAAGTAAATAATTAATTCTGAAATTTTTATTACAAATTTTAAAAAATATAAAAACTCGTATGTCTAACCACCTTAACTTGGTCAAAACTTCATGAAATTCAATTTTTTAAATAATCCTATAGTCTATGAAGCATAGAATGTGACACATGTTTTGGATTCAAAAAATGTGATACCATTTGAAAGCTATAGATGTTTTTCAACCAGCCTATCAATCAAGACTTTAGTTGTAATTCAAATAGAAAATGAATAATAATTATTAATTAAATTCAAAGTAAAGCATAATTTATATTAGTGGAAATTTGAAAATCTCATTTAAAAACCCTTTTCGTTTTATCAATTTTGGATAAAAAAAGGGTTGTCAGCCACATACCCTACACATACCCATCATATTCCCACTTTTTGGCCCATCATGATCCTACACATACCCAACAAGTGTCCCATTGTAAATTATATATCAAAGCATAAATTATCAAGGAAAATGATTAGGCCTTCACAAGCAAGGCATCTGGGAACCCGTCCAAATCAAATAAAGTACAATATTGTAGGTCCTTATCTACAAATCCCACATCCAAGACATTGGTAATGCATTCATACATCCTAAAGAAGGTTATTCCAAAATTTAAATAGGTTTCTCTAGTTTCTCACATCAAGAGTGTGTTGTTAGCCATATTTCCATCAACCCTATGTCACCTCCAATACTAATCGCTTCATTGATATCACTATCCTTATCCCTAAAACCAACCAATGTCAACAAATGCACACATCATTAGACTTATTCCAATATTTTTAATTCATCACCTAATTAATGTGATGCCAGGATAATATCTCTTCATGGGAACATAGCACCACTTCTAGAAAAAAAAATTGGAGGTGAAAACATATAAATAAAAGAAACCATAAACATCCAAGAATCACAATGTCACCAAGCATTAACATGCAAGAACAAATTTAAAAAAAAAAAATCATCAAAAATTTAAAAGGTAATAAAGGACCATCAAGAAAATAGAAAGTGCCAAAATAATGTGGATCTTTAAGAAAAACACAATGTATCCAAGTAGAGCATCTAGACACACATCTCCAATTTCCAATCCCATCCCTAAATCCACAAATCCATATCCATCACTTTGATTCTAATGCCCTCCATCTAAATCAAACCATCGCCATCCCCAAAATTTATAATCACAACTCCTCTATCTAAATCAAAGCATTCCCATCCTAAATATCCAAAACCCATTTTGGGTTCCTATATCCCAAAATTATAAATTCTAACTCCCCCATCTAAATCAATACATCAAAAATCTAATATACACACAATCCTACATCCTAATCTCAAGCTTCATTATTCATCATGTTATGCAAATCTATGGATCTTGGTTTCCTTCAGTTCCATAATATTTTCTTACACCTTCACCATCCCATCCTTTGATCCACCTATTTTTAATCATCTAATCCATTATCCAACTTATCACACCCCTTTAATCCTAGTTTTTTCCTAATTCCTATCATCCCCAATTCACCCTACCATCTATTTCCCTTGGTAGAATCCTCTATCATTGAAGCTATAAGGGTACTATGTTTACATTTTGGATAATCCAACTTAGCACTCAACATATTTTTTACCATCATCTAACTCATTATCCCTCATCCTAAATCCAATCCACATATCCTACATATAACTCCATCCAAAATCTATAAAAAATTAAAAAATAAATAACAAAGAAAAAATAAAATAAAATGAGCACAAAAGTAAAGAGATAAAATTATCCAATAGTGTAAACCATTCCTATGGTGCCTTGGACAAGTACCATGAAGATAATCTAGTAAACATGCACCATTTATAAATCTACCTTCCACTAGCACCTACACTAGGGGACAAGTTTCTCCCATTCCATTTAATATATCTTATCCACCTCATTTTCTTGCCTATCCCAGAATATGGACAATCCATCCTCCCTTCATGCTTTCAATATTGATATAACTTCTACACATGTTTTAGACAACATAAGTCTAACTTTCTCTACAATTCATCCCTCTTATACCTTTATGTTCCTTCATTCCTACACTACTTGGAACCTTTAAGCTAGCCTCTCTCTAATAAAAACCTCAACTTGAAGAAGTTCCAATTAAAGGTGGGGATTTTGTTGGAGACACATGTTGAATACCAACATCTCTCCAAAAAACGTCTAGAATATTTTTGAGATGACATCTTCATATACTCTTAGTTCTAAACATCTCTCTTTTCTTTTTTCAGGGGAATAAATCACACTTGCATAAGTATCTAAGTTAAACAAATAAGGTTGTGATCTGATATAGGTGCTTCCAAAATATTTTACTTGATGTAGATGAAATTTTCTTAAGAACATTTTAAAATACTTGGTCCCATAATTTTTTTAGTATTAGATCAGTTTAGAATCTTAAGCTTCATAATTTATGAAAGTTGATAGTTCTATTAGCTTTTAATAATCATTAATGTTAAATAATTTAATTCTAAAAATTTAGTAAAGTGATAATTGAACAATAAATATTCCCTCCAAAAATTGTCCCTAAATTTATTGACATGAATCTAAACTTAGTAGTAAAATTGTCTTTAACTAATGGAGGAAATCTTCAGCTTCATCTATACTAAAAAATAAGGGGGGAGTTTGGTTGAGAGAAGTTATCTCTATGTTAATATGAAGGAATTTCTAAGGAAGGTAGGGAGTTCGTTGGAGAGACATGTTGAATATCTTTTCGTAGAGTTGTCAAAGAGATAGCTAATGAACATATCTGCAAATCAGCTTAAGGGGTGAAAGAAGATTTGATGAACCCTGATTGAATAGTTACCTTAGCTAATATTCAATAAAATAAATTTGTGATCAAAGTAAAAGCAGACAGAAATGGTGTTAGATTCCCAACAGATTAAGAAAGAAAATGGCAAATATCTAAGATAGAGGGGGAAGAAAGCAAACAAAGAGACGTTGTCAATCAAAAACAAGATGGCATCTCAATTCTAATAAGCCTCAAGTTCTGCAAGGAGCACTTTCTATATACACAATATGTTTGATACAAGAGCATCTGAGTCCACGCGTGATCCTCCACACCCAAAACCAAATATTGTTTGTTCAATTTCCTTTGGTTCTCTAATTCTCTGTTTCAGGTCCTTCTACCGGTTCAAAATCTTCTGCCTACACTTTTATCCTTGATTCCACCTATTGATGGGCAAAATTGCAAATGCCAAAGTAAGGTGGCCATCATTATTTTTTATATCAGTTATGTTTGCCGTCATTCTCAATGGTGGGTGTTTCCTTAGCCTGGACACTTCCTCTCTTTCAATTTACTTCTGGACGTTGAAAACCAGTGGCATATACCTGTTCGTGACTCAACCATGGCGGTAACTGCCCCCCATAATCTCAGTTTCCTCTACGGCTTAGATCCAAGCTGTACCACAGAGAAGGAGAGGTCATGAAAAAATAGGAAGTCGGTTAATTAGTTTTTGTTGTGTGCAATAGCAATTTCATGCACAATTGTGAGGGATTCGAGGGATTCAAGAGGCTCTCCTTAGACTGTAACAGTGTAAAATGATTCAGATTTTTAAAATAATATCGTTCATTTTGTTAGCCTCGATTTGTCCTAATTTCCTTGGTGCTAGCGTAACTGTCTTTTTGTGAAGCTACATGGGTCAACCGCCTTTCATCAGGCTCAGGACCTATGTCTGCATCATTATTTGACCTAATAGGACTATGCTATTTTCAACCAAATGTTAATATTTTAACTCAAAATAGTCATATAATGAGTGTTTGAAAATTGGTGTTAAAGGGATGGTGTAATGGTTAAAGACGTGGCATGTTTACAAATTCATTGAGGTTCAAATTCTTATGATTCATTGCGCTTGCAGATCTTGTGTCTTCGTTGGACTGTTGAACTCACAGATTTAGATCGCCTTTGTTAATGTAAGGAATGATAAGATTCCTCAAGAAACAACCTTTGTGAATTTGCATTAAATAATATTTCTTTAAAATCTACCTAAACATAGAACAATTATTAATCGAAAACACACTTTCACAAAGATATATAACCAAATGAATCAAATAATTTTACACTGAAAGGAAAGAAGTTTAAATTTATAAATGAACTTACGTACAAGATGGTTGAGAAAGCTTACATTACATAGCTCAGGAGGCACATGAGAACCTAGTAGGAGCCCATATGCAACCTGCATTACTGCATGAAAGCTATTGCTAGCAAATGTGTGCTGGCCTACCTTACTAAAAGATGCAAAGAAATGAGTCTTATGGTAAGGTACCAACAAAAGGATGAAAGAAAATAGCTCGAAGAGGAACTTTATAGCCCTATAGCTCTCTCATTCCTAATATTTATTTGAAATATGGAAAGTACATTCGATCGATCCACTGAAGGAGAATACTGTACATCGTTTTAGGTAAACAAAACCTCACAAAGTGGGCACAAGCAATACTCTGCCCTAAAAATAGTGCTCAAACTATGATTTGGTTGCATTACTAAGACAGATCACAATCTATGGAGAGAGGCACTTTGTCCACCATATGATTTGGTTCATGATAATAGTATTCAAGATATGTCAAGTGCCCAGTGTTCACTCTCTAGCCTACAACAGGTCTAGAGGCCAAAAATTAAGTGTATTGTACGATACAGAAGTCATACACAGTTGAGGTAGAGTAGGAATAAAGATTACCCAAAATACTATGAACCTATCATACATCATATTGAACACTTCCTGTATAATGCTCTTGCACTTTCCATTAGCCATTCTTGACTCTTGGAATATTTCATATGCAAATCAAAATACTTCTGATCTAAATACTGAAATAAAATTTTCCGAGACAAAGTTACAATTTAGAAAACAAGTCCAAGTTTAAAGCTCTACAAATCAAGGCAAAAGAAGAAAGGTAAGAAAAAGATGAAGGATGTAACATAATTGCTATTACTTAGTGCAATGCTCCCAAGCCCCCAAGCCTCCATTTTGAGTGCTATTGTTAAGAACAGATGAACTTCCATAAAAGAAAATAAGAAAAGAAATATCAAATGCACATTTATCAAATGTTTTCTTTTTGATGATGGATTACAGAGTGTGATTCAAAATATTGATTTAAAAAAGTATACACATTTCATACTATTCTTCATGGACTAGAGAAATTATACCACTATTTGTACAACACAATCTGAATTTTGTGTGTCACCAACATTCACAAATTCAATTACGCAAAAATTTATTGTGTTCATTAATCAATTCAACGGCCAATTGGGTCGCCATTCTTCATTAAATTTGATGCTCATTCGACCATCATAGCCCCAAAATTTTGACAATGTTAATTGCGACGACCATTTGGCCATAACTGTCTGGAATTTAGATCTATTAAATTTGACGCCCAGAGGATTGTCACTAAACAAAAGTGAACATGCCTAGTTTGATGGTAATTTCAGTCATTAACCAAACTTGAAAGATGTTAAGATTTGGCGTCATTTGACCATTACTGCCCATATTAATCTTCCTAAATTTAACTGTCAAACGACCATCACCATAAAATATTAACATGTCAATTTAATAGCCATTTGACAGACACAAACAAATATTCAAATTTATTCAATTTGACGCCCATTGCACTGTCACTAACTGAATTCTGGACTTTTAATTTTGATGACCATTTGACCATCATCATCCAAAAATTGTGCATGTTAAATTTGAAGGTCGTTATTCAAAAAATATTTATATTAAATTTGATAGTTGACAATGATTATATCTAGTTGGCAATCTAATTGATGAACAAAGTGAAATTATTTTTAAATAAGATTATGTAGAAGTTTTTAGCATCAACATTTTGGATCACATTTCATGATCTATCGTTAGGATGACAAAGGTACAAATGTTGAAAAACATTGATGATAGATCACAGAATGTAATCCAAAACATTGATACTAATGACTTCCACATAAATCTAATTTGAAAAATTTACAATAAATATTATATATTATAAAAATCTGATGCATTTGAAATTTTATATGTTCAATTATAATTAAAATTTGACGGTCATTTGACCATCACTACCCAGACTTCAACCATGCGAAATTTTACTTCGAAACTATTATCACCATAAAAATTTACCATGTCAATTTAACGGCCACTTGATAGTCATCAACTAGCATTCAATTTCTCCAATTTGACGCCCACTTGAACGTCACTGTTAAATACGATCTGTTAATTTTGACGTCCATTTGGATGTCATCACCTAAAATTTGTGTACTGTTAAATTTGACCGTCATCGCCCAAAATTTGTGTACGTTAATTTTGATGGCCGTTGCTCAAAAAAGTTAATATTAAATTTGACAGTCATTTGACCATCATCGTCTAATTGGCCATCTAATTGATGAATGATTTCCTGAACGGTGGCTACCCATAAAACCCAGAGCTGTGGAGAAAAACATAGGCGGGAGGAAAAACACATTGTTTTTTATTATGCTGCACAATTTTTACAAACGGGTTAACCAAACAAGGATTCATTAACCTCCAAGAACAAACACTGCTCACAAAAGACAAAGATATCCAATTGTGTGATTTTGCAGGGATACAAACACTTTAAAGAACTTAATTGTTGGTTGTAGCAGTAGTACCAATCATCAAAAGTAGAGTTATATGAGATTAATTCCTAGCTACCAAAGAATTCTAGATGGATATTTATAACGAATAATAGGATTTGAAAGATGGTCACCAACTAAACAAAGTAGGATAAGGATTAGTGAGACAAGATATGTTTGAGTTGTCTAGTTCATGTCAATGGACCCTACCAAGCCTTCTACTATAACACATGGGATGCCATCCTACTCTAGCCCTTCCTCAATTAGGGAAGTCTCCCTCATCTCACCTCCCACTCATAATTCTCTTAAAGTCTATGTGCCATAGCTAGGAGATGTTAATTGCTTATATTTAAAAATTTGTTCTCTCGAATTTATATGGAGTCTTTGTTGTGTTTTTCATTGTAATTATTTTGATGTACTTATTATTGGTATAATAATAGAAAGCAACCTAGACAAAATACAACATTATTTTTAAATAAAGCAATATAATGTGTGCTATGTTTTATGTTTGAACATATCACAAAAGTATCTAGCATTCAAAACAGTTTAAAGGAATCGCTCATGATAAAGGATAAAAACACAAATGTTTCCATTAATAGGTAGTACTCAATAGGACATTTTGGCTTGGTTTAGATAAAGGAAGTTGAGAGTGTTGGATACTATATACAAATTAGTTGATGGAGTTCAATAATTGATTTACAAGCTAAAGTAACGAGTGGTGAGATGGTTTAATAAGGTAGAAGGCAAAAAATACCTCCTACTTATCAATTGATGAGCTAAAGGGACTATAATGAATGGTTCATAAGGCACAACACTTGCTGAAGGTTTTGCAAATAGGTTTGCAAGCTAAATGGGCTTAACCTTGGGGAAAACTTCATGGTTAAGCATACTTGAGCGGGAGTAGTACTGGTATGGGTGACCTCCTGGGAAGGTCCAGTGCTTCACCTCTATGAGCATCACCTAGATGCAATGAGTGCTAAGTGGACTATTCATTATCATGAGATGGGTTCTTATGAACCACTATGAAACATGGGTCAATGAGTTTGACTTGTAAAACTACACGGTTAAATCCTAATAGAAATATCACAATTTGACACGTGGAAAATACCTTCTACTTATCAATTGATGAGCTAAAGGGGCTCTATAATGAATGGTTCATAAGGCACAACACTTGCCGAAGGTTTTGCAAATGGGGTTGCAAGCTAAGCGGGCTTAACCTTTAGGAAAACTTCATAGTTAAGTGCACTTGAGTTGCAGTAGAACTGGGATGGATGACCTCTCGGGAAGGTCCAGTGCTTCACCTCTGTGAGCATCACCTAGATGAAATGTTTATGCTAAGTGGACCATTCATTATCATGAGAGATGGGTTCTTGTGAACCACTACTCATGAAACATAAGTCAATAAATTTGACTTGTAAAACTACACGATTAAATCCCAATAGCAATATCACAAAAAAATTACATTATAAAAAAAGTTCTAATTTATAAATGAACTTATGTACAAGATGGTTTAGACCAAATATTGTGTAAGAGAACTTGCATCACATAGCTCAAGAGGCACATCAAAACCTTGTAGGAACCCTTATAGAACCTATGGCACATCAAAACCTTGTAGGAACCCTTATAGAACCTATGGTACTGCATGAAAGATATTGTTGACAAATGTGTGTTGGGGTACATTACCAAAAGGATGCAAATAAATGGGTCTTATGGTAAGATACCTACCAAAGGTTGAAAGAAAATAACTTGAAGAGGAACTTTATAGCCCTATAGCTCTATCATTCTTAAAATTTATTTGAAATGTGGAACTTGTACATTTGATTCATCCACTAAAGGTGAATACTATACATCATTTTAGGTAACATTCATGGCTACGAAGAAACCTCACAAAGTTGGCACAAGCAATACTCTACTCTCAAAATAGTGCTCAAACTATGATTTGGCCTGCATTACTAAGATAGATCACAAGCGATGGAGAGAGGCACTTTGTTTACCACATGATATGGTTCACGATAATAGTGTTTCAAGATATGTCAAGTGCCTAGTGTTCAGTCTCTACCCCACACCAAGTAGAGGTTAAAAATTAAGTGTTTAGTTATATGACACAAAAATCATACGCAGTTGAAGGAGAGTAGGAATAAAGATTACCCAAAATACTATAAACCTATCAAACATCATATTTAACAGTGTTCACTCTCTAGCCCACACCAAGTAGAGGCTAAAAATTAAGTGTTCGAATTATATGGCATAGAAATCACACAAAGTTGAGGGGGAGTAGGAATAAAGATTACCCAAAATACTAGGAACCTATCACACATCATATTGAATAGTGTTCACTCTCTTAAGTGTTGAATTATATGAAAAAAAAAATCATACACATTTGAAGGAGAATAGGAATAAAGATTACCCAAAATTCTATGAACCTATCACACATCATATTGAACAGTGTTCACTCTCTAGCCCACACCAAGTAGAGGCTAAAAATTAAGCGTTGAATTATATGACGCAGAAATCATACACAGTTGAGGGAGAGCAGGAATAAAGATTATCCAAAATACCATGAACCTATCATACATCATATTGAACACTTCCTTTATAATACTCTTGCACTTTTATTGCCCATTCTTGACTCTTGCAATATTTCATATGTAAATCAATATATTTCTGATCTAAATGCTGAAATGCAAATTTCCGAGACAAAGTTACAATTTAGAAAACAAGTACAAGTTTAAAGCTCTACAAATCAAGGCAAAAGAAAATAGGTAAGCAAAAGATGAAGGGTGTAACATAATTGCTATTAGTTGGTGCAGTGCTCCCCAAGCCTCCATTTCCAATGCTTGTGTTAAGCAGAGATGAACCTCTACTAAAAAAAATAGGAAAAGAACCATCAAATGTACTCATAAATACATTAGAGAAAGTTGTCAAAAACAGAAATTAGTTTTGAAACATCTGTGGTCTATTACATGAATCCTTGTTTGCTTAACCTGTTTGTAGAAAATACAATGAGAACAGTACAGTATGCTCTCATTCTTACATGCAGATTAAAAAAAGTTGGATTCAGTGGTCTTGGGTTATAGTTGGTAAGTTTTTCCAGTTTCTGCATTATATCTTATTCATCTTCCGCATGTTCTGATCACGTACACAAACAACACATAGGCGTAGATACAGTCTTGTTCCCCCGAGCAAAACTTTGTGCAGCGTAATCTGACTTTTGCGGATTACCAATGTTCAAGAATTCATTTACGTAAAATTTCAGTGTGTTCATCAATCAATTCAAGGGCATTAGGTTGTCGTTCATAGTAAAATTTGACGCTCATTCGACCATCATAGCCGCAAATTTGACTGTTAAATGCGATGACTGACCCTTTGGATGTAACTGTACTATATTAAATTTGACGTCCAGACCCTTTGGCTGTAACTGTAATCTATTAAATTCGACGTCCAGATGACAGTCAGTTAACAGATATGTTAAGTTTGACGTCCAGATGAGTGTCAGTGAGCAAAAGTGAACATGCTCTGTGTGACGGCAATTTTAGTTCTCAACCAAATTTTAGATATGTCAAAATTTGGCGGTCATTTGACCGTCACAACCCAGACTAATCGTATTATAATGAATGGCAAACGACCATCACCATAAAATATTAACATGTCAATTTACCAATAAATATTCAATTTCTCCAATTTGACGCCCATTTCACCATCACTAATGAATTTTGTTTTTTAACTTTTGACGGCTATGAACACAGAATAAAAATCCTGAACGTTGAATACCCATAAAAGCCAGAGCTGTGGAGAAAAACGTAGGCGGCAGAGAAAACACATTGTTTTTTATTATGCTGCACAATTTCCACAAACAGGTTAACCAAACAAGGATTCATGTAATAGACCACAGATGTTCTAAGATCAACTCCAACAACAAACACTACTCACACAAGGCAAAGATATCCAATTGTGTGATTTTGCAAGGATACAAACACTTTAAAGAATATATTTGTTAGTTGTAGCAGTAGCTAAGTACCAATCATCAAGAGTAGAGTTAAATGAGATTAATTCCAAGCTACCAAAGAATTCTAGATGGATATGTATAACGAATAATGGGATTTGAAAGCTGGTCACCAACTAAAGTAGGATAAAGATTAGTGAGACAAGATATGTTTGAGTTGTCTAAAATGTCAATGGACCCTACAAAGCCTTGTACTATAACACATCGGATACCATCCTACTCTAGCCCTTCCTCAATTAGGGAAGTCTCCCTCATCTCACCTGCCCACTCATAATTCTCTTAAAGTCTATGTACCATAGCTAGGAGATGTAAATTGCTTATATTTAAAATTTTGTTCCCTCAAATTTATGTGTAGTCTTTCTTGTGTTTTTCATTATAATTATTTTGATGTACTTATTATTAGTATAATAATAGACAGCAACCTATAGAAAATACAATATTGTTTTTAAATGGAAGAGTATAATGTGTGTTATGTTTTATGTTTGAACATATCAAAGAAGTATCTAGCATTCAAGACACTTTAAAGGAATCACTCATGATAAAGGATAAAAGAACAAATATTTACATCAATAGATAGTACTCAGTCGACCACTTTGCATTGAGACAGATGAGGAATTAAAGAGTTTTGGCCATTGTATCCAAATTAGTTGATGGAGTTCGATAATTGATTTCAAGGCCAAAATGAGTGGTGAGATGGTTTAATATGGTAGAAGGTGAGAAAATGAAAGGAAAGAGTATGGAATCAAAAGTAAAATTAATTCTAACTTTTAATCTTATCATTGTGGAATGCAAATCTATGTTGTGTAGATGCGTTCATGATATGCTTGATGTTCGGCTACTCTTAGGAATCTTCAATGTGGCAGTATGTATTACTTTGATGGATTTTTCTCTCTGATTTGGTTGAGGATGGGGTTGATTTATAAATGTATGATAAGAGAGATGGAGAATTGGGATTCATTTGAAATGGTTGTTTAAGATTGAATGAGAATTTAGGAGGGAAGTGGAAACAAATGTTGGTAGTTGGTGTATGGAGGGTTGAGATTGATTTGCTTAATTGGATGATCAAGATTTAATGTTGATTTGGATTTTGATAAATAGTAGTCGGGAATGGATGGCTAGAATTTGATTGATTGAATTGATGGCTAGGATTTAAGATTGAATTCATTTAGAATTAATGGTTTGCATTGAAAAATATATATTTAATTAGCTGGTGGTTGAAAATAATTGTAAGGATTTATTTGATAATTTGGATAGCCAAGATTAAGTGTTGGTTTCATTTAGGAATTTTATATTAGGAAAATAGATAATATGGATTTTATATTTTATGGTAAGGATAAATATTTTATTTTTTAAATAAAGAGGGGGATGTTGGAGATTAGCATAGTTAATTAAATAGAATAATTTATTTGATTAATTAATGTTAGTATTATCTACTAGTTCATAAATGATACTAATTTAATTAATTAGTTAATGCTATATATGGTATGGGATTGATGACAAAAAAAAAAAAGCTAAAATGCAGCGTGAGTTTTAAGTTCTATATTTTACTCCTTTTTGAAATTGACATCATGAATAAAAAAGTTGTATTGTTTCAAGAGTAAACTATAGACACTTGATGAGGTGGCAGGATGTCCTAGTTGATTGAAAAAAAAAAAACAAGAAGAATTAGTAAACGTATAGGTGATGCCCCTTCAAGAGAAAAAGTAGGGGAAAATGGCACTAGTGATCTCCCAAAAAATAGAAGAGGTAAAATAGTGAGAAGGGGTGAAAATGATGAAGAAAAATGATGAATGGGGATGGAAAATAACAATTACATGGGTGAAGGGGTGAATAAATAGTGTTAAGGATTAAACTCTTTCACTTTAATCCATACCAATAGTAAACTTTAGCATGATTAGAGCACCTTTGAGAGAAAAATGGAGCATGTGCCAATCCACAATCACCATAGTGAGCATGTTTGGGCCTACAAGAGAGTGACATGGCAAGGGAAGTCAATGAGTGTTTATATTTCATATTTATGATCTCATTTAATGCCTCTACAAGAAGGAAAGCCTTAAATCATGATACATGCCACAAGATGAAATTTATTTGTATAGAGAAATGATAAATCTTGGAGGAGGATATGATCATCATAAAGGCAAGAGGGATTGAGATAGGAATTTGATGGGCGAATATAGGAGATAGAGGGAATGATGTGGATCCTATATAGGTGGATAAGGGAAACATAGCCAAGGTGGGGGAAGATATGGGAGCAATGGTAGGGACAATAGCTACAAGCTAATTATGGAAGTGAGAACCTCGGGCACATGAGAGGCTATCTAAAGGAGACAAATATGGAGGACTGCATTTCAAAGATAGTATCCTAGGATGGAGATATTGTGTGGTTGCAAGCTAAGGGAGATGGATGTAGAATGCAAAATGTGATAGCTCTAAGAAATATTGTTATAACATAGGAAAAGTGAGACACTTTGTAAAGTAGCCTACATACAATACAAAGTGTATAGGGGGTAGGATAGGGTAGTGAGGGAATGAAGGATCTCATAGTAAAGAGGGATAAGTTATAGAATCATTTAAACATAGTGCAAATAGAGTAAGATTAGTCTCAATCAAAGAGCCATAGGTTGTAGGAGGAGAGTGATAGGGTTAAAGGATTACTAGGGGCACAAGGATTGTCACAAGCCTTATTAGATGTGTTAACAACCATGAGAGAAGTGCAACAAGCTAGAGATGGTGCTTGATATTATAGGTCCTTATATCAGTAGGTCATACTAGTGGGTCAAAGGGAGCCATCCTTCTTGAAGCACACTAGTTCACACATAATGGGTAACTTTAATGATCCAATTCTATGGATCTGGTCCTACCTGGAGGGCTACCTTCACCACCATCAAGATTAATAGAGTAGTGTTAGTTAAAGCTAATATATTGTCATGATTTTAGGGTTAGTGGACTCAAGCATATGATAAACACTCATTTTTTTATGTATATAAATATGATGTACAAGTGATTTTTGACGGACATGAATTTGTATATCATTGTACATATTTTTTTTGTTTGTATATAATTTTTTATTATGAATTTACTATTGGATGTTTATCAATGGGAATGTCTTTTCATAATTAGATGGATGATTTTGTTTGCAATGTGATGTAATGGATGTTATATGATTTTTATGATGCTTGTGACTAATGAAAATGATTATAATATATAATTGTATTCATTTTATATGATGTGGTGATAATCAAATAATATTATGAAAATATAATGGATTCAAAATTATGTGAAGTAATATTTATTATGATCGTAATGATTATTAGATTAGGTGATGATGAAATTATGCTTTTGACAATATGAAAGATGATTTATGGTGGGTAATAATATTGGTAATTTTAGGTAGATGTGGGGGAATCATTAATGATATTCCAAGTGTGTTGAGAAACTTATTCACTCTAGCATAAAATAGGATGCATAGGGATATAAATATCAAGGCAGCATTTGATTTTATGTGCAATATGACTGGTACAAAAATAATTGGAACACAACAAACAAAAATTTAACAACATGAAAAAGGAATATATAAAAAAAACATGATGTTCCAATGAACATATCTATGAAACACAACATGATAATGGACTATGGAAGCCTTCAAGAATTATGTAGGAGGGATGACACATGAAATGATAGAGTGATGCCAAAATTATCAACTTTGAGAAATGAAAAATCGGACAAAAGGGACATGTTATAATGTTTCCTCTTCATAAGAAAAAGAACCATATGTTGTGTCCCAATGATAATGATGATGCTAACCAATTAGTTTGAGCTAGGATATTCTCCCAAGGATGAGGGAAGGGTTTATGTAAGGAATGTAGGTTTTGAGTAGAATGAGTCATATGAAGCTTAGAATCAATTTTAAATTTTGAGGAAATTATGTTTTAGTAGTGTTCATTTCATTTTACTAAAAGGTGTTGAAAATGGATGGTCTAAGAATGCTTCCCAGAGCATAGATCACTTTTTTCCCCCAATCCAATGTAAAAATCAAAATGAGAAGGGAGAAAGATAGGGGATATGAATGAGTGAGATGGTACAAATGGTGTCCCTTGGTATGAAGAGAGATTTATACATAGCAGGTAATTGGTTATTCACAAATGATGCTTATAAATATTTTTTCATCATGGTGCTTTCCTAAAGTGCCATAATATGGTTTTCACCAAATTGCAATTTTCTCCTTACTTTTTTATTTATTTTTATTTTGTTACTTTTCTATTATGCATCGAAGTGCTTGAGGTGCACAATGTATAGAATTTTTTTATAGTTCCTAACCATTAGTTGTAGCTATCTTGTAATCTCTATATCTATATTGAGCCACAATCACATAAGAACCCAAATAAGTCATTTCAAATTTATCTTTCTTTCCTCTATATTGATTGATGTTTTTCTAGTTTTACTTGAGGACAAGATTACTAACTAAAAATTATCTACCTTTGATTTTTTTATTGTGACTTCTTAAAGGTGATTCTAATATACTCTCAAATTGTTGAGTGCATTGATTTTTTGTTTATTTTGGAGCTTCAACTGATCTAGAGTCATGAAATGTGATACTCATCATCATCAATCGAGCTCTATACAGAGATCCTTAGCAATTATAATTTAACCTAAATTGGTAGAACTAATTTAGATTTAAATACTAAGGAATATGGAGTGCCTCTTGTAGGGCTTTAGATTCTTGTATGGTAGGTCCCTAAGACAAGGTGGATTTGGAGGTTCCAATCATGGCCAACAACATTGATGTTATTTTTTAAGGATTCTTATGAGGGATTTGTAACATGCCTCAACTTGATTATTACCTTGGGGGTGGTATGGAATAGACCAACTATGTTTTATATGTTTTTTCACAAATGGTATGAATTGTTGGGTCCCAAAATTTCTGCTCAAACTCCTAAAAGAATAAATCTACTTTGTGGCCAAGGAAATGTTATCATGAAGGGGGATTGATTAGCTCATGAATAGAATGTGATTTATTTAAGGCTAATTGTTGAGAGTGGATTATCCTCAATAAAATTAACCACAACTAAAGGTAAATAAGCTAAAAGTGTTGTAGCAATATCCAATGTATGCTTTATCCAAAATATTCTCACTAGAATGGAGGAAGTATAGGAATTTGATGTTGGATTAAAAAATACACATGTGTGGAATGAAAAAGTGCTTCTAGGTGGAAAAATCCTCTTGGAGTAGTTGTAGGGGTAAAATCTATTTATTAATGGTTTTTTGAGAAGATCTAGTCATAATGGAAAAAAACAAGAATTTTTGTTTGATAGGATGTGAGCACACTAAGGTAGAGGTTAATAATAGACATGGAGATGGAAGTTTGGAAGCCCATCAAAACATTGTGAATGGATGAAAATGAACAAGTCAAGGATGTAAAAAATAGTGTGGGAAGAAGATGTAGAATTGGAGGTAAGAACATCTCAAAGTCTAAAGTAAATCAACATGATATGAGGAAAAAGAAGCAAAGCCATTCGGAAAATTTATTGGAAAAGCATGCAAAACCAATGAAGGTAAGTGGGGGTATAAGATGGAAGAAATTAATCAAAACTTCACAAGTTTGTGAAGGGGGAACAAAGTGCAAGGATCAAAGAAAGGACTTAATTAGAGAGGTTGGGAGGTCAAGAGATGGAAATTTTTTGGACAAAATCAAAATCCACAAATCTTATGAAACTTGAACAAAAGTTGGGAACAAGAGAATATGGGGATGTGAAAGAGAATGGGAAGAAAATGGAAGATGTCAAAATGAACTCAACTCTACAAAGAGAAGCAGAGTGAAATGGGTTGAAGGTTGAAATAAATCAAAGTTCAAGAGATCAATAGTTTAAGGGAAAATGGAAGAAGTATGTTGAATTCCACATAAAGAATCGGAAAGTATGCACAAAACCCATGTGAAACTAGTGAAGATAAGTTGAGATAGAATAGGAGGAAGTTTAGAGATCTAAAATTGTAACACAATTTTGTAAAAAGGGGAAGCAAAAGGAATGTGGGAAATGATTGGGGACCAAAGATCTAGAAGTCTAAAGTTGGAGGAAAAATGAACAAAGTCCATTAGAAATCTACAAGTCCATACAATAAAGGGAATGCAAAATTCTAGGGGTGCAAAGAAGGATGAAGGTTGGGATAAATAGAGATTGAAAGAATAGAAGTGAAAATTGCCTCAGTAAGTCCAAAAAATGGAAACATGAAAGGGATAAAGGGTTGTGAGAATCAAGAGTGAAGAAGGGAATGCGAAGAAGGATAGACAAACCCACAAAGTTTGCAAAGCACATGAAACTTGGTTAGAAGTTAGGAATGAGAGAACATAACAAAAAAAAATGTCTAAATGTCTAATAAAAACTTTTAGATTGATGGAAATTAAGAGAGTAAGGGACTTGATAGGCTATGTGGAATTTCTATGTAGGATTTATGATCTAGACATGAGGGAAACAACTGAAAAAAAGTCTTGTAGTCCATAGAAACTCTAGAATTCTAGAAAAACTATAGAAAATAACCAAACCTTCCCAAACTCAAAACTGTTTATATATTTTTTAACTTCTAGCATCTAACAAGAACATGCGGATGATGAGTAAAACATGTAGGAAGTTTGACTAAGTGAAGACCCAATCAAAAAAAATTAAGATCAATTATATATAATGGGAACAACAAAGAAAAAGGCATAAGAGGACTAGGACTTAAGTATTTTATGCATTATCAAATTGAGTTCCAACATAGACTCGTCTCTTGCAGGCATAGCAATAATCTAGTTATCTTTCAAAATAGACCCAAAAAGGGAATAACAAGGATCATAATTTCACATTCTCGCATCCAGCTTACAGATATTGGATTCAATGGTCTTGGACGATAATTGTTGAGTTTGTTTAGTCTCTACATTATATCTTATTCATGTTCTGCGTGTTCATTAGGCCGTTTGAGAGTCATTAACCAAATTTCCATTAGGTTGAAATTTGCCGGTCATTTGACCATCATTACCCAGATTAAAGGTATTAAATTTGACTGCTAAACGACCGTGAACCATAAAATCTTAACGTGTCAATTAAAGGACCATAAATCACCGACGAATATTCACCTCTTCAATTTGAAGCCAATTTGACCGTCACTAACAGAATTTGTTATTTTAATTTTGACGGCCAATTGAATGTCATTGCCTGCCAAAATTTGTTGGTAAATTCCATCGTCGTGCTCAAAGTTTTACGTTTTAAATTTGACAGTAATTTGACAATCATCGCTTAACTAGCCATCTAATTGATGAACACAGTGAAACTGTACTGAATGAATTCCTGAACGTCGAAAACCCATGAAAGCGACAGCTATGGAAATAAACGTAGGTGGCAGAAAAACCACATTGCTTTTAATTACGCTGCACCAAGATTTGCAGTGTAACAAAAGTGTATCTACGCCCATATGAAGTTTGTGTGTGCTCTCAAGCCGTTAATCAGAACATGCAGAGCATTAAGAAACATGAATAAGATAAGACACAGAAACTGAACAGACTTAGTAACGATAGCCCAGAGATCACTGAACCTAACAACAATTTTTAATCTGTATGTAAAAGAGAGATCACGTTGTACTGCTCTCATTGCATGCACAAATTTCTACAGACAAGTTAAAGCAAACGAGATTGATTCCTAGCTACCAAAGGAAATATGCTGAAAGCAATCTAGATGGATATGTATAACGAATAATAGGATTTAAAATATGGTCACCAACCAAAGTAGGATAAAGATTAGTGGGACAAGATATGATTGAGTTGTCTAGAATGTCAATGGACCCTACAAAGCCTTGTAGTATAACACATTGGATACCATCCTACACTAGCCCTTCCTCAATTAGGGATGTCTTCCTCATCTCACCTTCCCACTCATAATTCTCTTAAAGTCTCAGTACCATAGCTAGGAGATGTACATTATATAAAGAGAAAATTGTTCTCTCAAATTTATATGTAGTTTGTGTTTGTTGTGTTTTTCATTGTAATTTTTTTGATATACCTTTTATTACCTATAATAATAGACAGCGACCTAGAGAAAATACAATATTATTTTTAAATGGAGCAATATAATGTGCTAGGTTTTATGTTTGAACATATATCATGGAAATATCTAGCATTCAAGACAGTCTGAAGGAGTTGTTCATGATAAAGGATATAAGGACAAACATTTCCATCAATAGGTAGTACTCAGTAGGACATTAAACCTTGGGGCCGATAAGGAAGTTAAGAGAGCTGGCCATTGTATATAAATTAGTTGATTGAATTCGATAATTAATTTAAGGTTTAGATAAGGAATAAATAGTTTAATACGGTAGAAGGTGAGAAAATCAAGGGAAGAATATGGAATAAAAAATAAAATTAATTCTAACTTCTAATTTAACAAGGAATGTAAATTTAAATTGGAAATTAAAGGCTGATTCAAAAATTAGATACGTAGGTCGATAAGGGCGTGGTTCAGTGGTCAAGTTGCTTGATTATAGTGACGACCACCAGGATTCAAACCCTTGCTGGGCCAAAGTGCTCACAGGCCTTGTGCCTTCGTTGGGCCATTGTGCTTGTGGGTTTGGTAGTTTCTTGTGGCTTCTTGTACCCGGTTCATAACTTCGGTCAAAAGCATTTACCCCTAATAATATGGGTGCATTACACCTTTTTTTAAAAAAAATAGCTGTGTAGATATGTTTGTGATATGCTTGATGTTAGACTACTTTTAGAAATCTTCAATGTAACAATATGTATTGCTCCAAGAAATTATTCTCTCTAGTTTGGTTGGGTATGGAGGTTGATTTATAAATGTAAGATGAGAGGGATGGAGAATTGAGATTCATTTGAAATAGATGTCTAAGATCGAATGGGAGAAATTTCGAATTTGAATTTGAAAAGTGAAAATAAATGTTGATAGTCGGTATATGGAGGGTTGAGATTGATTTCTTTAAGTGGATCCATGGTCAAGATTTAAAGTTGATTTGAATTTTGATACATAATAGTTAGGAATGAATGGCTACAATTGGTCGAATTGATAGCTAGGATTTAGGACCAACTTCATTTAGGGTTAATGATTTGAATTAAAAAAGTTATTTAACTACTTGGTGGTTGAAAATAGATGGTTAAGATTGAGATGATAATTTGGATGGCTAGGATTAAATGTTGGTTTCACTTAGGAATTTTATACTAGGAAAACATATAGTGTGAATTTTATATTTTATCATAAGAGAAAAATATATTTTTAAATGAAGAGGGGGATGATGCACATTAGCTTAATTAATTTAACAAAATAATTCATTTATTTCATTACTGTTAGTACATGATCTAGTGGAATTAATAGCTCGGGTCCTATCTAGAGGGCTACCTTCACCACCAATGGGTAACTATCTCACAAATGATGGGTAACTATCATGATCCAATTATATGGCTCTGGTCCTATCTAGAGGGCTACCTTCACCACCATTAAGATCAACAGGGATAGTGTTAGTTAAAGCTAAGATGGTTGTGATTTTAGAGTTAGTATACATGTATATGATAGACACTCAATTATTTTCTGTATATATAAATTTATAATGTACATGTGATTTTTGATGGACATGCATTTGTATATTATTGAACATATATTTTTGTGTTTGTATATAATTATTTATTATAAATTTATTATTGGATATTTATGGATGGGATTGTCTTTTGATAATTAGATAGATAGTTTTGTTTATGATCTGATGTAATGGATGTTATATGATTTTTATAACTCTTGTGACTAATGAGAATGTTTATAATATAATGTTATTTGTTTTATATGATGTGATGATAATGAAATGATATTATGAAATTATAATGGATTCAATTATGTGAAGTAATATTTATTATGATCATAATGATTATTATTAAACCTACTAATGAATTTTTGCTTTTGACAATATGGAATATATTTTATGGTGGGTAATAATGTTCATGATTTTAGGTACATGTGGGGGAATCATTAATGAGATTCCAAGTGTGTTAAGAAACTTATTTTCTCTAGCATAGTATTGGAAGCTTTAGTTGTTTGTAACAACTATTTGGGTGTTTTCATTGATGTCAACCCCTTGTATGAAGAGAATGTTGGAATGTTGCTAGTGTCGATGATATCAACCCCTAACATTGGATTTTTTGGAAACCTGGAGTTATTGGTATTGATGTCAACACAGTGTTGGTATTGTCATTGATGTCTTACTTTAGTATAGTTGTAGAATTTCTATTAAGAGAGATAGTTGGATGAGCTCTAGTTGATGAGAGGTGTTGCGAATGTTGTATATATGTTGTAGAGATGTTAATAGTGTTGTTGATGCAATTGGTTCACTTGTTTTCCAAGTGCTTTTGAGAAAATTTAAATAAAAGAGAGTCCAATGTGACAAAGTGGTGTTTAGTGTTCTACTCTGCATTTCTTCATGGTTGAAGCTATGCCTGCATGGTTTTGATATCATGATTAGAGGTGTTCAGAGGTTCTATATATAATGTTTTAGGTTCTAGATCGTATTTTAGTGGATAATGTGTTTTATAGTATGTTTGTTTGGTGAAATAGGGTGTCTAGGAGAAATGAGATTGCTCCACATTTCTCTGTAGTTAAGGTTCTTGTCTTGTGGATCTAGAAACATGCTTATATATTCTATATCTACCTTCCCTTGAAGTTTTAGGAGTTGTGGTTTTCCACAAGGTTGTTTAGTGTGTTTGATGTTTGTGCCAGTGTATTTGGTTGCACAAAATGTTCAAGTGCTCTTAAGTTTTAGGTGGTTGCAATAGTAGTGGGGAATATTTTAATGATGTGGAATATCCTTGGATGTTGTGGAGTGTTGTTGTGTGCTTCACGATATTTTTTCAGACATAGAGATGTGTTTTAGTGGTCGCTTGTTAGTGTTAGTATAGGTTTGGCTAACCTAGCATGTTAGCGCTAATTGTGGAGGATGATTGTTGTTTGTGGACGTGTTGAGAAGAGTACCAATGTATATTTGGGTCTTAATTAAGTTGTGGTGTGGTCTGCCTTAATTCAAGTTACACCTAGGAAGTGTTTTGTAATCACCTATTTGATGTTGCACGATTGAGGTTCATAGGTTTCCTTAAGGATGACCTAATTAAGATTGTTTTAGGTCACAGATGGTATAAATATAAGGTTATATGTTGTTGCGATTAAGCAGAGAGGGTGTGTGATGTGAAAGATGTGAAATTGATCAAGTATGGTGATTTGAGTGCATTCTTTAATGCCTATGACTCCTAGATGTAGTGAGCAGAAGGTGTCTACATTTTAATCTGTTGAATGAGTTGTTTGTGCTTTAGTAGAATTGTACCTTTGGCATAAGAGAGATGCATTGTTAGCAATTCAAATTGGTAGCGAGCCATCCCTTTTTCTATCTTCTTTCTTATGGGTGTAATGAGTCCTTTAGTAGTGAGCCTATTGTATTTGGTGTTGTTATTACTTTATATTGTGAGCAAATCCTCACCATGGTTTTTCCCTTCTTGGGTTTTCCACGTAAATTTGGTGTTCTATTGTGCATGGTGTTTTTATGTGTTGTTTTTTTTACTTTAATGCTAAATTCAATTAAGGGTTTAAGGGATAATAAGGATTTGAATTTTAATGAGTTTTTTTGTGTTTTAATGTACAACTGATTCACGCCACCCCCCCTCTCAATTGCCCTATGCATCTAACACATAATAGGATATGTAGGGATATAACGATCAAAGCAACATTTGATTTTATGTGTAACAGGACTAGCACAAAAATAATTGGAACACATAAAACCCAAAAATCACAACATGAAAAGGAATATAATCAAAACATGATGTCCTAATGAACATATCTGTGAAACATAACATGATAATGGACCATAGTAGCCTTCATGAATTATGTAGGAGGGATGACAAACCAAATAATGGAGTATGTTATAATGTTTTCTCTTGATAATAAAAGGAACCATGATGTGTACCCATGATAATGATGATGTGAGCCAATTGGTTTGAGCCAATATATTCTCTCAAGGATGAGGGAAGGGGCTATGTAAGGTATAGGATTTGGGTAGTATGAGTCATACAAAGCTTAGAATCAATTAAAGAATTTTTTAGGAAATTATGTTGTTGTAAAGTTCATTTCATTATAGTAAAAGGTGATGATAATGGATGGTCTAAGAATGTGTCTCAGAGCATAGATCATTTTTTACCGCAATCCAAAGTAAAATTCAAAAGGATAAGGGAGAAAGATGGGGGATATGAATGAGTGAGATGGTACAAATGGTGTCCCTTGGTATGATGAGAGATTTATACATAATAGTTACTTGGTTATTCACAGATGATGCTTATAAGTACGTTTTCATCATTGTGCTTTCCTAAGGTTCCATAATATGGTTTTCACAAAAGTGCAATTTTCTCTTTACTTTTTTATTGATTTTTAATTTTTCACTTTTTTATTATGCATGGAAGTGCTTGAGGTACATAATGTATAGAGTTTTCTCTTGTTCCTAACCATTAGGTCTAGCTATCTTGTAACCTCTAGATCTATATTGAGCCATGATCACATAAGAACCCAAATAATTCATTTCAAACTTATTTTTATTTTCTCTTTCTTGGTTTTACTTTAGGACAAGATTATCGACTAAAACTTCTCTAGCTTTGATTTTTTTGTTTTTGGCTTCTCTAAAGGTGATTCTAATATACTCTCAAATGGTTGAGTGCATTAATATTTTTTTATTTTTTGGAGCTCCAAATCATCTAGTAATGAAATGTGATGCCCATCATCATTAATTGGGCTCTATACAAAGATCTTTGGTGATTATAATTTAACCTAAATTGGTAGAACTAATTTAGCTCTAAATACTAAAGAATATGGACTACCTCTTATGGGGCTTTAGATTCTTGTATGGTAGGCCCATAAGACAAGGTGGATTTGGAGGTACCAATCATGACCAACATCATTGATGATATTTTCAAGGACTTTTACATGAGGGTTTTGTAATATGCCTCAACTTAACTATTACCTTAGGGGTGGTATGGAGTAGATCAATTGTTTTTTATATGTTTTTTCGCAAAGGGTATGAATTGTTGGGTCCCAAAATTGTTACTCAAACTCCTAAAAGAATAAATCTACTTCATGGTCAAGGAAATGTCACCCTACAAGGGGATTGATTAGATCATTAATATAAAGTGATTGATTTAAGGCTAATTGTTGAGAGTGGATATTCTCTCCTTCACTTTAAATTCCTCTAAACTAAAGAGGGTGTTCCTAGCATTATCCTCAACAAAGTTAACCACAACCAAAGGTGAACAAACTCAAAGTGTTGTAGTAACATCCAATGTACATGCTTTATCCAAAAGATACTCACTAGAGTGGAGGAAATATATGAATTTGATGCTATATAATAAAAATCTACATAGGTGGAATGAATAATTGCTTCTAGGTGGAAAAATCCTCTTTCAGTAGTTGTAGGGGTCAAATCTAGTTATTAATGGTCTTTTGAGAAGATCTAGTTAGAATGTTCAAAATATAAGAATTTTTTGTTGGATAGGATGTGAGCATAGGAGATGTAGGACTTTAAATTAAGGGAATAAAGGTCAATACTAGGCATGAAGATGGAAGTTTGGAAGCCCATCAAAAATTTGTAAATCGATGAAAATGAATGGGTCAAAAATGTAGAAAAAAATGTGGGAATAAGATGTAGAAATAGATGTAGGAACATCTCAAAGTCCAAAGGAAATCCACATGATAGGAGGAAAAAAGAAGCAAAGGAATTGGGAAAATTTATTGGAAAAACATGCAAAACCAATGAAGGGAAGTGGTGGTGAAAGATGTCCAAAAAATTCATCAAAACTTCATAAGTCTATGAAGGGTAGTAAAAGTGCAAGTATAAACTATAGGACTTGAATAGAGTGGTTGGGAGCTCATGAGATGGAAAAAAATTGGACAAAATTCAAAGATCTACAAATCTTATGAAAATTGACCAAAAGTTGGGAACAAGAGAATATGGAGATGTGAAAGAGGATGGGAAGGAAATGGAAGATATCCAAATGAACTCAACTCTACACAAAGAAGAAAAGTGAAATGGGTGCAAGGAAGAAATAAATTGAAGGTCAAGAGATCAATAGTTCAAAAAAATTGAAGAAGTATGTTGAAATTCCATACCAAAAAAATGGAAAGTATGCAAAAGAATGTGAAACTAATGAAGAGAAATGTAGATAGAATTGGAGGAATCTTAGAGATCCGAAATTGCAACACAATTTTGTAAAAGGGGAAGCAAAAGGATTGTGGGAAATGATTGGGGACCAAAGGCCTGGATGTCCAAAGGTGGAGGAAAAATAGAAAAAGTCCATAAGAAACCTACAAAACCATAAAATAGAGGGAATGAAAAATTCTAGGGGTGCAAACAAGGATGAAGGTTGGTTTATCTAGTGATGGAAATATTGGAAGTGAAAATCATCTCCATAAGTCCAAAAAGTGGAAACAATGAAGGGATAAAGAGTTATGAGAATCAAGAGTGAATAAGTGAATGGGAAGAAGTTTAGAGAGACCTACAAAGTTTGCAAAGCACATGAAACTTGATTAGAAGTTAGGAATGAGAGAATATAACAAAAAACAAGCCTAAATGTAATAAAAACTTGTAGATTGATGTAATGAAGGAAATTAAGAGAATAAGGAACTTGATAGACTATGTGGAAAATTTATGTTGGATTTATGATCAAGACATGAGGCAAACAACTAAAAAAAGTTTGGTAGTCCATAGAAACTCTAGAATTCTAAAAAAACTATATATAATAATCAAAACCTTCCCAAACTTAAAAAATTGTATTTTTTTTCTAACTTCTAGCATATAAAAGGAACATGGGGATGATGAGGAACAACATGTAGGAAGTTCGACCAATTGAACACCCAATCAAATATTTTTAAGATTAACTATATATAATGGGAACAATAAGGAAAAATATATAAGAGGACTAGGACTTAAGTATTTTTTGCATTATCTAATTGAGTCCCAATATAGACTCTAGTTGGTGATGTGTGTCTCTTGCAGGCATAGCAATAATCTAGTTATCTTTCAAAATAGACCAAAAAAAGGAACAAAAAGGATCATAATTTTACATTCTTGAATCTAGTTTACAAATGTTGGATTAAACAGTCTTGGGTTACCATCATAGCTCCAAACTTGACAGTCTTTAACTCAACAACCATTTGGCTATAATTGCCTAAACTTTAACTACATTAAATTTGATGTCTAGATGACTAGATCACTAAACTAAATTCAACATTTTCAGTCGATGACCATTTGATTCATTCACCAAATTTTCATTGGGTTGAAATTTTTTGGTCATTTGACCATCACTACCTATATTAAATTTGATTGTCAAAAGACCATCAACCATAAAATTTTAATGTGTCAATTAAAGGACCATAAATCACCAATGAATATTCACCTTTTCCAATTTCAAGCCCATCTTACTATTGAGTTGTAGCTCGTATGGACCAGCTAGGACTCAGACTTAGAACCTTTCATTTGTTGTTGGAACTTGCTCTACCAATTGAGCTACTAGCCCCTCTTTGGCCAACCCATTGTTAGTCTAGGTTTGGTTTATTTCCAACACCCCACCTTAAATTATGTTGCTCATGCTTGGGGCTCCTAGCTTGGCTTTGATACTACTTGTTGAGTTGTAGCTCATATAGACTAGCTAGGAATCGAACCTAGGACCTTTCATTTGCTGCTGGAGTGCTCTACCAACTAAGCTACTAGCCCCTCTTTGGCTAGCCCATTGTTGGTCTAGGTGTGGCTTGTTTCTAACATGCACTGTTACTAATTGAATTTGTTTGTTAATTTTCACAACCATTTGAATTTCATTGCCTACCAAAAATTGTGGATAAATTCAATGGTCATTGCTCAAAATGTTATGTAATAAATTTGATAGTCATTTGAAAATCATCATTTAATTGGCCATCTAATTGATGAACACACTAAAATTGTACTGAATAAACTCCTAAACATTGGAAACCCATGAAAGCCATAGCTATGGAAAAAAAACGTAGATGGCAAAAAAATCACATTGTTTTTAATTACGCTGCACCAAGATTTGCACAAAAGTGTGTCTACACCTATATGAAGTTTGTGTTGATTTTTTTGTAGCTCGGACAAGTACTTCAGTATGTGTGGTGTCTAAGCATGCATAAGTCATGAGTAATATTTCCATGCACTCAACGGAAGATTTGTAATCTTCAGTAAAATAAATTAAAAAATGTACTTTAGTTTTACTATTAGTTAATAGCAATGTTTAGCTTGGAGGTGTTAAGTTACAGAGAGTTATTAATTGGAGTGTGGAGGAAGAGTTAGACATATCAAAAAGAAGATAATTTCATAGAGAAGCTGAGGAAGAAAGAGTAATAGAATTTTAGTGTGAGAAGTGGAGGTAGTCACAAACTGATATACTTTCTATTGTAATTTTTACATTCTTCTATGAGCACGAAATTAATAAAATTATTATTTATTGTTTTTTTCCCCTTGTGGGATTTTAGGGTAAATTATCTATGTCAATTTTTGTGGCTTGATTCTTTTATTTTTGTTGCATAGTTCTAAGTTAAAGAGGTTAGTGTATTGTTGTTCGTAAATTTTAGATCTAGAAATTTTATTTTTTGTGCATAAAATATGAGTATAAAATATTCATTGCAATAGTAATATGATCTTGGTTTTAATAAATTTAATGTGGTATCAGAGCTTTGAACTCTGAATATGAAGCCAAGATTTGTGACACAGATTTCAAGAAAAGAAATCAATTTTTTTTGTCTCCAGTTCTTTTTGTGGCTATGGCAACCAGTATTCGATATGATGATAGGCTTGAAGGTGCATCTAAATTCTTGTAGTGGAAGGTTTGAATTGCATTTTTTCTCAAGGACAACAGGTTGTGGATCTATGCTAGTACAAAAATGACACCACCAAAAAATGATCATGTTGCCTTAGATTTGCATGAAGTTAAAGAGGCCAAGGCTCAGAGGATTATCCTAGATGGAGTAAGAGATCATTTAATTCCTCATTTATCAGGGAAAGACACCGCCAAGGATACATGAGATACACTCACAAGACGTTATCAAAGTGACTATCAAAGTCGTAAGATGATGCTCAAAGACAAATTGCATAATACCAAGATGTCCAAAGGCAAGATTGTGACTTCTTGCTTGTCCAAGCTAACACAGATCAGGGATGAGTTGGCTACTTTTGGAGAGTGATTGATCAAGATGAGTTGGTGTGTATAGCCTTGAATGGTTTTTTGAAGCACTGGGAAGTGTTTTTCAAGTGGAAGAGATCAGCTACCTGATTGGGAGAGGCTTTGGGATGGTTTTTTTCAAGAGCATATCTGTGAAGGTGCTCACTGAGGAGATCAGATGAAGAAGGATCAAGATGAAGAAAATATTGCTCTTGAAAGCAAGAGTAACAAGAAGTCAAATAAAGACAAAACAGAAGGTTCTTCTTCCAAGAATAGGAAGAAGAAAGATCTTAGCAAGATAAAATGTTTTTTCTTCTATCAAATGGGTCACTATGCCAATTGTAAGAATTGGCTATGAAGGTAGCCACCCAAGATCTAGAGGCCTAATAGAAAGCACAAACAAAAGAGAGATAGAAACAAGATGACAAGAATAAACTATATTCTGCCAATAAAATAGAATGTAATGAGCAAATAGTACATAGGAGACCACTTGGTTATATAGCCAAGGTGAGAACATAGAAGGGCATAAGATTATGAAAAGTGTCGTAATCTTATGACATGAGACAACTATGAAAATTTATCACTCCACCTAAAGTGGGAAAGAGATAATGTGATAATCGCCACAAAAGGTGGATCACCCACAAAAGGTGGAGAGATAATCACATGATGTGTCCACAAAAGGTGGAAGTGATGTGGTAATGACATGTCAAGTCCACCAAAAATGGAAAATCTCCAACAACCTCCTGTGT
Source organism: Sequoia sempervirens (assembly GCA_007258455.2). NCBI lineage: Eukaryota > Viridiplantae > Streptophyta > Pinopsida > Cupressales > Cupressaceae > Sequoia > Sequoia sempervirens. The sequence continues at coordinate 128,598,038 of VDFB02193867.1, read as the reverse complement.
GGTCCCTAAGTAAACTTAACTAAGGTGTAATCATGACCTAGGACAAGGTACAAGACATTTAATTACACCAACACCACCCCTTAAGTGCAACTTAGGGAGAATGTACACAAAAGAAAACAATGCAAGATGGGTCCTAGCTACTAGGCCATGTTAGGTACCCATGTACAAATGCAATGCAATCTCTCATAAATCGGAGAAAGGGAGAAAACCATGTGGGAAAAAACTCCCCCCCAAAAGAGAGATGAACAAAAACTGAACTCAAAAAGATGAGAAGGAAAAACCTCGAGTGAGGAAAAAGACCCCCCATAAGAGAGAATGAAGAAGTCAAGTGACCTCCTCAGAAGAAATATCCTACACCCCCAAGAGAGCTCACAAATGATGATAGATACTCTTAGTGAAGGGTTTGGTGAAGATATCTACAACCTGTTCTGCTATAGGGAAATACTGCAAATCAATGACCTACTCCTGTATCAACTCCCGAATGTAGTGCATATGAATCTCGATGTGTTTGGTCCTCTGATGGTGAACCGGATTCTTTGAGATTTGGACAGAACTCTAATTGTCATAATGAATGACTGTAGGATGTGAAATAGTGAAGCCAAACTTAGTGAGAATGTTTTGAAGCCAAATAGCCTTAGTAGTTGCATTAACAGCCCCTCGATACTCAGCCTCAGTCGAAGAAAGAGCAATAGCATGCTGCTTGTTAATCTACCAACAAATGGGGCCTGAACCAAGATGAAAGCTATAGCTAGAAGTGGACTTACGATCATCAATATCGCCAACCCAATCAGAATCTATATATCCCACCAAGGTAAGTCTTGTACCTACTGCATAGTGAATCCCATGATGATGTGTACCCTGTATGTAATGCAAGATGCCTTTGGTAGGTTTCCAATGAAGCTCATGGGGTTCCTACATAAAGCGTGAAACCATGCCAACTACAAAGGAGATATTAGGGCATGTGTGAGTCAAGTAGATGAGTCTCCCAACAAGCTGACGATACAAAGTGGCATCAACAAGTGGAGAAGAACACTTAGCCTCAAGCTTGACTCCTGAAAGAAAGGGAGTCAAAGCAGGCTTACAATCAACCATGTGAAATCGAGCTAGAAGATCAAGAGCATACTTGGGCTAAGAAAGAGAAATCCCAGAAGTTGACTGAGTGATCTCAATCCTAAGAAAATAGTGTAAAAGGCCCAAGTCAGTCATAGAAAATTTGTCTTGCAAAGCAGATTTGACACTGCCAATGATGGATGAGGTACTCCCTGTAATGATCAAGTCATCAACATAGAGCACAAGTAGCAAGTGAGAATCATCCCTTCACAAAATGTAGACATTTGGATCTGAATGACACCTTGTGAATTCTTCTAAGAGAAGAAAGGAATCCATCTTGGCATACCAAGCCCGAGGGGCCTGTTTGAGGCCATAGATAGACTTCCTCAATCTGCAAACCAAAGAAGAATCCTGTATAAATCCTTGTGGCTGCTCCATGTAAATCTCCTCATGAAGATCCCCATGAAGAAATGCACTCTTCACATCCATTTGATGTACAGCCCAACCATGAGCTACAGCAATAGCAAGTGTCAAGCGAATGGAGCTCATCTTAGCAACGGGTTCAAAGGTCTCAGTATAGTCAACACTTGGAACCTGTGAGAAACCTTTCACTACAAGCCAAGCTTTGTATTTATCCACACTACCATCCGCTGCATACTTAGTCTGATAGATCCACTTATATCAAACCATCTTTCTCCCCTTAGGAAGAGGAACCAAATCCCATGTGTGATTCCTCATCAAGGAAGTATACTCTTCCTCCATTGCTGAATCCCATTCAAGAATTCCTAAGGCCTCCTTAAAGGATTGTGGATCTAAAGCACTAGCAATATAAGCATGTGGAAAATTTTGATGTTGTGACTGAGTCCTTTGAGTATCTGAAGGATCCCAAACAAGAGAACCTGCTGACTCAAGAGTTTGTCGAGCCCAACGAGGTCTAGTAGGAGATGAAGGATGAGGTGCCTCAACTACAAGTGGACCTTGTGAAGGTGTGATCCTGCGAGTCAAAGTTGAGGAAGAATCATCATCTGAGTCACTATCATCACTTTCCACTATGGAAGAAGGAAGAGGAGGATTAGAGGCCAAGCTAGGAGAGCTTTCCTCAAAGTGAACACTCCTCTCAATGAAAAACTCATGTTTCTCTAGATCCAAAAGTCTATATGCCTTAACACCTTCAGGATATCCAACAAAGATGCAAGGCCTACTCTGAGGTTCCAATTCCTTGCGCTTCTCTAGAGGTATGTGTGCCCAAGCTGGACAACCAAAAACTCTAAAGTGTCTCACAACCATTTTTCTACCACACCAAGCCTCAAAAGGAGTCATACCCTTCAAAGCTTTATGGGGAACTCAATTTTGGATGTGAGTGACACAACTTATAGCTTCTGCCCAAAATTGAGGACCAAGAGATCAAGCATGAATCATGCAGCTACTCATCTCCTTAAGGGTTCTATTCTTTCTTTCAGCTACACCATTCTGTTGTGGAGTGTATGCAACTAAATGCTGAAGATCAATCCCCTCAAGAGTACAAAATTCCTCAATTCTATTGTTCACATATTCCCTTCCATTTTTTGTGAAAAGAATCTTGACTTGTTTCCCTAATTGCTTCTCAACATGAGCCTTGAAGGCTTGAAATCTATCAAACACTTCACTCTTGTGAACAAGAAAGTAGACACATGTGAAGTGGGAGTAGTCATCAATGAAGATGAGGACATAGTGACCCTTGCTAAATGATGGCACTAGAAATGGACCTAGTACATCACTGTGAACCAACTAAAGAACTTCTAAAGCTCTCCAAGACTTCCCTTTCTCAAACTTCTCTTCTAGATGCTTACCCATAGAACAACCTAAACATACACCTTCAGAAAAGTTGATTTGAGGCAGTCCTGTAACCATAGCCTTGGAGCTAAGCTATTGAAGATAGCAGTAATTGATATGTCCAAACCGCTCATGCCATAGCTTACTTTCTAAATTTGAATGAGTGAGCAAGGATGTAGAAGGAGTCTTAGGTATAAAGTGGGAGAATGAGTAAAGCCGTGTGTTTTGATTGGCTTGTCCCACTGCAACCAAAGCATCATCCTTAAGTTCTTTGACCACAACTAATCTAGTAGAAACTCAACTTTCTTTCCATCTCCAAAGTGAGTGATTTTGTAGATTGAAAGAAGATTGGCACTCAAGTTAGGAACATAGAGAACATTCTCAAATGTTCCATTATCCATGGTAACCAAACCTTCACCTTCAACTTCCACTTGAGTATCATCTCCTATGAAGATGTGAGGTACCTTAGATGACTCCAAAAAAGAAAATTGTTCCCTTGAAGAACCCATATGATGAGTGGCACCCGAGTCAAGTATCCATTGCTGTGAAGAACCTGAAGTAGCCACAAATGCTTGCCCTTTTCCTTTTTATTGTGAGGATGTGGAAGGAGATGAATCCTTATTCTTATAGGTAGATGGAAAATTGATGTTGTTCTTCTTGATGATGTTTGTCAACTCATCAATTTGCTTAGTGTGGCAATGATGCTCATCATGACCAAACCTCTTGCAATATGAACAAGTTGGTCTCTCCTTCTTGCTTGAATTTCCCTTCTTGGGAGAAGATGGAGAATCCCCTTGTGATGAAGAATTCCCTTGTTTTGGAGAGGATGATTGTGCTTTATCTTGTTGTTTCTTTGGATTAGATTGCTTCTGCTTCCTGTTGGAACCCTTTCCTTGAGTCCCTTGATTCACTTGATTAGCCACCAAAGCTTTGGACTTTGAAGACTTGAGAATCCCCATACTTATCAACTTTTCTTGCTCTAACATCAACATTTTTGTAAAAGCATCAAATGTACGCATAGTGAAAGAACTACCCACTGTCAAGCGATGGGTTTGGAAGATAGAAACAAATGTTGCATATTCTGATGGAAGTTTTCCCAACAAGTTGTAGACCAACTATGTATCCTTCTTATCAATGCCACAATCCTTAAGTTGTGCTCTTAGCTCATTTTCCTTAGTGACATAGTCTTGGATTGTATCAAAATTCTTGGGATCTAACATTGTGAGATCATTGTCAAGCTGATAACCTCTAATCTCATCTACTTGGCCATACAATTGACCAAACTTTTCCCAAGCTTCTTTAATTATTTTACAATTATCAATTTGAAAGATTAGATATTTTGATACATATTTCCTTAATGTTCCAAGGGCCATAGTATTTTTAGTAAGCCAATCTAGATGAGCATTAGGAGCATCTTTAGGATCAGATGGTGCAACAACAGTTCCATCAATATAATGAGTTAATCCTTTTTCCATTAACTTACTCCATGCATCAATTTTCCAAGAAGCATAATTATTTGGAGTTAACAAAGGAAACTTAGGATAACCCATAGCAGCAAAATGAAAGAGAACAAGAGAGAGAGAGAGAGAGGCACAATCACTCAAGACACCCCCCCAAATTCACTCAATCAAAGAACCTCCCCCCCAAAAAGATGATTTGGCACTTTATAATTAGTGCATGTACAATGGCCACTTGCAAGCCAAGCAAAGTGGGCTTCTGATTTTAAATGTTTTACAACAGCCTTAAGTAGGCTACAATAGACTCAAATGACTGATACAAAAGACCAAATTGAGATCTTATCTTTACAAATGCCAAAAATGACCAAGTGCTGAAAGTACAATTTCTAATAACAATCACTACAAACTGATAGCACCACTGTGAATTTCAAAAAAAATCATGCACTTTCAAAACAAATGGCACCTGAAAAGGAGTTCGTATGAGCCTGAACGGAGCCCCAGAAGTTGCAAAAACTGTGACAATTCAGCTACACCTAAGAGAAAACCAATTTTCTAGAAAATCCGTACACCAAAATCAGAAAATAACTACACCACTACGCACAAAAAATTAGCCCAACTCAAAAAAATTGCACCAAAAAAGGCCTCAAAACGACCAAGTTATGAGCCTTTGAAAGTTGAATAGCAAAATCAAAAAGCTCAATCATGAGGGGGTCAAATATTTCAAAAAGATGCTGACGTAGTGTTGACATCAGAAAATCAGGGCATTAAATTTGATGGTCGTATGCCCGTCATGAGCAGTTCCACGGTTAAATTTGACGGTCGTTTGACTGTCGCCGCCACCATCACTACCGCCGAGATTTGTTGCTAGAATATTCCAACCTCTGCCAGAATATTCTTCAATGAAGAGCCAGAATATTTGACGAAATATTCCTGAGTGCCAAAAGACTGTCGAATTTTTGAATTTTTGCCACTGTTTTTGACCAGTCGCCAGTGTTAGGGAAGAGGGGCCCGTAGGGGTAGTCAGGCCAGTGATGGTGGCGCCGCGTGGCGTCCACCGACGGTGGGCATACCCTGCCAATGCAGGTACGGCAGATGGAATCAGCAGAAAAATATTATTTTTTTTTTAATTTTATTTTGATTTTTTATTTTATTAAAAACAAACTTTATGCAAAGAAATTTCTGAAATAATTTTATTTTCAAATGATTTTTTTTTTTTACAAAATTCTCGGCAGAAATTGAAAAAAAAAAATTTTGAAAAATCAATTTGTACCGTAGTAATGATGGTTGGGCCGTATTGCTTGGCCAGTAAAATTTTTTGCCTCGACGGACAACTTGCTCTGATTTGGACAAATTAGCAATCCATCTTAGGGTTTTTGGCCCTTCTGAGCACGATGGCGATGTCCTTTTCTGCTAAAAATGCTCCAAAGTGGTAGCTAGCTCCTAGATCTTGCAACCACCTCCAATCTTCAACCCTTTGTAGATTTGGCCTCTGTTGTCCAACTAAGACAAAACAAAAGGAAAATCTAACTATCTCAGACACTATGGACACAATGGCGAGCTCAGATCTTATGCAACAAGCTCCCAAAATGCACCTGCAATACAAGGCCAAAGATGGAACCCTCCAAAAATCTCTCTAAAAGACTAACTAAAGGCACTCCAAAAGCTTTGATACCATGTAAGAATTGGCTATGAAGGTAGCCACCCAAGATCTAGAGGCCTAATAGAAAGCACAAACAAAAGAGAGATAGAAACAAGATGATAAGAATAAACTGTGTTCTGCCAATAAAATAGAATGTAATGAGCAAATAGTACATAGGAGACCCCTTGGTTATATAGCCAAGGTGAGAATATAGAAGGGCATAAGATTATAACAAGTGTCATAATCTTATGACATGAGACAACTATGAAAAGTTATCACTCCACCTAAAGTGGGAAGAGATAATGTGATAATCACCACAAAAGGTGGAGAGATAATCACATGATGTGTCCATAAAAGGTGGAAGTCTGTGGTAAAATAATGTCAAGTCCACCAAAAGTGGAAAATCTCCAACAACCTCCTATGTGGTCCCTAAGTAAACTTAACTAAGGTGTAATCATGACCTAGGACAAGGTACAAGACATTTAATTACACCAACACCAACTAATGTCCAAATAACAAAATTAAGGACAAGCAAAAGAAGCAAGTTGTTGCTACAATAGAGGTGGACAAGTTTGCATCATGATTTGAGAATGAGTTTTCACTCATTGCCTATCTCTCAAGTTCAATTGCAAATAGGGTATGGTATATTGACAGTGGGGCTTCTTGCCACATGATGGGAGTCAGAGAATGTTTCACCAAGTTGGAGGAGAAGATGTTGGATTTCTATATTGAGCTCAGAGATAATGCCAAGTATCATGCAACTAGTATTGGCACTATCAAGTTTTAGAGGGATTTTGGCAAACCCTTGTTGGTGGAGGATGTGTTGTATAACCCTGGCATGACAAAGAATTTAATCTTAGTTTCTTCTTTGGAAGACAAGGGTTACATCGTGACCTTTGAGAGGGGAAAGTTCTATATTCATCCCAAGGATTCTAAGGTTGCAAAAGTGATTGGAGTCAAGCATGGCAACTTGTTTCAGTTATATTTTGAGCTAGCACATGCATTGGTTAGTCGCTATAAAGGATTAGGAAAATCAAGGACAACAGAATGGCTCACCTTCACCATGGAAAACTTAATATTCTCAAGGAATTAGTGACAGGGCTGCCTGAGATGAGGACAAAAAAGAATGAGGTGTGCAAAGGTTGTGCACTTGGGAAATATGTCTAGACTAGTTTTCCAAGCAGCAACACTAGATCCAAAGGGATTTTGGATCTTGTATACTCAAATGTGTGTGGACCTATATCAACAACATCCTTGAATGGATATGAGTATTATGTTACTTTCATTGATGATTTCTCTAGGAAGACATGGATATATTTCATGCAGAATAAAGATGAGGTCTTCAGTAGGTTCAAAGAGTTTAAGGCTCTCGTGGAAAATGAAACAGGGAGGAAGATCAAGATACTGAGCTCTGATAATGGAGGCAAGTATACCTTGAATTCCTTCAAAGATTTATGTGCTTAGGAAGGTATCAAGAAAGAGTTGATAGTTTCATACAACCCTCACCATAATGGGGTTGTTGAACGAAAAAATTGGGTTGTAGTTGGAGGAGCCAAGGCCATGCTTCATGATCAGGATCTACCTTGGTTCTTATGGGCAAAAGCTTGCAATACAACTATGTATTTGCAAAACAGGGGCCCTCACAAAGTGTTCGGAAAGTTGACTCCAAAAGAGGCATTCACTGGTAAGAAACCAAATTTGAGGCACATTCGCATCTTTGGATGCCTTGTGTATTTTCACATTCTCGCTGAGAAGAGAACCAAGTTGGAACCTACTACAGAGAAGGGTATCCTTGTTGGGTACAGTGAAACTTCTAAGGCTTATTGAGTTTACATTCCTGCTCTTAGGAAAATAGTGGTTCACAGAGATGTGAAGTTTGAGGAAGAGAGGGCTCTTCAGAAGTCTAGCAACTTGATGAATGAGGAGGAGAAATCGCCCATAGTTGAGGCAGCACAAATTCCTCAAACTTCAGTCACATAAGTTGGAGAGCAGAATAAGCAATCCGAGCAGGTTGATCAAAAGGAGGAACAAATAATTCCTCAGCCTCAAATTCCTATTACCAAAAAGAGGAGAATAGGGTAGCTAAGCAGACACTGAGAGAGGCTCAAGAATATTTAGGTGATCCTCAAGATTCAATCAGACAAAGAAAGGTTCCCATGTGTTATTCTGGGTATGTGGCACTTATGACTGAATTAATTGAAGTAGAGCCTTCCAACTTTCAAGAGGCATCCAAGCAACAAGTGTGGAGAGATTTCATGGTGGAAGAGTATTCTTCCATCACGAAGAATAGCATGTGGGAGGTGGTACCATGACCAAAAGGTAAGTTTGTGGTAGGCTCGAGATGGTTGTATAATATTAAGCATGCTGCAGATGCTAGTGTCAAAAAGTTCAAAGCCTGGTTTGTGGCTAAGGGCTTTTCTCAGAAGGAAGGGACTGACTATGATGAGATCTTTGCTTCAATAGCCAGGTACTCATCCATAAGGGCTATCATTTCTGTAGCAACATAGATGGGTTGGAGGATTCACCAGATGGATGTGAAGATAGCATTCCTCAATCGAGTAATTAAGGAAGAGATCTACATAGAGTAGCCAGAGGGTTTTGAGGTGCATGGGAGGGATTCCCATGTATGCAGGCTGAAGAGAGCACTGTGTGGGCTCAAGTAAGCTCCCTGGGATTGGTATGCATGCATTGATGGTTACTTGTAGAATGTGGGCTTCACCAACAGTGAGGTAGACCCAAACCTGTATTGCATTCAGGTGAAGGGAAAGCCTCTCATATTAGTGTTGTATGTTGATGATCTGTTACTCATGAGGTTAGAGGAGCTCATAGCACACTACAAGCAAGACCTTTCAAGAGAGTTTGAGATGAAGGACTTGGGGTTGATGCACTAATTTTTGGGATTAGAGTTTTGGGAAAGAGAGGGAGAAATCTTCCTTGGACAAGGGAAGTATATAGTTGAGATCTTGAAATGATTCGGGATGGAGGATTGTAAGCCAATGTCCATACCACTTGTGATTAACTGGAAGAAGATTGATGCTTCTAGATCAAATGCAGTTGACCCAACTTTATATAGATAGCTAATAGGCTCTCTTATGTATCTGGTCAACACCAGACAAGACATTTGTTTTGCAATGAACTCTCTTAGTCAGTTTATAGTGGAACCTAAATGTGTGCATTGGATAGTTGTGAAGCATGTTTTGAGATATCTCTAAGGAACAATTGATTATGGGCTAAGATATGTTTAGTAGGATGGAATGAAGCTCAAGTGGTTCATCGATGCATATTGGGTAGGTAGTACAACTGACAGAAAGAGCACTTCAAGGTGTCGTTTTAGTTTGGGATCAGGAGCAATCTCTTGGTATAGCAGGAAGTAGAAGTCAGTTGCATTGATTTCTGCAAAGGCTGAGTATATGGCAGTGAGTATGGCTACATGTGAGGCAATTTGGCTTTGAAAACTTCTAGAGGCAATTTACTGTGATAATCAAAGTTGCATCAAAGTCTCTAAGAATCCAATATTTCATGAAAAGCCAAAGCACATTGAGATCAAGTACCACTTCATCAAAGATTGTGTGCAGAAGGGGACGGTGAAGCTGAAGTACATTCCTACATACAAGCAAGTAGTAGACATCTTGACTAAGGCTTTGATCAAGGGAAAATTTGTGTACTTTAGGGATAAGTTTGGTGTTGTGCAGAACACCATCCTCGCTAAGAGGGAGTGTTGAGTTTTCTGTAGCTCAAACAGGTACTTTTGCATGTGTGGTCTCTACGCATGCATAAGTCATCAATAATGCTTTACATGCACTCAACAGAAGATTTGTAATCTTCAATACAATAAATTAAAAAAATCACTTTAGTTTTACTGTTAGTTAATAGCTATGTTTATCTTGGAGGTGTTAAGTTATCGAGGGTTATTAATTGGAGTGTGGAGGAAGAGTTAGAAATATCGAAAAGAAGAGAATTTTGTAGAGAAGTTGAGGAAGAAAGAGTAAGAGAATTTCAGTGTGAAAAGTGGCTCAGGAAATCACAAACTACTATACTTTCTACTATAATTTTTACATTCTTCTATGAGCATGAAATTAATAAAATTCTTCTTCATTGGTTTTTTTCCCCTTGTGGGATTTCCAAGGTAAATTATCTGTGTCATTTTTTGTGGCTTGATTCTTTTATTTTCGTTGCATAGTTCTAAGTTAAAGAGCTCAGTGTATATTGTTGTTCATAAATTTCAGATTTGGAAATTTTATTTTCTGTGCATAAAATTTGAGTATAAAATATTTATTGGAATAGTAATTTGATCTGGGTTTTAAGAAATTTAACAGTTTGTGCATGCTCTCAAGCCGGTAATCAGAATATGTGAAGCATTATGAAACATGAATAAGACAAGACATAGAAACTAAATAGACTTAGTAATGACAACCAAGAGCTCACTGAACCTAACAACAATTTTTAATCTACATGTAAAAATGAGAGCACATTGTACTACTCTCATTGCATTCACAAATTTCTAGAGACAGGTTAAGCAAATGAGAATGATTCCTAGCTATCAAAGGAAATATGTCGAAAGCAATCTAGATGGATATGTATAACGAATAATTGGATTTGAAAGATGGTCACCAACCAAAGAAGTAGGGTAAAGATTAGTGAGACAAGATATGATCGAGTCATCTAGAATGTCAATGGACCCTACAAAGTCTTACACTATAACACATTGGATACCATCCTACTCTACCCCTTCCTCAATTAGGGACGTCTTCCTCATCTCACCTTCCCACTAATAATTCTCTTAATTTTTGTGTACCAAAGCTAGGAGATGTACATTTTATATATTAAAAATTGTTCTCTCAAATTTGTGTCTACATAGTCTTTGTTGTGTTTTTCATTGTAATTTTTTTGATATACTTTTTATTGGTATATTATTTTTAAATGGACTAATATAATGTACTAAGTTTTATGTTTGAACATATCATAAAAATATCTATTATTCAAGACAATCTAAAGCAGTCATTCATGATAAAAGGTATAAGAACAAACATTTCCATCAATAGGTAGTACTCAGTAGGACATTAAACCTTGGATCATATAAGGAAGTTAAAAGATATTTGTCCATTGTATATAATTATTTGATTGAATTCGATAATTGATTTAAGGTTTAGATAAGGAATCAAAAGTAAAATTAATTTTAACGTCAAATCTTATCATTATATCTGATTGAGCAACAAGGAAAGTAAAGTTAAATTGGAAATTAAAGACCTATTTAAAAATTAGCTCTGTAGATATGTTTGTGAGATATTTGATGTCGGTCTACTTTTAGGAATCTTCAATGTGAAAATACGTATTACTCCAAGAAATTCTTCTCTAGTTTGGTTGATGATGGGGATTGATTTATAGATGTAAGATGAGAGGGATGGAGAATTGAGATTCATTTGAATTTATTTATGTGTATGGTCAATATTTAAAATTGATTTGAATTTTGGCAAATAATAGCTCGCAATGAATTGCTAGAATTTAGTTGGCTGTATTGATAGCTAGGATTTAGGACTGAATTCATTTAGGATTAATGAGCTGAATTTAGATGTCTAGGATTAAATGTTGGTTTCATTTATAAATTTAATAATAGGTGAACAAATAGTGTGGATTTTATATTTATCATAAGGGATAAATATATTATTTTTTAAACGAAGACGGGGTGGTTCACATTAGCTTAATTAATTTAATAAAATAATTCATTTATTTCATCAATGTTAGTATGATCTAGTGGAATTAATGAAACATAATTAATTAATTAATGCTAAAGGTCGTATGGGATTGATGAAAAAGAATTGTGAAAATATGGGGATGAATTTAAATAAGTGTCCACATTTTACCCCTCTTTGAAATGGCATCATGAATAAAAAGTAGCATTGTTTCAAAAATAAAATATAGGCACTTGATGAGGTGGTAGGATACACAATTGATTGAAAAAAAATAAAATTAGAAAATACATAGGTGATGCCCCTTTGAGAGAAAAAGTGGGAAAAAATGGAACTTGTTGTCACCAGAAAAGGGATGACGGAAAATAGTGAAAAAGGATTAAAAAGATAATGAGAAATGATAGTATAGTGTCAAAAAATGTCATCATTTACATTTTTGTACTTAATTTGGGAATGATTAACATTAAAATGGACCTAATGGTGCCTTGATCTAGTGTTGTAATGTGTTTTCCATATTCACAATGGACTTAGGGCCCTTTTAAGCTAAATAGACCTAATTTTTCCTTAATTTAATTTTGTAAATTTTATTTATTTACACCTTCACATTGAGTTTTGGTCCCTTTCACATTTACGACCTTCATATCATTATAAATAGGCCCTTAAGACCCCATATTATACATCCTGAGGCTTATTTCAACCAAAATCCTGACAAGATCAATAAATAAACTTAAGTTCCCAACTCATTATTTTCGCTATCTAAAAAGGCATGTGTTGGTTATCAAATTTGCTATCAACTTGAATCATAAAGGGTTGTCAAGCCTTATGGTCAGATTCAAGGAGATATTTTTCCAACGAATGGGAGATTAAATAAAAACCCCTTTTCTCCTCTGCACTTCAAGCTTTGTTAAACCTGGGAGGGTGATCCCAACAATGTGTTTTTATATACTTGTGTGCCATAGTATCAAACACACAGTGAATAGATAAATTTCCTTTATATGTTTAACAGACACAATACCCTAAAGGTATGGTTGACCTCCATGGAAATGTACACATTAAACATGAGAGATGTAATATATTGATTTCAACACACACAAACATACAGAGATTGATAAGTAAATTTTGACTTAAAAGATGTAGTTGTTGAGTTAACCAAAAAATGTAACATGAATAGCACACTTAAATCAATGCCTCATCCTTGGAATGGAGTCAACTAAAACACCCACATAATCTGATAACAATCTTCACACTTGACATTATATGAAGCTCTAAAATGATATATTACAGTATTTCAGCATTGTGTCTTAACCTTTACTTCTTACTAGCATCCTAGCACTTAGTTTAATACAAATTTATAGCCATATTCACTACAACAAATCCCTGTGATTTTCTCCATTTTTTGCTCCATTTTTTGTTTCCACCCACTGTTTTAATGCATTTTTTGTCAATTTTTTGAAAACTTCGGTGTTATTTATTGAGATGGCACTATTTTTGGCATTTATTTGTGTTGATCAGGACAAGTCAAGGCTAATTTAGAATTTAATGTGCATCAAAATTAGTGCCAACTAAAGCATCAATATTGGCTTTGAGTGTCGCGTCACCATTAGTTTCGCCTTTGGCTTTGAGCTTAGCTTCGAGTTTAGTACCACTTTATGCTTCAACTTTAGCTTAGAGTTTAGCTTTGGGTTTAGTGTCGATTTAGACACCCTTATGTCAAAGAGACTTATTTATATGTCTCATTGACAATGTAAAATAGTGAAATGTCAACAAGATACGGGCATATCAAGGAGAGCATCACTTACATCACATCGACAAGGTATATCTACAAGTGCTCGAAAAAACACAACTCTTGGATATAATGAAGTAAAGTCAATGAGACATTGAGATATCAGTAAGACAAATAAGATTGTCTCATTGCCACTTTTTAAGTAATGATCAAAAACATACACCGCTAGACCATTGGGAAGGTGAGCAACATATGTTGTAGAGTGGTATACACTATAACCCTATAGCAAGAAGCCTTGAGCAAGGCAGTAGTGCAATAAATAGCTGAAGGGAAGGGGAAAACACTGTCATACCGTAGCGATAATCATGAGTCTCCCCGACATGGCCGAGTTACACCGATATATAAAGAAATATTGTTGAAAGGAAAATATCAGTGAGATAGTGGTATATCAGCAAGACATATTAACTTGTCTCATCGACACTGGAAACCAACATCAGAGGAACATAAGATCTAATGTCGATGAGACATTGAGATATTAGTAAGACAAAGAAGATTGTCTCATCGACACTCTTCAAGTAATGATCAAAAGCATACACCACTATACCACTAGGAAGGTGAGTAACATATGCAGTAGAGTAACCCTATAGCAAGAAGCCTTGAGCAAAGTGGTAGTGTAGTAAACAGTAGAAGGGAAAGGGAAAACACTACCATACCACAATGCATGTATAATAAGAGATGGTTGTAGTATGGTAATCATGGCATCATTACAATTTATAGCACTAAATGCAATAAATCATGTCAGTCACAATCCATTTGAATAGATCATTTGAATATAGCCCATCAAAATACTCTAAAACTCGAAAAAACATACTCTAAAATTTTTGTCAAAATCTTATTTTTAGGAATAGCTCGCCATAATGGATTTTTGATTTTAATAAACATATAATAAAACCTTTGTTGAAACCTTATTTTTAGGTGTAGCCCACCAAAATGGAGAAGTGTTTAAGTAAAGAATGACAGAGAATGGTAAGGAGATGCATGTGATAGGAGGCATAGGATTCATTGTTGTTGGTCTAATTCTTGCTCTGATCAACAAGGGTTACAATGTTCACACTACTGTTTGTAATCCAGGTATTTAATAGACATATGTTTGCATAATCTCAAATTCCTTCAGATGTTTTTGAAGTATCAATGTATCCTATATAGGGTTTAGAATGACTTTTTTTAATTTAAAAAAATAAATCAGGTGCTTTTTAAGTATCAATGCATCCTATATAGGGTTTATAATAATTTCTTTTAATTTAAAAAAATAATTAAATGATGTATTTTCCTGTGATTAGATAATGTGGAGATCTCCTAAATCTACCCTAGCACACTATCCTCTTTCGCACTATGTTCATTACTCCAGCTACTAGGTTTTTGCATTTGACATCTTTAATATATTCATGATAGTGGCTTTTAAATATATCTCAATCTTTGCTTTAATCTTTATCATGGTAACCCTTGAGTTCCATAATCCACCTTCAATCTCTTCTAAGAGTGTTGTCTTAAGCTAGACTGCATAGTATGGATATAAAGCAAGTCCTTCATACCTGCCATTATTCCAAACCACCACTCATTGCCTTGCTTAAAATGGTGCCTCCACAAGCACAATAGCATGTTTTAAAATCATGGTTGCTAGTGATTGACCATTAAGGTCACTACTTTCATCAAGATACAATGAGATTTTTGTCTCCAAACTTAAGGCATTATGCAAGATAACATTGTGAATTTTTTGTTGTGTACAAATTGATTTTCTTACACATTTACTGCTTTGCTAACTGCCTTTAAGACTAGATATTGCGCCATCAGTTGCAATCTCAAACATCCTTGTATAAAATCAAACTATGCCCTATAGACTGCCTACTTACTTACTAATGTAGGGGACTCATTGTTTCATGGTATTTTGAGTTTTCTTTAGAAAGGGTTAATATGTGGAATTTTTATGTGCAGGAAGAATAGATTGTGATGCAACGTTTGGGTATGGATGGTTCACGCAAAATTAGATTTCTATCGGCACCATAACCAGGTTAGATTTTACTTTAAGTCAGTCTGAAACACTTCCAGGTGTTTACGCTCCGAAGTAGAACTTGTGTGTAGGAATTTCCAAATATATGACAAAGGAAGTTCCTACATTCTAAAGATAAAATCATAAATCTTCTTATCTAGTTTCTGATCCAGCCTGACATCTTTAATATCCAATAGAGAAAGTTTATACATTCTAAAGATAAAATCATAAATCTGCATGTCTTTGTACAATCATTCATTTGAATTGTTTCTTTAATAGTTTTAGGTCCACATCCACGTACATATCTTCTTCTTTTTCCAGTTGAACATGCAGGCTCTGCATTTGCTCCAATCTCCATCTAAAATAATAAAAAACATGCATTAATTTATGATTGTACCTTGAGCCGGTGTGAAACACTTCAGGGTGTTTTCGCTCCAAAGTAGAACTTGTGTGTAGGAATTTCCAAATATCTGACAGAGGAAGTTCCTACATTCTAAAGATATATTCTATGAAAAATTCCTTATTTTCTATGAAATAGTGTATATATTCTTGTACTTGTAAATATTATTTTACTGTTATGTCTTGTAAAGAAAATAGAGTTTGAATAAAAAATGCTTCACCCTTTTTTCTAAGTGAGTATGTGAATTATTGTTTAAGGAAAAATCTTAATGTGTTTACATTTTTAGTTTACTAGTTTCAAATCTTCATTTGCTATGTATATAAAATTGTATGTGCTCTTTATCTCTAATGAAAAAATAGTAATGTCATCAGAATTAGGGTTTACAATTTCAGCACCATCATTGTCCACACTTTTCATATCATGTTCACTTTTAAGTACAATCATCAAAAGTTTATTTTTATTTCTTGTCCCAGTTAATCTTGATTCCTTTCAGCACAACACAGTAGGCTACATGTTAAATTTCTAACATTTTCTTTATTGTTTTTTGTATATATTATATTCTCAGTGCATCATTATGTAACAACAATTTCACTTCTGAGATATATAGTAAAAATAAATTAAATAACATGTTTTCTTTGTCAAGGGAAACGTATGGTGAATAACCTATGTCTTTCAGATAAGTGTGCAAGATAAATAAGACATAATTGATTGAATCTAATTTTCTACTATACAATTTTTTTTATGTGGAAGCTACAATAGCTTATCATGGATTAGTTTTGGCTAAGAAACAAGGTGTTTCTAAACTATGGCTAGAGGGGGACTCTCTTAATGTGATTAATTGTCTCATGATGAAATTTCCTCCTTCATGGTCAATTCCCAATTTTATTGATGACTCCATATCTATTATTAACTCTTTTGAGGAGATCAAAATCACACATGTTTTTCCTAAAGCAAACATGATGGTTGATGGGGTTTTCAACGTGGGAGTGGCTGAGAGATCTAAGTGGGATTCTTTTTAATTGCTACCTCTTAATCTGAAGTGTATTTCTAATGATGACCAGCTGGCTTGATTCTAGGCGAGATGTTCTCGAGGAAATATTTTTCATTATGATTTTAAGTTGGGTTTTGCATGTCAACCCTTTGCTCTTTCACAACCATAGACTATTTAGTCTCATGCACATCATTAAAATATTTCATTTCATTTCATTATTCTTTCCTTGGTTTCTGTAGAAGGATGGACTGGCAATTTTGGTAGGGTTGTACTTGGAATGATAAGCCCAAATGTATTGTGGGTGTTTGTTGTATTATTTTGGGTAGCGCCTAGTTCATTTTACTTTTCATTTCTTCCAGGTGTTCTTGGTTTTTTGTTTGTTTTTTGTCATTATGGGTGGTGACCGTTGCAAAACTGATCTGAGTTCTTGTGAAAAGTTTCAAAAAAATGCTAATACGTGGGAGCACTTGGAATTGGGGATGATTACCCAATTTATGCAGAGAATTCAAGGCCTGGACCTTGATGTAATAGATTTATTTGTGAAAGGATGGAATAGGAGGTCTCTGCATTACCATGGCATTGAGTTTTGAATTGATGATGGTTTTATTGTAGAGGTGACTGGTCTTTTAGTTGTTGGGAGAAAGTTTTTCAAAGACAAAGGAGTGGCTAAGAAGGCTTTTGTGAATTTCTTTAAACATGAGAGGAAGAAGATTAATCAAATTGGAAGTGAAGGTTAAGCTAGGAAGTCCCTGAAGCTGCTTTGGAGGGACCTCATGTTGGCCATTATGCACTACTTCACCCTTGAATGTAGATTCTTTGTGGTTTACACTCACCATTTTATGCTCTTAAATCATTTTAGGCATAATTTTTCAGTCTCGTTTCCTTTTTATCTGTTACATTATATGGAGAAGAGTATTGAAGACCACAAAAAGAACCCTAAGAAGGCAGTTCTTCATAAAGGGATTATGTGTTTGATTTTTTCTCATATCAAGCTAAAGTCGATCTCAATCTCCCCTAAAACTCCTGGTAAGAAGGGAGTTAAAATGAAGGGTATGAAATAGGGGACTTTGCTAGTGAATGGGTTGGTAGTTCAAAGGAGGAAGAGTCAGAATATGAGGATATATCTGTTGATGAAGGAGGCGCTGAGGAAAGGGATGAGGAATCAAAAGAATGGGGTAAGGGCTATAAGACTGATGTGGAGTTACGGAAGACTATGGCTAATTCTGTTAGAAAATATTCGAAAGGGAAAACCAAAGGCATGAAGAAAGTTAAAACTTTGGCCAAAAGGAAAATTGAGATAGGTGTTGAGGTGGTTGCCCCTAGTTCAAATGTGAATCCCATGTTGTCTTCTGGAAAAGAGGGTTTGCAGGGTTGTCATCCTATGGGTGATGATGGTTTGAAGGATTGTCATCATATCGGTGATGTAGATCCTTCAAATTTTGATTGTGCTCAGAATGCTTCATTGGGGAACCCTATTCCTAGTAAGGATAGTTTGCTAGAGAGCTCCCTAGTGCAAGGGCTTAAGGTGCCAGTTAATTTGGGTGGTTAGTTGAGTGCCCTGCTGATATGGGTAACTCTAAGATGGAGGTGAAGCCTAATGAGACTGGCCCCATGGATATGCAGGGGATTGATGCGATTAATTGCTCTCAAGATTTTTCTGTTGTGGAGAAGGAAGTGAAGAAGGAACGTCTAGAGGCATTCAATGATTTGGAGAATTTTCGAGATAAGGAGATGATAAAGGTGGATGTTGAGGAGGTCAAGGATTCCCTAGCCAAAGAAGAGGTTGAAAAAAATAGGGATTGTTCTAATGCCCTTGTTAACTTGGAGCAGAAGGGTCAGCCTCCAGTTAACTGGGATGAAATTGACATGAATATGTTTTGTAGAATGCCCAAAGATGGGAAGAGAAATCTACTTTCCCTAGTTAAGTGGTTATTTTCTAAGGTTAAGGAGCTCAATCTTCATATGAAAAATTAGCAGGATGTTTGTGTTTCTATGCTAAGAGGTAACCGAAATGAGTGGGAAATAAAAGGAAAAGTGAAATCAATGCATATTAAGCTTGATGAGATACTGGTTGATGTTGATTGTTTGGGGGTTTCTCATGAGGAAATAATTTCCTCTTTGGAAGTTATTGGTACTAAAATGTTGGAGGACAGAGTGGCAAGTCTGGAGAATAAAATGGGGAAAATGTCAGAGGACTTGAGAACGGTGGTCAATATCAATAATAACTCTTTAAAGACCACTTGACTTAGGTAATATGGAGGAAAAGATTGAAGAGATTATTGGCTCTTACCTGGTGGAGAAAGTGGAAGCTTCTACTCCTGTGCTAGAGAAGGACATGCAGGAGGGTCCGTGCTTTAGGACGAGGAGCAAGATGAAAAAGAGGGTTGTTATTGTTATTGAGGAGCTGAAGAATGTTATCAGTATGCATGAGGAGGTCATCAAGGAGAACATGCCCTCGGATAATGTTTTAGATAATTTATTGTAGTTGGTCCTTCCTTTTTTGGCTCAACAGGTTTGCTGATGTTTTTCGCTTTTGGGTTTGTTGGCAGGTTGCTAATGTTCCATCTTATGTTAGCTTTTTGGTTTTTTTGGTTGTTGGGCTTAGTGGTTTAATCTCTCTTGCAACTTGGCATCATTGTAAGGGGTTTCAGGGCCCCTTCAAAACCTATTTTTCCTTATCAAAAATTGATTGAATCTGATTTTCTACTATACAATTGTTTTTATGTGCTTTTTACTTTTTGCATGTGGATTACCCTCAGAAAGAGACTACTTGTCTTTTCTTAAATGAAGCCTTTACATTTCTTGTCTACGAAAGGAATTTACTGCTTGACAATAGGTTCATGAACTTCATACAAATTAAGATTGGTGTAATAGGCCATCCTCACAAATGTTGTTTGGTCTAGAATTATAATGGAAAATAAAAAAGCTTGCTAGGAGAATAAAATAGGTTTTCAATTGTCCAAGTGCAACATAATATTACTGAAGCATTTCAAACTTTAGGCACTTCAGATTCATGGATCTCCTTGGAGGTCACCCACCTACTATAAGAATAGTAAATTAGTATGAACCTTTAGTCATAAATTAAAATGCAATATAATATCTCTATGTCTCTCACACATGAATGTTTCATATAACCACATACCATGTAAATGTTGACCATCCACTTATGGCATTCCTTAATTCAACTATAAGTCAAGAATCCCCCCTAATTGTCAATGGCATGATATGCTATCAAACACATTTATGAAAAGGTCATTAGTAATTTTTTCTCACACAACAAAATATCAAAATAAATTTAGTGTTTAATCAATGTTGTCTCATCTATTTCCACCCACTTTCCTCTTAGCAATTTAGTATTTCTACACTGTTCACATCCTCTCTCCATGGCCTCCTCTATGACTAAAAATGCTACCACAGATGATTCACCGCACTACTGCTAAGAAGGAAGAAGCAACTTGTGAGACCATGGTAAAAACCACTCTACTGCACCAAGCTGATGAAGGAGCCACGAGACAGCGGTGGTCACTGCACTACCACACGCCAATGGTAGAAGACTTGTCAGAGTCACCACAACACCACCAGGAATAGAAGGAACACTCATGTGCCATGATAGAAGCTTTCACCACACTACCGCCGAGAAGGATGAAGCACCTTGTAGGACCGCGATAAAAATGGCTCTACCGCATTGAGCTAGTGAAGGAGCCATAAGACAACAATGGTCACAACAATGAAAATAGTCACTATATAGAAATGATAGGTGCTCATTTAGGTGCACTTGGTGCCACCTTAGGTGGCCCAAACTAATTACATTAACGGCCAAAAGTTGGCGCTAAAGTTGGCGTTAACTAGCACTGACTACTAAATCAAAATTGAAATTTTAAAAATTTCCCACGTGAAGGAAGAAATCAGATGACAAAAAAGGGAAAAATGTTGTGCAAAGGAAGAGAGTAGGACACTACCAGCAACTGATGAGAAATTTGATTTAGTTTGCAACACCATAGGTGAGGTTGCAATTTTTTTTTTCTTAGTTGAATTCATGATTGTTTATTGCTCTTTGTATTGCATTTGAATTCATGATTATTTACTTCTCTTTTTATTTCATTATAAATTGTAAAACCTTTGAGAAACCAACAAAAAATTTACCCTACCCATTTGAGCTTTGGCTCAAAATATTATTGCACGAAGCGAGGATGCACGGAGGAAGTCTGGTGAGGAGAGTATGTAGGTATTTGAATTTGCTCTTAAGATTATATCAAATTTATTAAACGATATTTATTTTTTATTTTTTTGATCCATGATAATATTTTTATTTTATTTAAGATAAATCAAAATATACAAAGGTCCAAATAAAATGTTCTTCCAGCACCACCACATCATGTCTATTAAAATAGAATAAAAACCTACTGATCAAAAACCCCTACCACAACTACCTGAAAACTATCCAACCAACTACTACCCAAACTCCAGCTATTTACAATATCAAAACCAAAAATAGGGCTTAACCCGTTAAGCTTATTCATCAACATGTAGCTTAAACACAATAAACTATGAAAAAAATGAGCATTGAATTTACACGGAAGTTCCAGAAGTGTTTCCCAGATGCAATGGGCACAATTCTATGAGCAGCTTCACCTTCTTTCTTGGACACAAACCCTTCTTCTCACATAGCTCCTCTCTGGCAATAGCTTTGAGTCCTTATATAATCTCCTCAGTCTCCATTAATTTGATGCACAACTTGAAAGCTTGCCACCCCCGTTCCGCACCCTCTCTCCACATGGGTTTGGTTCTTCCTTTTGGCCACCTAATGAAAGGGAAATTTATCTCTGCTACTTCTGGTTCCACACCTTCATGACTTTGCTCACATTAAATCCTTGTCCTAGTATAGCTCATTCCAAGTTACTCTCCATGTCCACTAAGAAACCCCTTTGTACCAACGCTTTCATCACTTTCCTTACAACCTCCACTGACTCTCCTAAGTCCAATCCCCACACCATAATTAGAGAGTATATATCCATATTATTCTGATATCTATGCTTCAAATCTTTGAAGCCATTACCTATAACATTTGATTTGCATAGATTATGCCACCTTCACATCCTTGTATAGGAACAAGCCACACAGTCTCTTCACGCTCACTTTTCCAACAAAATGATCCAATTTCCTCCTCACTTTCAAAGTGAATTTCACCTCCATTTCTTCTTTGGTAAATTAGCCACCAAACTACTTCACACCACCGTCCTAACACTCTCCTTACTCCTACAAACCAAGAAGCATTGAAGGAAATGCAAGGAAAAACTTCATTACATAGAAAATTGTTGGCCACATCACCATTAATGTTGAACATACGTCCAACACCAGCAGAAAAACCTTCATCAATGCTTCATGTCCTTCAAGAATTTCAAAAAACATTCATCTCCTTACTAACTAACACCACCTTACATTAAATGCAACAGACAAAAATTACTCCAAAGAAACTCCTCTAAAATCCTCAATTATAAATTCATCCACCTCTGCAAACATTAAAGCCCATTTCAAGAGGGTATCTACTTCCATATTCCATGTTCTCCTAAAATGACTAATCTTATAATCCTCAAAAAGAGCTAATTCTTCAATAATTTTCCTAATCACACCTTGCAAATTCCAAGCATCAATTCATCCTTTTATTATTGCTTGGATGATTATCAAGGAATCACCCTCCACATGAATCCTTTTGGGCCCTAACTTCCTGACTAACTTAACTGGCCTAACGATATTTAAATTTTATTTGTGCATAGTTAAATTGAATTAGTATATGTTTCAAGACAAGACCTCCAAGTCTAGGCTTGAGAAACTTCATGCCACACATCGCAGTGGCCAAAAAGGTTTATAGGCCTTGATCTGTACATGTGTAAGTATATTTAATATGTTAAATGATGTATTTTTTTTTTATTTCCTTGGAAAAAGTAAATGATTGCATATTAATTAGTTTAACTAGTCCATGTGCCATGTTTTGATAGGAGGAGAAATATTGCTACCATCCAAAGCAATTTGAAAAGAATATGTTTCAAAACAAAAAGTGGAATGATTTTGTAATCTAGATGCAAAACAAGGTATCAATAGTTGAGTTTCAATAACTTAGTTGGATATTTTTGTGTTAATATATCAATTTGCATCTCTTGTGTTGAGTTCTTTATTGATGTGTAGGATGAGTAAATAGAGCTCAAATCTTATGATTACAAGATGATCATGTATGTGCATGAATAAATAGAAGAAGGATGTAGATGAACTCAATTCATCTAACTTTATGCCTCTTGGCAAGCATTGCTCTTGAATCTTTAATATCAAGTGCCTAAGACTTCCCTGTAGCTTTTACCTTTCATTGTTGCCTTTCCTCTTCACTGTTAGACTCGTCTCCTTTTTCCTTATCCGCATTTCTAGCTTTGGCTTCTAATTCATCCCATGTTTTACCTTCCTCCTCTTCAAGATCTTCTTCTTCATCATCCTCCTCTGACTCCATAAGAGATTCATATTTTGAACCTTCCTCGTCTAACTCTGATCCCTCTTCTACATCAGAGAGTTCATATCCTTGATCTAACTCTTCTAAATTATCAGAATCAAAATCACTAGCTTCCATATTCAAAAATTCCCAACCACCATCTTCAATAAATTTATCTGGATCATCAGTAATAGTCTACAAAATTGATCACCAATTCAAGTTCATTCTACTTTCATAATACTTTATATCCATGGAGTTCATCCATTCCTTGATGCCATCAAGTGAAGATTGAGGAATGATGTACATGCAAAGTACATCCCACTTGAAGTATTTGAAAACAATAGCCATATCAAATGCCTTTTTCCCAAGTCCTACTCTCCCAAGGTTAACAATTCTCAATCTCACTAATAGAGATTACTAAGAAAGGTAATTCCACCAACTCTACCAAACAATTTACCATAGGAACAATAAAAGAAGAGGCTTTGAAAAGAACTCCATGAAAACCAAGCTCTCTAAATGGTATATCCAACTCTAGTTCAAAATCTTTTAGATGAGGCCCTACTCCCATAGCTCGCTTACTCGACAAATCCTTGAAACTCTGACTTCTTAGCATTCAAAAGATAAATGGAATATCCTCAACACCCAGTAGAGCTATCCAAAAAATATAACTAAAAACACAAACATGCTCCCACACACAACGACCTAATGGCTGGTTGTCATAGAAGTCAAACTACCGAAGTAACAAAACTGATCGAGTTAACATATATGCATCATTTGTATAAATAGCTGAAATACGTAATAAATGTTAATCAATACATTGAATTTTGAGATGCATTGAAATAATAAAAAAAAAACATGTTTTGGGAAAAATATCGGCAATATGGGAGAAGAAAGCATTAACCCTAATAAAATCATTTTATGGGTATGTGCAAGATCATCATGGAAAAAATAGGCCCTTAAGTCGCGAAAAATTTAGAAATATCAGAGTTAGGAAACTTGACATAAAAATTTGAATAAGTTATCAATATTATTTCAAAAATATGTAAGAATAGAATCTGTAGAAAATTGAATGTAGTTTCTAAACTACTAGGTTTATTTTATTTTTTAAAAATCTATTTGGTGAAAATTTGAAATTTCAATGCAGTAGTACTTAAATTTCAGTGGAAAAAATAAGAAGTAGGTGTCTGTCTGACCACCCTAACCACAATAAAATGATCATATTTTTTTATAAGATTTTATATATAAGTAGAGGACTCATGTCGATGTGATGCATATTTTTTTGTAATTTTTTTCCAAGTAAATAATTAATGATGAATTTTTTATTACAACTTTTAAAAAATATAAAACTGTATGTCGACCACCTTAACTTGGTCAAACTTCATGAAATTCAATTTTTCTTTTTTAATCCTAGTCTGAAGCATAGAATGATGCATATTTTAGATTCAAAAAATGTGACACCATTTGAAAGCTATAGATGTCTTTCAATCAGCTTATCAATCAGGGACTTTAGTCATAATTCAAATAGAAAATGGATAATAATTATTTATTAAATTCAAAGTAAAGCATAATTTATATTGATGGAAAGCTAAGAATCTCCTTTAAAACCATTTTCATTTCATCAATTTTGGGTTAAAAAAATTGTCAACGACATACCCATCATATCGCCACTTTTTGGCCCATCATGATCCTACACATACCCTTATGTTGTTCTTGATACACCATCTGTACATTTTCCTTGGATGACAGTACTGAATTTCTATATGTTGTACCCCTTAAATGTCCTACATGTTACAAATATGGAATAACAATGCACAACTTTGTATCAAGTCCAAAGGTCAAGGCATTCTAAATAAGGGTATTCAAACTTGATAAGGATGTAGTCACTATTACACGTATTGACAATCCAAAATAGTCATGTAAATACAACTTCCTATCAAAACCATAATCAATCAAATTATGCACATTCAAATCTAAGTTTGAAAGCTTGCATTTTGGTCCATGCATCTAATTCCTTGTTGAAGATTGAGGGTGTCAATAACAAATCTAGAATAGATCTCCTTAAACCATAGCTAGTTTTAAGGTGGAGTATTTCCAAATTCAAATCCACCTCTCAGCTAAGGAAAGGAGGTAGGATTGTCAAGTGCTACCTCAAACAAAGAAGGCCATAGAAAACATTGAAATAGAAGATCCAATAAGTGAGATGGAATAGTTGTAGACCATAGATAATCAGAATTCTTGAAATGCATAGATGCTTGTGATACAAAAAAAAGGTGCTTAAACATTTGCTAAATATATCCTCATCAAAATTACTAAAAAGAAATTTCAAATTTGTAAGTAAACTCTGACAATCAAGAAAAATAGTCATAAAAATTGGAAGTAAACTTTGGCAGACATGTAGGTGAACTTAATTCATCTGACTTTATGCCTCTTGGAAAACATCAGGATCTCCCCTCCTAAATTTTGGACCACATCCATTACCTCCACATAAAACTAGACATCCTTGGTCTTCTTAGTTCTCATGCCATGATATGGTTATGCAAATGAAAATGAAGCAAAGTAATCATCTCCTTCTCCGGTGGCTAGAAGAATTCATGCTTAATGTTTTGATACATGATATCAGCTCTCTTTTTCTCTCATGGCTAGATATCAAAATCCATTATGGTGGGCCTCCAAAGTTCCAGTCATCTTGTCCCTTTCCACTAGATGTTGGCCTAATCCACACATCTGCTAGCCTAATTGACTTTTTTTTTGAAAGCTGAAGTTTCTCCTGAGTAACCAGTGTTGCTCTATCTTCCTTTTCAGAATCTTTCATTGCTATAGATCATCTCTAGGATTTAATCATTTGTACCACATGGTTGATGTTCTTTGAATCCTTTCATCTAAAGGAAATTTCCTTAACATAAATACTGCTAGTGAATTTCAATGTTGCCATTGTAGTTGGCATTAAAGCTAGTACCTGCAACATTG